>CM053592.1:171467368-171482632 GCA_028646515.1 Pseudochirops corinnae
CTTTAGCAAAACAACATGGGTTCCCATTTAATAAGAGCCCGCAGACCCAGGCCTGACCTTGAATTGTTAGTACTTTGGAAGCAGCCAAGGTTTTGCCCAGAATCCACATCCTCTCCGTACTCCCCCCACTCCCCAACTAAGAGATGCCCCCATTTCTATGAACATCTCCAATGGCTTCCCTTGGGGACTTAACCTACCCTAGCCAGCCCCAGGGTGAGGAGGTGAAGAAAGAATCTGGCAACAGATGCTGCCTAGAGGCCCAGCCCTTCCCCAGCTTTTCACCTACAGGCCTGATGGGTATCTTTGGCATCATCACACACCTGGGGAATGTGGGCAGGGGAACTATCCCAGGCCATTCAATCAACCAACTTTGTTTGCCCACGAATAGCAAAACCTCCCTGCACCCCCAAAATCCAATCCTGAGTCACTGTCCCATCTCCAACTGACAAATAAGAGAGGTGACCCAAACTGGGTCAGGTTCCCAAGTGTTGGAGTGCCTTTGTAACTTTGTTTGTGATATTGTTGTAACTTCAGTCTGTAAAAATCTCCGTGAGTGTCTCTGCTCAGACCTGCAATTGGCATCCCCCCAAAAAATAACAATGGGGGACGTGCAGGCAGTTTGTGTCTCTCCCCTTCCTATGATCTTGTTAAATCACCCTATGTTAACCTGTGTGCCCCTACCATTGAAATTGATAGGAACCAAGGGCTATCAAGCTCCAAGCTCCTGATGTCACGTACCACTGGACTCATCCACGTTTTAGCAGACTCTAACTCCCCTGAAATGTGTATTTTAATCCATGTCCTACCCCAAGATTTCTTTTACTCTGGGGAGGGGGGCCATGAGCATTTTGGCTTGTCTACCAGAGCAAGAAAGACCCCCATCCTAGTTCCCTTCTGGTGGGATTAGGTATTGCTGGATCCACCACTGTAGGCACAGCAGCTCTAGTTATGGGGAAGTTTTAGTAATTCTGCCTTGAACACTCAGGTGGATCAAAAATAGTAAAGGGATACTGGGGGGACGGGGACCAACTGATTAGGATCCCTATTTAATTGGTCCCCCTGACTGATCTCCCTTGTTACAGCATTAGCTGGCCCTCTTGCCCTTCTACTCCTGAGTCTCCTCATTGGCCCTTGCCTTATTAATGCCCTCCTAAGCCATGTACGTAGACGGGTCCAGTCTATTAAGTTATTGGTCCTGCGTACACACTACACACAATGAATAACCAAGAATCTATGATCTGATTCTTTCCTAAAGAAAAAGGAGGAATGTTATGGTCAAGAAATAGTTAAGAAATATTTTGTGAAATTAGTAATCAGCTTAGTGAAGCTCTATGATAATTAGCCAAGTGAAACTCTATGAACCTGGGAAGCCTCCCTAGAGTGATTTATCTTTACCTGGGAGGCCGGCCTAGGGTAATCTATCTTTTCCTTGCTCAGTCGTCATGCCCTGTGCCCCTCCACTTACCTTGCAGACCCCCTCCGCTCATCCCCTCCGCTCTCCTTAGTAACCACTTGTTTGTGTCTATATGACAACCTGCTAAGTAACAAATTGTGTTAGTTAGATAAAGCTAATGAAATGTATAAAAGGTTCTCCACCCCCCGAACTGGAGGCTGCTCCCCCTTTAATTGGCATGGAGTAGCCCCAGCTGGTAAATTAAAGCTCCTTAAAACTTTTTAATTCGGACTCTATGGTCACTTTGTTAAGACTCATCAAGTCATGTCATTTCATTAATACTAGCTGAGCAAGTACCTGGGAAACTCACTAAACCTCTGCCTCAGTTTTCCCATTCATAAAATAAGAATAAAATCACCTCCTCCACCCCAAGCTGTTGTGAGAATAAAATGAGATATCTGTAAAGCAGTTTGCAAACCTTAAAGCACTACATAAATTAGCCATTAGTAGCCACCACACCCCCCCCAGCCCAAAGGACCAAGAAACAAGCCATGAAGAGCAACTTTCCTGAACACAGACAACTAATGGCAGACAGGAGGAAGAACAGAGGTGCAGAAAGAGCCACAACCGTGTTGTTAGACATGGGAAGTAGATTAATTTGTTGTGCTTACTTTTTTCTCTGAAAGGCTGTACCCTGAAAGGAAGGGAACAAGCATTCTGAAGCATCTACTTTGCATGAGGCCCTGTGCTAAGTTTCTGTCCAACATTATCTCATTTGATTCCTGGTGTAGCAGCAACCACACTGGCATAACCAGGATGGCTTAGACCTGCTTTACTACGAAAGGAAGCTGTTTAAGGGATCAACAATCTTTTTTAATTATATTTACTAGTTCAGAGGAAAAGTCATGACCCTGAACTTCAGAGAAAATATAAGCAGAGAAATAAAGACCAGTAGACAGGGATCTGACTGCCTGAATTAACTATACACTTTACACACACTCCTGGATCCAGAGAACCTTTATATGAGTGGTCAGGAAGCTCTAAATGTACAGCCACTCAGAATCTCAACCAGGGAATCACAAGATCCTTTTCATGAGAGAGCCCCCAAAGCAAAATATCAACTCAGAGTATACATACACTTCTCAGAGCCAGAAAGCATCACAACCTTCAGGAGTCAGTGCCTAATTAGAAATTAGCAAAAGGTGTGAAAGTCTTCCTACAAGCAAGCCTCCCCTAAGCAAGCTTCCCTTAACAGGCTCTATGTGAGGCCTATTAATGGGCAGGGAAGATCTTAAATTCCATTAACATTACACTTTGAAAGGGGGCAATGGTGCTTATTGAAAAGTTTCAGCTATGCAGAAAAAGAAAAAGCATGACAATTAAAGGAGAAAAAAAATCCAAGGCAGAGTCAGAATGGTGCTGCCAAGAAGGGATATGGGCTCCAAGGCACAAAGCAAGCCAACTACTGTGACAGGCCTCAGAGCTTTGAACTCCCTGCCCCTCACCAGACCCTTCAGTATAAGGCTCTAGAGACGCACCAGCAGGAACAAGGGCAAAACAAAACAGAGACAAACAGCTCTAAGCTACTCCTCCATGCACAAGTGGATGGACAGAAACACAGGGGAGGTTCCAAGGGTAGGTGACCCAGGGATGGGGGAAGCAGTGGCAGGAAGCAACGTATGTAGGGAGGAGGTGCAAGGGGTCTGCCACCACGTAACAGGCATCGTTTCATTGGATGGAGTTTCAAAGAATGGAGTCTGCTCTGGACCCAGAATCGTGAAAGGAGGAGACGGAGAAGGGACTGAGGTCATATAACCCAACAGAAAATAGGGCCTGGTCTTGGTCACCACACCCAGGACCAAGGAGGTACTGCCCAGCCCATCCCAGAGGAGCTGAGTCCCAATCCAGAAAATGAGGCTGGTGATAGTAGTAAAAAGAAGAAAATGCCAAACAAAATACTATAGACTCAACTCCACAAGTCCAAGTGGGGCCTCAAAGAAAAGAATGGCTTGGCCACACAAGACATGGAGGAAAAGTATAAAATGTAATTTTGACGATACAAGAACTACAGAGGTGATAATGGAAAAATTACCAGCTTAAAGCAGACGGTGATACATCTTACACAAGAAATGGACTTCCTGAAAATTAAAATAGGCCAAATGGAAAGAGTGACTCCACGAAACTACAAAAAATATTGTAAAACAAAATCAAATGATTGGGAAAAAAAAGAAAACAAAAGTATATATTATCAAAAGCAACTGACCTGTGAAATAAATGGGAGAGAGATAATGTAAGAATCATCAGAGTATCTCAAAACCATGATACTCCATAAAAGCCTGGACAAAAGCAAAAATGAAAACTGCCCAGATCTATTAGAACCATAAGACCAAGTGAAAACAGAAAAACTCCAATAGTCCTGCAATGAAAACTCCTAAGGAGGTCACTGCTAAAATCCCAAACTTCCAGATTAAAGAGTCCAAGTAACAAAGAACCACAGCCAGGATCACAAAAGACTTGACAGCTCACACAGTAAAGGAAAGGAGATATTCTACAAGGTAAAAGACAAAAGATTTACAACCCAGAGTTACCTACCATGGAAAAATAAATACATTCTTGAAAAAAAAAACTGAGCTAAAATAAAGGATGTTTAAGCATTCCTTATGAAAAGCTCCAAGCTGAGTAGAAGCACTGAAATGGAAACACAGAAGTCAAAAAGAAAACTAGAGGCAAATCCACATGAATATTTGGAACAGACTCCATGATGACCAAGAGTTTACATTCTGAGGGAGGGAGAACAAATGTCCCTTCAGTCAGTCAAAAGAACATTAAGTACCTACAACATGCCAGACACTGCACTTAAGTGATGAGGTTACAAACTAAGGCAAAGACAGTCCCTGACCTCAAGGGCTTACAATCTAAGTTCAGGCCAAGGGTCAGGAAAACCCAAGTTCAAATCTGGCCTCAGACACTAACTGTATGACCCTGGGCAAGTCACTAAACTTCTGCCCATCTCGGTTTCCACATCTGTAAAACGGGGATGATAATAATAGCCATCTATCTCCCAGGGTTGCTGTGAGGATCAAATGAATAAATCTGTAAAGTGCTTTGAAAACCCTAAAGTGCTATATAAGCACTAGTTCTTGTATTATCCACAACCTCAATCCTTACCTAAGGCAAGCAAACACTGCACTAGGCGACTAAAGCTCTTTTAAAGGGAAGTAAGCATGTTAAAAGATAAATGATTTCAGGAAGTTAATAACCACGGGTGCTCTATAGAAACTGCACCCTGAAGCAGCCAAAGGGCCGACCTACTCTGGGAAAAGGGCCCTTTGGGTTCTTGTGGCAATCTTGTGCCCAGATCTATTAGAACCATAAGACCAAGTAAAAACAGAAAAACTCCAATAGTCCTGCAATGAAAACTTATCCCTTCTCCCTCACAATCTAGTGTAGTTAGAGAATATCTTAAAAGAATAAAAACACCCCCTTTATTGGTCAAACAAACAGCACAACTGAAGCATGTGTGTCTCTTACTGAATCCTAAGGTCAAGGACAGTCACTCTGGGAGCTGACAGAGAAACACCAGAATCCACCCATTAGCTCTGTCTACCAATACCAGGATCTAATTTTTTTTTTAACAACTAATGCAAGTTGATTAAACTGGACCCCTTTTAACAGAGGCAGCAGAGAAGGGAGATGGCGGCTGAGAAACTTAAGAGTGACCAACAGATCCATAATATGACCTCTGCATCTATCCTTTTCTGACCAACTGGTTACATTTCTCAATCACCCAGTTTCAAAACACCAAGGTAAAAAGAGCAGGTTACATTTAAAATAATAACAATTATCTATTAACTTCTGGCTCCCTTCTCCCTGCTACATATCACCTACCGTGATATGTAAAGGCCCACGTAAGTCTCCAAGATGTTACCATAACCCCAAAGACATTAACTGCAAAGTTAAGTGTCTATCACATTTTACTTTTTAAGACTGCGGGCCCCAGCATGTGAATCTTGGCTCTGATACCTATTAACTATGTAACTCCCAAGTTCCTTTCTATGCTTCAGTTTACTCATCAGTAAAATGGAGAGAATGTTATCCTACAGGGCTGTTTAATTCAACAAGCATTTATTAAAAACCTACAAGATGGTGAGAGTGCCATAGAATGAGCTAGCACAGACTTGCTCTGTGTCAGACTTACTCTGGCCTGATTGCCCTATGCAAGCATCACAGATACCTAGGCTCCCTAAAAGTCTACCCCATATGGTAAACTTTTAATGAACTATTAATAAACTTTACTTTTCTTTGGACAAGAAAAAAAAACCTACAAGATGCCAAGCCCCAGGTTTTACACTTTGTACTGGAAAACAGTCTTAGTAAGAGTCCTAGATTTCCTTTTGTTCCTTAAACAGGACTGATGATGATGATGACAGTGATGGTGGTGCTGTGGGCAGGAGTAGTAGTAACTACCCTTTGGACTTTCCTTGAAAGCAACGACAGTCTTTCTTTTAATAACTTGCAGCCCCAGGGCTTAACAGAGAGGCTGGCACAGTGCAGGCGCTTGGATTTATATAAAGCTTTAAGATTTGCAAAGCATCTTACAAATATAATCTCGTTTGATCCTTCCAACAACCCTACTGTTCATACGTACCAATACTGACCCCATTCTACAGAAGAGGAAACTGAGGCACAGAGACTCCTAAGTGACAAGCATACACTAAGAGGGAAGGTGGCATTTGAACTCAGGGCTTCAGGACCCCGGGTCCGGCGAAGCTGCCGAAGAGGTGTAGGAGGTGGGGGATGGCTGTTCTTAGAGTCAGAAGCTGAAGGGGGCGGGGCCTGGCCTCCGTGACCTCTACGGTCGCCTCCCGCTCCAAGCCGCCAAGGCAGCGGCCCCTGGCTCAGCTTCGCCCCCAGGATGGGATGTTGTGGGCAGAGGAGGCCCGCCCCCGCCCTCGGCTCCCCGCGGACGCAGCCTGTCCAGGCTACTCCAGCCCATCCCGCTCTGGCTCCCAGCGGGGCCCAGCCCCAGGACCGGGCCGACCCATCCGTCCTGCTCCGCACTCACCCCACAGCCACGCCGTGCCATGGAGCCCCCGGCAGCCCACGCCGTGGCCAAGCGACTTCACGCCCGCCCCGGCCCGCCGGCCACTCGCGGAGCCCAGGAGGTAGCGCAGTGCCCGGCGGCCGCAGACGAGCCGCAAGGAGGCCGCCATCTTTGCGGGCGGGCGGGCGCGCGGGCGTCCTCCGGGGTCCTCAGAGCCCTCAGTTTTGAGGGCTGAACTCACACCGGATTGGTCCGCGCTCCCCTGACCCCCCCCCCTCCCCTGACCCCGCCCCCAGGCTGACTTCGCTCTGCCTTAGTGAAAAGGCTAAGCTGTCACGAAAGGTTCCTAAAGAAAGTCGCGCCGTGCGGCTCAGCTGAGCCATGGCCACATGCCGAGCTCCGGAGGGCCGCTGCTGCTCTCACAGCGCCCTACTGCAGGTAGGAAGGGAAGCGGTCGAGCGTGATCATTATTCTAATAACGGGCCGGGGAAGGAGGAGGAGGAAGCGGAGATGCACGGCCCTGAGACGGGACTGGTGGGGGGGAGGGGCTTTCCGGAGGCAGCTGCGAAAGCGGAGCCTCCGCGCATGCGCAGTCAGTGCCTTCCTCCCCCTCCCCCCCGGGTACCAGCTGTTTGAGTACCACCTTGCGACCCCCAGCAGCTCGCAAACCACTGGATGACCTCCCACCTTCTCCCATCTCCCAGAACTTGGAAGAAGACGGGTGGGAGTCCAGGCACAGCGGTCTGTGTGTGTTCTAGCTGAACTTTAGACAAAGGGGAGTCAAAGAAGGAAAATCGGGGACTCGGAGGGAGAAGCAGCCCGGGAGGTGGAAAGAGAAGGATTTCGAGGAGGAGGGTTCAAGCCCCAGCCCTGCTCCTCACCGCCTGGGGGCCCTGGGCTTCCCCACCCCCTTCTGGGTCTGTGGATTCGCCGGCGTCTGATGCCCCCTTCCGGTTCTCAGTGTGTACGGGGTCCCATGTGCTTTAAATGCTCCAGTGAACCCAAAACATTTACTGTGCACTTAATGCTACTCGGTGCCGTGAACCAACTGCTTCTAGACCTTCCAGTCCTCCTATTGTCAGTAGGGTTTTCTTGGCAAAGATACTGGAGGGGTCTGCCATTTCCTTCTCCAGGGGATTAAGGCAAACAGAGGTTAAGTGACTTGCCCAGGGTCACACAGCTAGTGAGTGGCTGAGGCCACATTTGAACTCGGATCTTCCTGACTCCAGGCCTGGTGCTCCATCCATGGAGTCATTCAGCATTAAACAGCATTTACTGTGTGCTAGGCAGGGCACCATAAGACAAAATGGAACAGTACCTGCTTACAGGGAGCTTGTTTTCTGTTGAGTAAGATCAATTATTTAAGGGGGAGGAGCACTAGCAACTCTGGCAGTCAGGATAGGCTTCGTGTAGGAGATGGCACTGAAAACAGTTTGATTGAATGAAACAAGGAAGCGTGAAAGATGGGAATAAGGAGGTGGTGTGTTCCAGGCAGGGGAAACAGCTTATACAAAACCCCAGAGAGACAAGAGATGGATTGTTGAGGAACAGCAAGCAGGCTGGTTTATCAAGATCAAAGAATGCATGAGAGAGAGAAAGATGTGCTTTCTCCAGGTGGGTTCAATAGCACATGTACAGGAGCAAACCTGGAGAATGGGGTAAGTAACCCAGGGGACCTTTGGAAAGGAATGAGTGGTAATGGACAAGAGGGCAAGAAATGCCAGGGTGGCATACTGTATTGCATTAAGTTGAATCGATTTGGGGCGGCTAGGTGATGCAGCGAATAGAGCACCAACCATGGAGTCAGGAGGACCTGAGTTCAAATGTGGCCTCAAACACTTAACACTAGCCTATGACGTTAGGCAAGTCACTTAATCCCAATTGCCCTGCCTTCTCCCTCCAAAAAGAAAAAAAAAAGTTGAATTAAGAGTAGGGTGCAGAGACCACAGTAGGCGTTATAACTCAGAGTTTGGGATAAGAATGGAATTTAGGAAGCACAAATAGAGATGGAAAAATGGGTGCCTAATAATAAATGCTTTTTCAGTGATCAATTGATTGTTTGGGAGTAGCATGGAAGAAAGTTATACATGTTGAGAAGGGGCCAGACTAAAGAAATGTAAATGCCAAACAAAGGACTTTATGATTCTGGAGGCAATAGGGAGCCACTAAAGTTTCTTGAGTGAGGGATTACGTGGTCAGACCTACACTTTCTGTAGAGAGAAATTTTAAAATTTGGCAAATGAACATGAGAAAGGAGTTGAGGATGACACCAGAGTGTTGGAAGAGTGGGAGGATGTGATACCCTGGACAGTAATAGAGAAGTTCCAGATAAAGGGAAGAGTTTGAGGGGGAAAGGTAATGGGTTCTGTCTTGGTCTTGTAAAATTTGAGGTGCCTGTAGGATAGCTGGTTTGAAAAGTCCTGGAGGCATTTTCAAAGCTGGAGTAGAACTGGGGAGGGAGACCAGGTCTGAATAGGTTTCAAGGATGATCTGTGTGGAGCTTATGATCTCACAGTGAGGGAGCATAGAGACCAGAGAAGAGGACCCAGGACTGAGCAGCCACACCCAGAGTGCCAAGGATGTAGATCCAGCGAGAGATACTGGAGGAGAAGCAAGCGTCTGTGTCACAGAAAACCAGAGGACGGCTCCCAGGCTGCAGAGAGGTCAAGGAGGATGAGAAGTGAGAAAACCCCGCTGAATTTGGGACCTGAGAGGTCACAGCTGACATTGGTGAGAGCAGTTTCAGTTGAGGGGTGAGTCAGAAGCCAGACTGCCACATTTTGAGGAGAATTTGAGAAGAGGGGAAGTAGAGGCCCTAATCGTACATCACATCTTTCAGATTTTAGCCTCAAATTGGAGTTTAACTGAGAACAATGACAACAGAAGAGACCAATCAGGATTTCGACCTGTGAAGCCATTTCCGTGTCTGGGGGAGAGGGCTGCAGGAGGAGAGTCTGTCACTCCTGTGGTCTGGAGCCCTTGCTGACCTCTGCCCTTACCATTGGAAGCCCCACCCCCCTCCTCACTCATAGGCCACCACTTCCAAGGAGTTCTGATGGGGGAAGGAGGGTCCTCAGGTGACTCACTCACCCCATGGGCTAAAGTCCTAATGTGATTGCTCAGGATCTCCACCAGTGCCTTCCTTATCTGTTGTAGTAATGCTTCTGCTTTGTGGAGCTCAGGGTCAGTTCACAGGCCTTCAGCTGGCTGCAGCCACTTCTGGGAAACATCAGTCAGGCATTTCTTCCTCTTGACTCCTCTGGCCATTTTGTCTTTTGGGGCTCTTTCTCATTGGGGGCAAGGAAGAAAAAAGAGTTAAAAAGCTCACCATTTAAAAAGTAGCACCTCTAGTTGCCCGTCTTTATACTCTTGTCACATGCCTTTTTGTGGCAAGTTACAAGGCTGGACGGTTATTTTTTTTAGCCAAGAAGATACAAATCAATAAATGTTTATTAAACTTTTGGTGATACAAATAAAGATAGTCCCTGCCCCCAGGGAGTTTACAATCCCATAAGGGAAGACAGCACAGAAGGAAACTGTACTGGGGTGAGGGAGTGGAGAGGAAAAAGGTCCCTGAGGCAGGGGCAGAGGCAGATCGTTAGTGGAAGTGGCTCCAAGGGTTGCACTTTGTGGGAAAGGAAGAGTTGACTGGGCCTGTGAGCTTTCTTTCCTTGAAGGCTTTGTTGTTTTTGCTCCACTTTTCAGTCGGGCAGCTGAGGGTACTTAGCAGCGTTAGTAACAATGCTGATATATCTGTGATGATGAGTTACCGGGAAGGGGGAGAGAATTATGATGATGAAGTTGAATCCAAGGATAAAGTCTAGGGTTTCAAAAGGAGTCCTGTGCAGAGTTTAATTGTGCATTTCCAGGGGTTTTTTGGGTTGTTTGATGAATAATGCCTATTATGGTTAAATATTCAATAAATATTTACCTATTTAAAAAAAGTGTCTTGAAGGCACACTCTAATGAGATGTGCAGCTACACGTTTTAATTGGGATAGCATGTAGGTTTTTGTTTTGTTTTCCCGGTCTGGAGGGTTAAATCAATCTTTCACAGAAGAAACTTAATGTTCTAGGAGCTTGATGAAATTAGCATAGTGTGACTTGAAAATAGGGATATTTAGAGAACCTTGATTTTAAACAAATCCTTGTTTGTGTTTGGGAGTTTTCTCAATTGAAAAAATGAGACCTCTTTGAAGAGGCACACTGGTTAACTGGGATCTGATGACTGTGGGTCAAAGATAAGAGGCCACTGGAAAGCCAAAATCTTCATTAGCATGCTAAAGAGACTGCTGATTGCAGCTTCGGGGTACAGTTTTAGTTTTTATGATTTTTCAGGCCTACTTAGAATACACAACAGATCAGGAACATTCTTAGGCAATTTAGGCTAGAAAAGTTATACCTTTCACAGGAGAGACAGGGTGGTAGAAAAAGGGAGAATCATTCAGTAGAGAAAAAGGAGTCTCTAGGGGAATATTTGCCATTCAGCTGGCAAGGTTTGTTAACAGAATGAGAAAAACGGTCCCTGCTCAAGGGCAGGAAACAAGAGAAGGTGACCAAATAGTTTTACAAACTATTTGAAAGAGGGTCTTTTAGACAAAACTTCAGGGTTGAGGTAATCATTTAGACAACTGCCATGGCAAACAAAGAAGCACTTAGCACCTTGTTTCAGTTACTTAAGTATTTAATACCTTGTTTGAGCCCCTTGTGGTTTGAAGGTAGGAGGAACTTGCTGACACAAGAGTGGGACAGGAAGGAGAACCGCCATATATAAGGAGAAGCCCAAGATGGGGCAGAGCAGAACTGGTAGGAAGTATGACTATGGTGCCGGAACTTTGTGTGTCTGTGTTTATGTTACTTTGTCAGATCTGTCTGCTGATAGAGGACGTTGCTGTTGTTACAGAAGCCCTGAAAGAGAACTTTCTTGTTGTCTGTTTACAGAAGTCCTGAAGAAGGGTTTCACTGATATTTTCAGAGGTCCTGGGACTTTACTGATTATTTGTGTTGATTTCTCAGACAGAGATCCCATCTTCTGGTCTGTGTTGATTGCACAGGCAGGAAGTGAATTGAAGATAGTGTCTGCAGTGTGTGTGAATATTGTTGTAATTCTGCTAAGCTTGATGTGTGTAGATATTTTTGTGGGTCTGTTAAGTTTTCTCTTCCCAGAAACAGAGACTTTGAAGGGCTTGAGCTGTACTGGTCACAGGAACTGGACTGGAACAGGAGCTGCCTACCTGTGAATCCAGGTGACAGTTGGGTAGATACAGGCAGGAGTTAGACCCATGGAAGAGGAACCATGGAATTTGGGAGCCAGCCTTAAGTCAAGTTGAAAAGACCTCTCCTTAGATGCTTAGTGCTGACTGAGAAGATCATGATTTACTGTGGCCTAGGGTTGGGAGAACTTTGTACTTTGTACCTTGTACTCCTTAAGGATGATTGAGTCAAGGATGATTGGAAATTAATCTCCAATCAAAAAGAAAGAAGACTTTTTGACTGAGAAATTAAGACAATGTGACTTAGGGGTAGAAATTTTGACCTTTGTACTTTGTGTCACTTAAGGAGGCTTGCTCGTTAAGGATGATTGAGTTAAGGACTTAATGAATGATATCTTCTGTTTAAAGCTATGTAGCCATTTTAGTGAAAACTATGTGGTTACTTTAGTGATAAGTTATGTTACAACATTGTCAATGTTGTACTTTGGTTTCTGTGTGTGTTTTACCTTAGGTTACTGCTGAATAAATAGAGTTCACTGTACTATGTGATCAGAACCTTAGAGCTGTTCACAGCAGCAGTCCTCTGGAGAACTGT
Source organism: Pseudochirops corinnae (assembly GCA_028646515.1). Lineage (NCBI taxonomy): Eukaryota > Metazoa > Chordata > Mammalia > Diprotodontia > Pseudocheiridae > Pseudochirops > Pseudochirops corinnae. Next base: position 171,479,613 of record CM053592.1, read on the forward strand.
TCATGCTTGGCTTTACAACTACTTCAGGTGTCTCTTATTTGAGGACAAGTAGTTGTCACAATAGTGAATGAGACCATCTGTTTTATGTAGTTTGGTATATTTTATTTCTCCTTACTATCAACTGGTGGACCACCAGGTTGTCATAGGATTTCTGAATTGTTAGTCAGTCAAGGTGGCATGGAATGATTGTAGTTCCTATTTTCTCCTACACTTATCTTCTGCAAAAAAAGTTGGTGACACTGAGGAACAACACATGAGGTGAACAGGTCTCTCTTTACAACTTCATCAGCACTCAGCAAATTGTTGAACAACGTCCTCAGCATAGTAGCATCTGTTTTGTATCATAATATGTAAGTGGAAGCCATCTTGCTTTAATAGATCCCCTAAAGCTATACTTTTTTCTATTGAGTCATTGAGATTTTTTTGGAAAATCAGTAAACAGTGGGCAAAATGGAATCTCATATTCTTTCCTTATCATTCAGTTCTATAACCAAATCATTTAACATCCATTTATTAAGTGACTACTACTCTGTGCTAAGGGTTGGGCATACAAAGCCAAAGCTGAAATCTTCCTTGCTTTCAGGGAGCTTGTAATCTCTTGGGGCATGTATTCAGTAAGATGGACTCAAATTAGTATAGTGCAAAGTAAGGTCAATTGTAGAAGGAGAGAAGATGAAGGATAACTTTGGAGAGATGAAATAATCATAGTGATTCCATATCATCTTGTAACTGGTCCTTTACAGTGAATTTTATCCTATAACTGTCAAGTCACGGTTCTTTGTCTCTGAACCTAGTTCAGAATTCAGTTAGCCTATGATGAGTTAAGTTTAGAAATACACTTCTCCTGCTAATCACTGTTCTATTCTTGCCTCAAGGAAATCTATTATTCTTGAGGAATGAAGATGGACAACAAGGAGTCTGGTCTACTCTCTTTCATCATCAGGCTATCCTTCAAGGATGTCTGGTTTGTTATGTTTCTCAATGGGGCAGGTAGACTCAAGCAGTGAACATTTCTTAGCCACAGGAGGGAAGGAGAGGATTGTTAGTAACTTCATTCCTCAATTTCCAACCAGTCATATTGTCCACCATGCCTCAGCTCTGTAACTAATTATATTGATTTCACCATTCATGACATGGAGCTCTATTAACCAATTATAACTTACTCTCTGCCTACAAAGTCCTGTTCTTTGTTCTCTCCTCTCCAAAGCTATAAAAGAAAGCTATCTTCCTCTATTAGGGGTCTTAGCTTTGCTGGTGAAACACAGATCCTATATATTGGTAAATTCACATTTTACCAATAAATTGATTGTGCTAGGAACTTTGAGCCTCAGTCTACTCTAATTTTAACTGTTACAGAATGGCAAACATTCAGGGATTGGGGGGTGGGGAAGAGGAGGCTGGTCCCTGGAGTACCCCCTCCCAGAGTGCTCAGGTGACATTTTCACTGGGAAGATTTCACTGCAAAGAATTGCCGCCCCTAGGCCCAGCCATTCTAAGCCAAGTAAGCCTCCCCAAGCCTGTTAGGGAAGCTGCCTGTGGCTGTGTTTCTTTGTCTTCCTGTCTGTGTTTAAGTGTGACTTCTTGGCAATAAGTGGTAATAATAAACCTGGGAATCAGAATTAGAGATTAAGACCCTTGAAAAAAGTGTTTTTCCTCTTAAAGAGTTCCTGGTTCCCTTCCAGGGGAGGCCTACATTATTGATGTCAACATCCCTTCAGGGAAGTGCTCTAACATGGGGACATCCCTTAGGGAGCTGCCCACTCCATAAGCAACAGAAATGCTTCCTGTTTGAAGAAGGGATGGGGGAACATGTCACAAGTAACCATCATTGGCCAGCCATGCAGCTGGTAATCACAAATAACTGTAGCTGGCGAGTGACCGGCAGTCCAGTAGAGGAAGCTTCCCAGTCAGAAAGGGAAAAGGGGAAACCGAAATCATTAGTCTGAAAGACATATAATTAGCACCTGAACTGAGTCAAGGAGGAAGATGAGGATTCTGAACACAAAAGTGAGGGGTAGCATTCTAGGTGCAGAGGTTACCCATAAAATGTAGAGGGTCAGGGGTGCTCGAGACCCCAAAATACCAACATGCCGGGTCCTACTGAAGCAATTCCACTCAGGTCTTCTCTCGGCCAAAGAAAAGTAAAGTTTATTAAAAGTTTGCCACATTGGGTAGACTCTTAAGGAGCCTTGGTATCTGTAAGGCTTGTATTGGACAAGTGGGCCAGAATCATCTGACTCAGAACAAGTCTGTGCTAGAAAATTCTATGAGGCACACACACACACACACACATACACACACACACACACACAGGCAAGATGGGGTCTTATATACAGAAAGGTTGTGGGAGGAATCTAGGGGTGGTCTAGGGGAGGAGTTTGGGGAGGGTCTTCAGGAGGAGTCAGATGAGGTCAGACTCCAGTAATGAGTGATTAAGGGTGGGAAGTTGCTGGAGGCTACCTGGAGACCGAAGATAATGGTGGGCTAGGCCAGTTCAAAGGTGGGACAGGAGGATCTAGGATGGGAAATTGCTGGACACTGGAGGGCTAAAGATTTGGACAGAGCCACAGTGAAAGGCCTATGGCCTCAGGCAAATGCCTTAGTGGGAAGATTGCAGGAGAGCTTAAGGGGGCTCCCAGAACTTGCACCTCATCACAGGCAGGAGATGAAATGGAAGGTTTGCAAGCACCCTAGCATACCTGGGGCGGCTGCTAGCACAAGTTCTTAGATCAGCTTTTCTAAAGGAAAGCAACTCAAATTGGGTTAACAGTCTCACTTTAATCGGTCAAACATATATCATTTATCTAGTTCAGGGGGAAAAGTCAGCACCCTGAACTTCAGAGAATACAGACACAAGTTATAAGCACAAGTTACAAGCAGACAGAAAAACAGATCAGCAGACAGGCTTCCAAACCATCTGACCATTACATCAGTTATCTATTCAGTTACCAGAGAGGGAAGCACCAACATCTGGGTTTTTCAAAGGAGGGGCAGGGCCAGGGTGGGGGGGGGGGGGGGGG
>CM053592.1:171483132-171508048 GCA_028646515.1 Pseudochirops corinnae
AAGGTAAGTGGAGGGGCACAGGGCATGACGACTGAGCAAGGAAAAGATAGATTACCCTAGGCCGGCCTCCCAGGTAAAGATAAATCACTCTAGGGAGGCTTCCCAGGTTCATAGAGTTTCACTTGGCTGTATACCATAGAGTTTCACTAAGCTAATTACTAATTTCACAAAATATTTCTTAACTATTTCTTGACCATAACATTTAAATGTCAGAGTATTAGTTTGAACTCAGGTCTCCCTGACTCTAGGTCCAGTGCTCTAAGCACTCTACTGCCTGGTTGTTTCTCAAATATACCTCATCTGACGTCCTTAACTGCTTCTAAGAATACACATGAAAAATTATTTCAACGAGGAGGTTCGGGAGGCACAGTGTTATGAATTGACATTTGACCAAACAGTTTTATGTTGGAGTTTCTTGACTTTTAAGGATATAGTTTGGTAATAATCATGTTATTGCAAAGAGATATTGAATCAGGATAACTTGGGGAGGGGATATTCCTATACATATAATCAAATCTATGGGAACATTCCTGCTTCTCATGAGAACAAAATACAAACCAGAAATTGTGCTGTCTTTATCCTAGAACCCCTTAAGGCCAAAAGAACTCCTTAGAATACACTTAATTGAGTGGATTAAGTGTTTTTTGTGCTAGTGTGAACCTTACCTACCGTAGGTGGAATTCATTACTGGGACATCTCACCCCACTCAGATTTAAATTACTTGGACTTGAATATTAATACATGTACACATAATACGACTTTGATTAATGTATACACACATGGATAAATTATACATAGACACATGTACCATTTAGCCAAGTCAACCAAAAAAATTTAATATTGGATTATGTTGCCATCTCAACCTTCATTTCCTCTGCTTAATCATAAATTTAGAACTGGAAGAGGCCTTAGAGTTCATTGAGTGGAAATCACCCTCCAATACCTTCCCTCCAGCTGACTGAACTGGGCAGATGTGCATGGCTGAGTCTGAGGCAGGATTAAGCCCTGGTCATCCTGACTCCAGGCCCAGTGATCTGCCCACATCACATGGCCTCATACCCGAAGCAGAGAAAGGCACCTTCTTGTTTTGTCAACACCCATGGAATTGCTCCCTTTCTACATTTCAGAAGAATAGGCTGAAGACCCAAGATTAGATTATCATTTATCAGAAGGTAGCTGACTTTGCGGATTGGGATGGGAGGACCTTGATTTAAATAATACCTGATAGAGGTATGTGCCCCAGGGTGCTAATGGAATGGCTTTGCACCCATTAAAGCACTATGTAAAAGTTAGCTAGCATGCTAAGGAAAGCCTAGATTTTTCTTATTTTTTAATCATCAACTAATATTTTTTTACAAAAGTCTAAACTCAGGGCAACTTTTGGGATACAACATAGCACTGACTCCCACCTGGTGTTTCAGGAAATCCCTGCCTCCTGCCCCCTCCCTTCTCCCCTGCCTTCTTACCATCTTTCCTCTCTCGGGGATCTGGGGGGTCAGAAATAAATGCTGCAGTCCAGCTTTGGACACTTGTTGGAGGGATGGCCTTTGCCAGGTCACTTTTCTTTGCTTCAGTTTCTCATCTCTAAAATGGGTTGGTTGGCCTGAGATTTCCAGGTTTTCTTTTGCCTCAAAAATGCTCTGATCTTGTTCTGTAGGATTGATGTGGAATTGGGAACTTGTTAATGACAACTGTTTCAGTCCCACTTGAGGAACATAGATGATAAGATAGCTGGCCTTTGTTGTATATCTGAGACCCTTGAACTTCAGAATAAGGCTTTTGTAGTAATGCCCTAAGTTAAACTATCAGTGGATTCTTATTTGGTACATGAGAACTCTGAGTACTACTTTAAAACAATTCTTTTAACAGAGAAGACTTACATTAAAACAAACCCATAAACTATTGTTTTCTCTGTGCTCAAGGTCACACAGCTAGGTGTGTGTTTGTGTTAAGTGTCTGAGGCCAGATTTGAATTCAGGTCCTCCTGACTCCAGGGCTGCTGCTCACTATTCACTGGTTGAGAGCTCACTTTTTTTAAGTATTAAGGATCTCTGCTCTTAAAGCTTTGCCTTAAAAATTTGCATTTACTTCTGCTTTTTTTCAGCTAACCTGCAGATGGCAGAAGTGGTTTATTTTTACTGTTTTAACAGTTCAATTTTATTTAATGTGTTCTTGTGTTGAAGGTAGGTGATTAAATGAGCTCCATCTCTCCCATAATGATTATAAAAGATACAAGTTAATGGTAAGATGGGAAGCTAAGCTGAAAAAGCTTTGGTGATTTACTTTTGCATTGGTCTGTCTTCAGAATTTCATAGTTCTTTTGTTCTTGGATTATAGTGGAGAAACTGAGACTTAAGCATGAAACACAAGCAGGACCATATGTCAGCCACTGAATTTCCTTAATTACATTAGTCAGAGTAATGAAGCTTAGATCTGCTTCATATCAACTGCAAAGTAGTTTGTTTTGCATTTGTACTTTAACAGGATGTTAATACAGGAATCTTTTTTGGTCTAGAAACCCTGTAGTGTCATTGTGATTAAACACTAACCTTAGAAATGTGTTATAGTTGTTAGGTCTGGAGTCTTATTTGCCTGTGGGACAGCAATCCATTCTAGGGAAAATGAAATTGGGGTGTTTTATTTGAAACTGACTGGAAACTGTTGCTCTAGAAATTCACAAATAGTTTTTGGAAAGAATGCAGGAAGTGTTCCCAAAAGGTGCTGTAAAGCTCCCTCCATTCAGCCTCTTGTCTACAGCCTGCACTTGTAGCAAGCATTGTGGCAGATCAGACAACAGCACAGACTCAGTGAAGGGACTTCATTTGTTACCTATCCTGCACTGCCTTCTCTTGAAAAGCACAGAAGATGGCTTTGGCAGCTCCATTGGCTATCATGTCTTCACCGTTGAACCTTATTAGTGACGGCAGTGGTTTTCTTTTTGCGTGGGCTGATTTTAGGTTACATACAACTTGAAAGGATGTTTTTGAGCATCTTCTGATTGTTTTTTAAGCCAGTTCGATCTCTCTTGCTAACTATGTGTAAAAGAAGCCAAACACTTAAAATGATGATGAAATCCTTACATTCTGCTCTAACCCTATGGCTAGATTGTATGTATGGATTATATCTGGATTATAATTGGATATCTGTGGATTATAATTGAAACAATACCTTATACTCTACTGGAGGGAGAAGTGGCATCTTGCCCTACACTCCCTAGTTTTGAACAAGAACAATTAGTAGAAGATGTAAGTAAGCAGAAAAGAGCTAAAAAGCACTGCTTAATGGAGTGGAGAAAGGGGACCAAATTTTATTTGAATAATGAAACCAAATAATGTTGGGTATTAGTCAAACTTTAGGAAAACCTGAAAAGTTCATCTCCTGCATATGGTTTACTGCATTGCTAAGGAAGAAAAATTAATAGTGTATGTTGCACTTTGACTAATTACTAATACTAAGATTACATAATTTTCATATTAGAAAAACACATTTTGGCAAAAGAATTTTGTATAATCAGCCAATTGAAAAAAAACATGAGTTCATATGAGAGGCCTACTGTAGTTAACAGATTACTTTTTACCTGGGACTGTAATTCTCAGATGCAGTTCTCAAGAGGCATTAGGCAGATATGTTTTCTCTAGGCAATTTTACTAACTATAAAAAAAGAAAAACCTTATGTAATTTATCAGAAGGTAGTCTTTCCAATTCCTGGCTTTGAATTTTGCCACTCTTCAATTTTAAAGAGAGGAGGATGATGATCTATTATGGGATTTAAAATTTTCCTTGCTGGTGAATTCAGAGAAGCCATTGCAGTTCATCCATGAAGGATGGCCACAAGAGGAATGATTATGCTCTTTTTTATGAAATAAAAATGAAAATGATTTGGGACTGACGAATGGTTAAATTGAAAGCCTTATACTCGGCAGTAGTAAATTGAAGGTCTCAATATAGTTCTCAATGTCACCAGTAATAGAAATAGGAAAGTCTTAGGTGAGAGAGATTGGTACTAAGACGGGAACTTTAAGTTGTGAAGCAAAATTATAAAAATATTTGAGAGATTTATGTGTTGAGGACACCAGCTTTGAACATATTTGTCATATGGTGGAATGCAGGTGTAATAGCTGTAGGCTGAATTGAAAAACGTTTACCACATTTGGAATCTTATGACCTGGATTCTAATTCTAATGGCCCTTTCTCAGATGAGGGTCTTGCTCTGGGCCTTGGCCTCTCCTTAGTCTTCTTTTAAGAGGCCCTCCTTGACTCACTCTCATGTGTGTGTAATGCAGGGTCCCAACTTCTCTTTGCTTTCTTCCTGGCTGGCTCCTGTCTTTCAAACTAAGCATGTCCAAAACAATCGATTTTCTTTTTCCTCAGACCCCTCCTTTCTCCAGTTTTCCTGTTTTTGGCGAAAATTCTGTTATCTTCCTAGTCACCTAAGTTTGAAGACTTATTCTTCTTCAGCTAATCCGGCTCTCTTCAGCCCTCCCCTCCAGTCAATTGTGAAGCCTTGTCAATTCTCCCTCTAAAGTAAATCTCCTGTATTTCCCAGTCTCCGTTGATGCCTCGTGTTCAGACCCTCTCCATTTCTTCCTTGGACAATTGTTAATAGCTTCCTAATTGTTCCCTCTGCCTCCTGCTGCTTTCTTTTTAAATACATTTTTCTTAAAGCTTGGTGCTGACGGTGTCACTACCTGTGTAAGAAACTCAGCAGTTCCCTATTGATTCGAGGATAGAGCTTCTTTGTTCTCTGGCTCCAGCCTGTCTTTTTTTAGGGTTGAGAACATTACTTTCCTTCATTTTCTTACAAGTTATAAGCAGCCTGGGGTGCTTGCCTGTTTCCCATATGTAACATATCATTTTCATCACTGTGCCCTTGCATAGGATGCCCTCCATACCTGCAATGTGCCCCTTCCACAGCTCTGCCTTATCACTCCCCCATCTCCCTTTCTTCAAAGGGCAACTCAGATACTGCCTCCCTCAGGAAGGGAACTGATCTCCATTTCCCCACGCACCCTCACACCTGACTGTTAGTCCTCTCCACCCCCTAGACTGCTTGGTGCATATTTTGTGTTCGGTTTTCTGTGTTGATTCCTCACACACTTCTCAACCTCAGTACTCATACCCTTACTCCCCCCAATATAATGGAAGCGCCTCAAGGGCAGTGAGGTTGGGCAGTGTGGGACTATGGGAAGGTCATTTTGTTTAGAGTAGAGGACCGATTTTCTAATCCTTGTGTGACCTTATGCTAGGCCCTTGAGCCCTCTAATCCTTGGTTTCTTTCTTTTTCTTTTTCTTTTTTTTTTTTTCTTTTTGGAGGGCAATTGGGGTTAAGTGACCTGCCCAAAGTCACATGGCTAATAAGTGTGTCAAGTGTCTGAGACCAGATTTGAACTCAGTTCCTCCTGACTCCAGGGCCGGTGCTCTACTCACTGTGTCACCTAGACACCCCTAATCCTTGGTTTCTTTATCTGTAAATTGGAGTATTTGGACAGAATGAAGTGAATGACTAAAAATTCACTTATTAAGCACAGTAGCTATGTGCTGGGCCCTGTGCTAAGCATTGAGGATCCATACCTAGGTCTGCCAGGCAGCCTCTGCTCTCCAGGAATTTCTGTTTCAGTAGAGGAAGGCTGCACCTCAAGAGTAGACAGGGTCGGTGATATGGCTGGGAAAATAGATGGTGGGCCTGGGAACGCTTACAAGAGTCTTTGTGGCTGGCTCTCACCCCCTAAGAGGAGTATCCTTTGGCTGTTTTGTTTGTGTTCTTGTGTCCCTGGTGCCATAATAGGCACTTAATAAATGATGATTGAATAAATGTTGATAATTGATGGTTCCTCTGAGAATTGGTTCTTCAGAAATAGCTGATTGTCCTGCTGCTTGTGGCCTCTTTGTCCATTCATTATCTGTGATGTTAATGACATGAGCAGCCATGAAATAAACACTCCCTCAGGCAGGAAGGATAGATTTCTGAAATGGGGACAAAGAGATTGTTTTGGAACTTGGTTGAGGGGGGTGCCAGGAATATTTGCATGTTGTGGAAAAGAGTGGTTGGACTTTAGGGTGAAGAGAAGGTGCCCAGTTGATCCATGTCCGCAAGGAAACCTAGCTAAGTCTTAGGATTATGGCATCATAGAAGTAGACCTGGAAATGACCTTGGAGGTCAAGATCGATCACCTGATTTTACAGGTGGGGAAAGTGAGGGCCCCAAAAGTTTCAGTGATTTTTACCATATAACAACTAGTGAGTGGTATGGCCAGGCTTTTACTGTGAAACATTTTTTTAGCTCACCAAAATCATAACTCAGTCATGTTCTAGCACTTTAAAGTTGCTGAGTGCCTTTTTCATAGCAGCCTTGTTATATAAGCATCATGACCATATTATCCTAATAAAATAATGATATGTTTGGTGTACTGCTGGTTGGTTGGTTGGTTGTTTTTTTTAAGTATAGCATGATCAATACTTGATCATTCTATGAGAAATTTTAAGTTCCAGATTAAAATCAGTCCATAGTTAGTCTCTCACTTTGTATACCTGGGACAGACAGTCTAGAAAGGCACAAGTTGGACCTAGAATTAAACCAGAAAAGGAGAGCAGGGTAGATTACCTGTAGGGAATTTAGAGTTTTTATGATTCCCCCTAGATGTTCCTGGAAATAGGAACATAGTTGGTCAGAGCAGGATGCAACAGTCAAGCAATGAGAAATTTTAAAGCATCATCATCATCAGGGAAATGTATGGTAGGAAAAGAAGGCAAGTTGGTCATGTGTCAGGGGTGAAGGATAAGAGATCAGCAGCCCTAGTACTCCTCAGATGTTCTTGTCATTTCAGGAGAAATCGAGAAAGGCCCCTGTGGAGGTGGGTCCATTTCACTGGTATAGAGAGCAGCTCCCTCTACCCATGCAGATCTTACCTGCTGCTCAACTTAGAGTTTTAGAGAGATGCCTGGGCACTTGGGGGTTAAGTGACTTACCCACTGTCATTCAGCCAGTATGTGTCAGGCAGGACTTGAACCCAGGTTTTCCTCAACTTTTAAGCCTCATTCTGTTTCTACTGTAATCCTTCTTATACACTGTTAATTTCAAAATTAAATACCTATTATGGCTATGACACTGTACTAAAATGTGTTTTTTGAAGAATCTGAAGAATTTTAATGTCTTTGTGCTATTTTCTGGCTTCTTGATGTGATTGAGAGTTGTCTTCAGTTCTCCTCTCTAGAATTATGAGGTTCTCTTTCTCAACTAAATCTTCAACTTTAGATATGGGGAACTGGATATGAATTTGAATCCTAAGTCTTAGGTTATACATGTTTAGTTATTAACCTTTCCCACTTTTTATTTCAGTCGATCCTATTAAAATTTTAATGCCTTCCTTGTCTCCTACGATGGAAGAAGGAAACGTTGTGAAATGGTTGAAAAAGGAAGGTAAGTAGCGCGTGTGTGTGTGTGTGTGTGTGTGTGTGTGTGTGTGTGTGTATTCATTTTGGATTCTTTTGGTTTATGATTAGTTTCAGTCATGGTTGATATAAACTGATATAAATTGAGTTACTTGGTCAGCTTATAAAAACTAAGTAAAATTTTTCCTATCATATTTCATTCTTTTTTTCTTCAATAGAAAAAATACCCTAATAAAACCATATTTCTATTTTTGGACTTTGACTTTAGTTATTAGTTTCATGATATAAAAGACAACTCCCAGTCTCATTTTCAGACTTTTTCTTTTGACCTTTGCATTCATTATTGTAACATTTATATTCAACAATAAGCATTTATTCTGTGCAGGACACTAGCTATGTGTTTGAGATACAAAGAGAGAAAGAAAAAACAATTCCTACTCAAGGAATTGACATTCTAAATGAGTGTTGACTGACTGACTACTGGGAGGATACAAGATGTACCCAGATGAGTATAGACTAATCAAAATCACTTCATGAGAGAGAGAATTAACAGAAAGCTCTTCTAGGAGATAGCCAGGAGCTGTGCTTGTGGCGGGGGTGGGGGGGGTGGGGGGGTGGGGTGCGGTTTGAAGGGCCCTCTAGGCAGGAGGGCATGCTGGTATCAGAGGCACTGAGGTGGGAGAGGGAGTCATGTGTAAGGGAATAGAACATTCAGGAAAGGGGACTGTATAGGAAATGAGACTGGAAGGGTAGGTGGCAACCACCTTTGAGTACTTTCACTCAGCATTCATTAGGCATTTGCTGTGTATTAGGCACTGAGAATACAAAGATAAAAAAGAAATGGTCCCTGTCCTCAGCGAGGAATAGCAGAATAGTGATGTTCTTAAAAGACAAAAGGAAGTTTAGAGGATGAAAAGGGAAAATCAGAGAAATCTGGGAGGACTTTTATGACTCGATAGAGAGGGAAGTGAGCAGAAGCTGGATAACTTTTCACCATGACCATAACATTCACATAGCCACCACCCACTTTTTTCTTTTTTTTTAAAACTTAAATAAAAAGAGTTTCAGTTCTGATTTCTTTTTCCTTCTACCTGTCCTGCCCATACCCTTTGGGGAGACCAGAAATATGATGCTCGTTAAACATATGAAGTCTGCAAAACATATTTCTGCTTTAGCCATGTTGCTAAAGGAAAAACAAGCAAGAACTGCACTCAGTTCATCAGTTCTTTCTCTGGAGGTAGAGGGCAGTTTTTATCTTGAGTCCTTCAGAATTGTCTTGGATCACTGGCTTGATCAAAGAAGCTAATAAGTCTTTCACATACTTGAAATGATGCTGTTCCATGTAAATGAAATGAAAAGAAGTGATCTCTTGGTTCTGCTTGTTTCACTTTGCGGCAGTTCATCTAAGTCTTTCTAGGTTTCTCTGAAACCATCCTGCTCATCATTTCTTAGAGCACAGTAGTATTCCATCACGATACTGTGCCACAGCTCATTCATAGCTCTTCCCTAATTGATGGGCACCCTCTCAATTTCCATTTCTTTGCCACCACGAAAAGAGCTGCTGTAAATACTGTTGTACATGTGGGTCCTTTTTGTTTTTCCTGAAATCTCTTTGGGATCCAGACCCAGTGGTGGTATTGCTAGGTTAGAGGGTATGCACAGTTTTGTGGCCATTTGGCTATGAATCCAAATTGTTCTCTAGAAGGGCTGGATCAGTTCACAACTCCAGCAGCAGCTCATTTGTGTCCATATTTTTCTAGCATTTGTCGCCTTTCTTTTCTGTCACATGAGCCCGTCTGACAAGTGGGGGATTTGAGCCCTCATCCTCTCCTCTTCTCACATTTGTTCTCCTTGCCTCAGTTTCTTTCTGCTTCACTGTATCTTCCATTTGGTTTCACACAGAATTTTCCAGAAGCACAGGTGTGACTGTTTTGCTCCTTTATTCCATAAACTCCAGTGGCTACAGGATCAAATTGACCATAGGATCAAATATGAATGTCCCTGTTTGCCTTGTAAAGCCCTTCCTGCCCTCTCTGGACTGGCCTCTTCTCTGTTCCGTCTCCCTTCTCCAGATCTTGATACAGTGACTCTTCCCCGGGTCTGGAAAGTATTCCTTTCTCACCATTTCACTGCTTTTGGCAGCTAGGGTACGCCACAGTGTCTGCACTCAGACACTTACTAGCTGGGTAACCCTGGGCCAGTCACTTCACTTCTTTTTACCTCAGTTTCTCTATCTGTAAAATAGGAACAGTAATAGCACCCACCTCCCAGGATGCTGTGAGAAGCAAATAAGATAATATTGTGCAGCAGTTAGCACAGTGCCTGGCACACAGTAAATGCTAGTTATTATTGCTATCAGTATTTATCATTCTTGTCAGTACCACCGCGTAGCGTCACTGCTTAACTCCACTGCTCAAGTATCACCTTTGGCATGAGTGCTTTCCTGGTTCCTCTTTTTTCCAGTTGCCAGGGCCTTCCTCCCTAACTATTTTGTATTTTTATACATTTATTTATTCTCTCTCTCTCTAAATGCACGTATACACATTGCCTTTCTTCATTTTAGAACAGAGGTTCTTAATGGGGATGTGTGAGCTTGGTTTTTTTTCCTCAATACGTTTGAGTTCCCATGTAATCCTAAGTTTTTTATGTTATGCATTTTAAAACCTTGTTCTGAGGAGTGCCTTGTCTCCAGCAGATTGCCCCAGGTTCTATGACATAAGCAATGTTAAGAACCCTTGTTTTAGAATGTAAGTCCTTAATGTAAGTCCTTTTTTGTCCTTAGCAGTTGCCTCACAAATCCTTTTTGGTTGCATGTGCCCATAGACCACTATTGGGAGCATCATGAGGACACTGGCAGATGAGGCAGATGCTCTTTGTCATGACATCTTCTGAAGAGCCGCCTTCTCGTGGAGCCTTCACTGACTTAGGTCACAAGCTTCAGGTGGCTGAGTGACTGGCTCGTGGGGGCAATTAAGCTGTTATGAGTTTGTGTCTAAGAAAGTTTCACCTTTATACATAATATACTCTCTCAGACTCTATTTCTAGGTTTCTCATTTGTGATGAATTATAGAGCTCTAGTTATTTCTGTATTAGATGGGCTAGTCTGGTATTCTCAGTTCTGAAGTCATGGTTCAATCATAGCACAGTCTTTTAGGGATAATTATAAGAAGATTAATTTCACCAAATTTCTAGGCCTAATTAGACATGGCCAGAGAAGATTGCTTGGACTCACATTTGTCTCCTTTCAGCCCCCTGTCACTTGATAAGTCATTCATATATATGAGAACATGGGGAATATTAAAAAGAGTTTATAGATTTATCACCTCCTCAGGCAGTGTGGTATAATGAAGGCCAGTGGCTGGATTTGTTGTAGAGAAGAAATGGGATCAGCTCCTAAGTGCTGCCTACTACTGTCTGTGTGCACGTGGGCAGTGTTTCCTCACCTGGGAAATGAAGCCCAGCTTATCTCCAAAGCTTCTTCCAGTTCCAAATCCAATGGTACTTCAAGAATTCTGGTTCATTTTCACATATGAAGTGTATTGTTTTGTCTTAATTTGGCGATTTTCTAGATATCCTAACAGTCAATACTTTATTCTAAATGTTGCCCTTAAAAAACCTCATATGTGCTAAGGCAGTGCCACTTAATAAGTTTTGCTATAATCTAGAGCAGTAGTAATAATCCCTTTTCACCACTGTAGTCACGTTTTTAGGCCTACCTGGAGGATGCTATTACTGTGTGGATTTAGTATTTATACAGTGTTTTGTTTTGTTTTTTTCTTGTGGGGGGATGTTCTTCCATAGGTGGGGATTATGTTCTCTTCATACATGAAACATATATATTTATAAAATGTCAATACATATATAAACACACATAAATATACATATTCATGTTTATGCACACATGCATTCATTTTCATTCAAACATTTATTAAGTGCATATGGTATATATTGAAAGTATATGTTTCTATATATTCAGGGTTTTATAAATTTGTGGTAAATGGGAATGTAGTATGTAGTGGTGGTGGAGTTGAGTCAGTTCAGTTGTATCTGACTCTTTGTGACCCCGTTTGTTTGGACTTGTCTTGGCAGACATACTGGAGTGGTTTGCTATTTCTTTCTTCAGCTCATTTTACAGATGAGGAAACTGAGGCAAGCTGGGTTCAGTGACTTGCTCAGGGTCACCCAGCTAGTGGTGTCTGAGGCCAGATTCGAACTCAGGAAGAGGAGTCTTGCTGTCTGCAGGTGCCTGTGCGCTATGGCTCCCCCTCGCTGCCCTTGGCCAGGCGTGGTGGACTGACAGTTAAGACTGGTCTCCGTCCTGGCCTGGCGACTCTAGTCAGAGGACAAAGGATGAGTCTCTTCCCCTTTGAGATTGCAGAACTTTCTCCTCTCTTCAGTGAGAGGCAGTTGAACTAAATTATCTTGTGTCTTTTTAGCTGCGGAATTTTGTGTTTCTCGAGCGGCAGTGACTGATGATAATAATGGTAGCTGGAATTTAGCGCTTTAAGGTGCGCAGAATATTACAAATAGCTCACAGCAGTCTGATATGAGGCAGGTGCTATTATTATCCTTGTTTGACATAAAAGAAATGGAGGCGGACAGGGTGAAGTGACTTGCCCAGGGTCATACAACTTGTAAATGTCTGGGGTGGGAGTTGAATTTCCCTTTTCTGACTCCACATTCAGGGCTGTGTACCCTGCACCACCTGACTGCCTCTAAAATAAGGTGATAGCTCTGTGTTTTCTTTTTATATGTTTGTGGTTTTTTGCTTTTTTTTGGAGGGGGGAAGGAGGGCAGTTGGGGGTAAGTGACTTGCCCAAGGTCACATAGGTAGTAAGCGTTAAGTGTCTGAGGTCAAATTTGAACTCAGGTCCTCCTGACTCCAGGGCCCGTGTTCTATTTGTTGCGCCACCTAGCCACCCCTCTGTTTTCTTTTTAAAGACTAGGTATAAATCCTTAAGTAGCAGGCATTATATTTACAGGCTAATTTTGCTCGTTTTTGATAACCATACCAAATACTGATTTTACAACCATATTGAGCAGAATTAATCGGTATTGGAAAGTGAATGACGAAATGCTTTGTAGGTTGTAGATTGTGTCTTTTGCCATCACAACCCTAAATGGGATCACAGAGTTGGACACGACTGAAAGTGGCTGAACAACCAAAGATTGTGT
Source organism: Pseudochirops corinnae (assembly GCA_028646515.1). Classification (NCBI taxonomy): domain Eukaryota; kingdom Metazoa; phylum Chordata; class Mammalia; order Diprotodontia; family Pseudocheiridae; genus Pseudochirops; species Pseudochirops corinnae. The sequence continues at coordinate 171,495,697 of CM053592.1, forward strand.
CACACTTTGGAATGATCTTGAGAGTTAACTCACATATTCTACATCTTTGAGGTTTCAGATCAGCAGAAGTATTTCTTCAGGATAATTTTTTGTTACAATTAGAAGCGGTCACATTTGTCCCTTGGTCTTCTATGATAGCTTTTACTACCAACTTATATGGAGTAGTTTTAGGTTTACAGGAAAAAATGACATTAAAATTTTCATTCTCTTGACTGATTTTTATTTTATTTTTCCACATTTCTAATGACAGACATTTCTCCAAGACGGAGCATCTGAGGATGTATCATGTGACATATCCTGACCTCCCGTCAAGAAATCCTTGTTATTGACAATAATGTGGAGAGTTGTCAGTTCAGACATCCCATTGACAGATTCAGGAGGAATAAATGTTTGTAGCAGTTTGATGACACCCTCATGACTTTGGTTTTCTCTTTGGGATGTACCTGTGCTTTCGGGTTTTGTATTTTTAAGAAGTTATCATTTTAGTGGTAATAACATTCTCACAGAGATTATTACAGACATGGCTCTAATAATTGCAGATGGCTGTGGTCTCCAAAGAATCAAGGTTTCAGACGAAGCATAGCAGAAGTTTTTAACTTTATTTGTGTTCTGGACCTTTGGTCAGTCTGGTGAAGCCTATGGATAGACCCATGCTCGCAATCGTATCTAAAATGCAGAAAATAAAATAGATTATGTTCATTTGTGTTACATACATATATGTGTATGTTTATATAGAGTTATCAGAACATTAGGGGAACTTCCTGGCAAAGAACCTCTGACTAAAGGGTGGTGAAAAGGAGCATGGTAGGTTTGTGGGTTGATAGGCTGCACCATGGACAATTTGACCAGAAGAGGACGTCGGCCAGTTATGTAACAAGAGTAACAGATCAAGAGCCCAGGTGTGTACTCGGTGTCTGTGAAAGTAAAGTAACTAGGGGCCATGAGGTGGTGCAGTGAATAGAGCACCTGCCCTGGCGTCAGGAGGACCTGAGTTGAAATCCTGCCTCAGACACTTGATATTAGCTGTGTGACCCTGGGCAAGTCACTTAACCCTAATTGCCATGCCTTCCCCTCTTCCTCCCCCCCAAAAAAATATTAGAGTAACTAGACAAGGCATCTCCTCTTTGTTGGGGAGATCTTCTCAGAAGACTAGAAGGGCATGTACAATAATCAGACAGGAGCGGGGCAGGGCGCAGGCTGCTTGCCATCAGCAAGGAAGTTCTCCTTTTGATGACAGTAAAGTACACATTAGAGTATAAATTACTTTTAATCTTTATTAGGAGAGTTCAAGCTTTTTAAGAAGTGAGACCAGAGGCAACAATGCCTGGTCAGTTGAGAGGGGACTCCGAGTTCAAGTTGTGCCTCTTCTGCTTAGAGGCAGCCATCCCAGGCACATTAGTTAACTTCCCAGGGCCCCCCAGCATGTGTTGTCGAGGAGAAAGTTGAGGTGGTTGTGAGTCTGCTCGATATTGTGGGAGTTTCCTAACTTGCAGTTTTCTATACCGGTAAAGTTACAGGGCCTGTACAAAAAGGAAAGTAGCTCAGTTTTCCTTGAATACTGGGATTTGTATACCTATTTTTCCTTCTTTATTTGAGAAGATGGTTGTGCTATGCATTGAATTATTGAGATTTTTAAAAAGAATGGCCTTTTGAATTAACTTTAAGAAATTGTGATTTCTTACATTAGTATATTTTCTCGTTTCATTGGTCATTTGTAATAATAATTTTTGAGAGATCTAGGCATGAGACTCTCCCCCCTCAAACCTCTCCCTGAGTCAGACCATAAAAGCTGAAAGGCTTTTTATAGGTGAAGCTGGAAAAATAAGGAATACACAAGAAACAGGAGAGATTTTTCAGTGTTTCTGTGGCATTATATTCTTTCCACTTATTTCACAGTTGGCATTCTTTTCACAGCATGGTCCTGGGCAGTCCATATGAAAATGTTGAAACGATAATTAATAAAATGAAGAAAAACTGCGTCCAACCAAATATATACAGAAGAAATGCGTGCAGTCAGCAACACAGTTTTTTATAAGACATTTTTGATCAGGCCAATAGGGGTCATCATTGTTATTCTGATGACTGTAACTAGTATTCTGTAGAAGTACACTTGCTATAAACATTTACACCTTTATTTAATGAAATTAAAGGTGAATGGAAATTTTAAAACGGGTTCACTATCCTTGAATCCCGAAACCTCTTTTCTCTTATAGAACATTACTTCGCATTAAAAAAAAATAATATCATTGAAGTTTTGAGATTTGTGAATAGGATGTTGAATTTGAGATTTGGAAGATAACTTAGTGGTCTTCTGTCCAGCACCTTCATTTTGTACGTGAAGAAATAGAGAGTTTTTTTTTTAATTGCATGTCTCAGAGAATCTCTTAACTCACTAGACTAAAACTGAACTCAGTCTATTTGTGCCAAAACTCACTTCTCTTCTTTTCTTAAATTCTTTCTGTTGAGAGACTTGCTCTCATCACTGTCATCAAGTACTACAGTTTTGGAGTCACCTTCGACATCTCATTTTCCCTCCCTGCAACTCCCCATCCAATTACTAAGGCCTGTTGATTCTCCCTTGATGACTACTTCACATCTTTATCCTTCTTTCTTCCAACTCAGCCACCACCCTAGTGGAGACCCTCCTCACCTCTACTAGTCTTGACTCAGAATCACCTGCTAACTGATCTGCTTATCACCAGTCTTTCTCCAGTCCCCTGCATCCTCCATACCGTACTCCTAGAGCCTCCCCTCCAGCTTACCATGTTTGACGTTTAAAACCCTTGGAGGTATAGCCTCCATTTTTAAGTTTGTTATGCATTACCAGCCAAGTTGGCTTCCTTGCTGTTCCCTATACATGGCATCCCGTCTTCTGCCTTGGTACCCTTTCACAGGATGTTCCTGGTGCTGGGAATCCACTCCTTCACCTCTTGGAATTGCTCTCTTGGAGCTTCCAGAGGGAAGAGTAAATGCTACCTTCAACTTAATGGACCCTTTGAACAGCCCAGGGAAGTATAGGAACTCTTCTGAAAAATGTTTTTAAATGCATAAATATGTTCTATTTTACTAATATATGATTACAAAGGAAACCAATTATATTGAAATACAGTTATCAAAATATTTTAAAGAAAACGTTTGTGGATTCTAGGTTAAGAAACCTTGTTCTATGTGAATTTTTCTCGCCCCTCCCTAGGTACACAGTATATACTTAGACGTGTGCTGTCTTCTCCCTTGGTAGAACGTTGGCTTCTTCAGGGCAGGTGCCATTCTGTTTTTCGTTCTTGTAGTTAAAGTCCCTGGCAACTAGTATATGTTTTATAAATGATTATTAATTCGGTCATTAAATGTCTTTTAAGAATATCCTTATTATAAAATGTGTCTAATTTTTGCCAAATATATTTCTAAATTTCTCTTTCACATCTTTCCACTGACATTTCCAAAAATTTTGCAGCATTTCCAAAAACAACCACAACAACAACCAGACAAACCCTGCCCCTTGTTTTCTAGGTGAAGCTGTGAGTGCTGGAGATGCCTTATGTGAAATTGAAACAGACAAGGCCGTGGTCACGCTGGATTCAGCAGAAGATGGTATTTTGGCTAAAATAGTGGTAAGTGGCCTTTTGTAGATGCAGAATTTTTTGTTTTATTGTTTAATTTATCATTTAAAATACTTTAAAAATGTGTAGTGTAAATGTATATTCACATTTGTCTTAACTGTATTTACGTTGCACAAATAATGCAGAAATTTAGTTTCTAACTGTTGGGACGTCTATTGTACTTTATTGACAAGATAAAAACCTCTTTCAAGCTTTTATTTTAGTCTTGATTTTTTTCAGTTGAAATGAAGTCCAGTATTTATCTGAAAATCAAAGGCACACAGCAACTGTGTATTATTAAGATCTTTAGATGAAGGTACTGACAAATTACGTGTTGATGACAATAATGGACTTTCTTGGCAGTAGGCTAGTGTGAATGTTGATTCTGGGCAGACGGAGGCTTTTAAGTCTCTTGAGCTCAGGAGTTCTGAGTTACATTATACTAATATGCTCTAAATATAACACCAGGGTCACCAGGCTACAAACTGGACCCAGTTAGACTGGAGCATGTCAAGGCCCCTGTGCTGATCATTAGGAAGCTGGGCCTTTCAGTGACCACTGCACTTCCAACCTGGGTCAGAAATTAAGGAGGCACAGGCTGTATATGCATCCCTCCTCCCCCTCTCCCCCCAAAAAAGAGCTTTCCTATTCCTGGTTTGTTTTTATTTTCACTTACGAATGTCATCTGCTCAATATCCAGAGTACTCAGTTGCTTGTATTTGAGTAGAGATTGTAGTTCTGTCTCATTATCTCTATACAGTTCCCTGTTCCCTCAGTGAGTTGTCTGCTTTTATAGGCAGTGTGTGGCAAGATTAAAACCATAAACTGACTTCTCTTGTCACTTGCCATTGTTGGGGTGTTTGCAGCAAGTGAGGATTTATTTTAATGCCCACCCCCAAGCGGCTGGCAGAATTAGAGAAGATCTGCTCTGAACATTTTCTGTGCAGGCAGATGCACATAGAGCCCTGGGCCTGGCACAGAGTGAACACTTAATAAAGGCTTGTTGACTCTGCTTCACTTGAGGTCTGTATGCATGGGAATACACATATATACCTACACACACAGATCCATTTGTGTGTCTGTCACATGCCGCTTCACGTGAAATATAACAATTTTAATGAAACTTACAAAATTGTAAACGTATCAAGATGTATATGTTCAAGTGAGCATAATGTCCTTAAAATAAATTATCTTTAAATATAAATATGAGATCACAGATTCATTGAGGTATGCAGGGGTGTGTGTGTGTGTGTGTGTGTGTGTGTGTGTGTGTGTGTGTCTGTCTGTCTGTCTGTCTGTCTGTCTGTATGCATGCACATAAAAGATTTTGAAGTTATGTTATTTTGGTTTTGTGTGTCACATGCCCTTGCATTAACTTGTTATAAATATACCAGAAATTTTCAGCATTGAATTTATGTCCCCATTGTGCTAAAGAACTTTGTTGTATTCCATGGAAATTGCATTCTTTTTATTTCTCTTTTTAAAATGATCCTGATGGAATTGAAAGGTTCTCCATTTATGTCATGCTTGGCTATTGATGTTTTTAAAAGGTGTTTAGACAGTAGTAATGGCTTGTTTAATGATCCAGATGGGTGCTGTGTAATTAGGAAAGTAATATATAGGAGAGTTACAGCTTTTAGAGGGTTATTCCATTGTTTTAAATATCTCATGTACCACTAGCAAGGGATTAAGAGGCTGTTTGTATGCAGAATGGCTTCTACAGAAATGCTGTTCAGAAGAGACTTTCAAATTGGTTGGTTGGTTGTTATCCTGGATGCTGGAGGAGAACCAAAATGACATCACTGTATTGGGATTAAGGTACTATGTGTCTGACTGGCTGATCAGACCAATACAAGCTCACAGGTCGGGCACAAATAGTCCTTATGAACATTTGGGGTGGACATGTGTCTGCGTTTGTGCATCCTAGGTTTCTTTTGAGCTCCTGTGATTGTTTTGCTCCCAGAGTACAGTACCCTCTTTGAAGCAGGCATGCCATGCTGGGCAGTCTTGTACCAGTGTCTCCCAGGTCTCACAGTCATTTCACAAAGAACTTGAGAGTGTCCTTGTATTGCTTCCTCTGACCTCTCTGTGAGCGCTTGCCCTGTGTGAGTTCTCCATAAAGTAGTGTTTTAGGCAGATGTATGTTAGGCCCTTGAATACTGTGGCCAACGCATTGGAGTTGCCTCTCAAATAAGACTAGAAGAAACACACAATGAGGAAAATGTGATGCAGCCATCAGAGAAGGGAAGTTCTTACACTCTTAAATTCCCAGGTTTTATGGGAGGTCATATGTAATGCTCATTACATGAGGAAAAAAATGGATTTGGTATTCAGAAAAAGCCTAGGTTAAAATATATTGGAAAAGAATTATATCTTTCAGTCCATTTCTTGCCTCTGTGTTAAGCAGTATTTTAAAAATCCAAGTGAGTTGTTTGAAGCTTTGACCACCTTAGTAGTGACCTGACTCAGTGTTTTAACCATCCTTCCCATTGAAATTTTTGTCCAAACTCTTTTCCTTAAGTTTGTGCCCATTCCTTTTTGTCCCATCCTTGTAGGAGATAAGAGAATAACAGGATTGTTGTCTTTATTTAATAATTCAAATAATAGAGGATAGTTAATTTGCTCCCTTTTTCCAGCACAGTGCCTGACAGAGGATGTGTTTAATAAACACTTATTGATTGCTTTTCTTCAGATTGCATGGCCAACACTTCTAGTGATTTTTTTGAGAAGCCAAGAAACTTTATAAATCCTAGTACTATGTAACTGTTTCTTGTAGATCTCAAATTTTACCCATATGGTTATTTTGATTTTTGTCTGCTGCTCAAGGACCAACTTAGCTACCTATTGAGAGGTTTAGTTTCTTGGTGATAAATTCTTATAACTCCTCAGGATATGCATGCATATTTTAAAATAGCCATCTGTTTGAAAAGAAGACTAAGATAGTTAAGAAGCAACCCATTTTTAAGTCATTTATAAACCTAACTTTAAATAGTGGGACTGAGAAAAGTTGTATAATCAGGTAGAAGAGAACTGTCATGTTCTCCTTTGAGAAGCAAATAAAGAAATTGGTTTTACCTTGAATCCAAAGGGAGTGCGTTGCTCTTCGTGGCTTGCTTCCCCTCATCTGCGTGCTCATGATGACCGTGGCTGAGGGGAGCACTTTGCATTTTATGTACCAATATCTGTTATAGAAAATGAAGAAATAGAGAAATTTTGTTAGGAATGTGAAGCAATCCTCTAAACCAAGTTAACATCTTGTTGCTTGGTGCCTCTGATGTAGGAGTTAAAGGCAAAACATGATGGAAGTATTGTTTGGGATTAATGAATGAAAAAAATAGAAAATACCTAGATTATTCAGAAACTTCTTACCTCTTTTTCTTGAATATCATCTACCAGATGAGGACGGGCAGGTACCTGAAATGATGAGGATTATGCATACAAAATAACAATAAAGAGCATTCATAGAGTGTTTTGAGGTTTGCAAAGTGCTTTACAAGTATGTCATTTGATGCTCACAACAACCTTGTCAGGTTGCTTATATCTTCATTTTACAGATGAGGAAACGGAGGCAAACAGGTGAAATAATTTGCACTGGGGTCACATAGCTAGGCAGTACCTGAAGCAGGATGTGAACTCAGCTCTTCCTGACTCTCAGGTGGTGTGCTCTGTCACCCTGCTGGAGCATTTGCCAGGCTCACTTTTCACAGAGGCCTTGGCAACACCTCACTGCTTTCTGGATGGACAGGAACTACATGTTAGTGAAATAGGCGTCTTCTAAAATCTACTCTCTGTGAATACTTAGCATTGATAAATTAGAATGAAGATGAGACTTACATACAATGCCCACATGATAGCTCCAACCTGACTTATTTAAATTAAATAAAATGTTGACTCTGAAAAAAATGGGCATCATTTGTCATCAGACAAAAATTGTTCACCTTCACTGACGTTCCACCCCACTTGATGTTTTGGCCCTTTTCTTCTTCAGGTCATATCCAAGTCTGGTTTCATTATAATAAATACTCATATATGAGAAAGGTCTTTTAATGTACCCGAGTACCACTGCACATTGTCAGTTGTCTCTCTTTCATACCCCACCAATTACAACCAGCTGACCCTGTGAGGCAGGTGAGCCAGCCCAGCTAAAGCAGTGGTGCAACCCTGACTGGTGCCAGGCTAGTTACATTGCTGCACTGCCTTGACCTTGACCAGGTTCTGTCCTGGGCCTGTCTTGTATACTCTTTGAGTAAATCTCATTAGTTCTATTGAGTATCTACCTCTAGGTTTTCTTTTCAGCTTCATTCTCTGGTCACCAGTTGCCTATTGAACATTTCAAACTGATTACCATGAAGACATCTTAAATGTAATAGGTCCCAAACTAAACTCTTCTGTCCTCCTAAATTCTCCCCTCTTGCAAATTTCCTTGTTTCTATAAAAGACACCACCACTAGAAGAATCTTTGTAGGTTTATAATCTCTGCATTATCCTGGGCTCCTCAGTTACCCTCAGCCCACATAGCTAATCAGTTGCCACATCTTGCTATCTCTATTTTCATAGCATCTGTTTTTAAAAATATAATTAATTAATTAATTTTTAGTTTTCAGTATTCACTTCCATAAGATTTTGAGTTTTAAATTTTCTTCTCTTCCTTTTCTCCCCTCTTCCAAGATGGTGTACAATCTGATATAGGCTCTACTTATACATTCATATTAAACTTATTTTCACACTAGTCATAATGTAAGGAAGAATTAGAACTAATGGGAGGAACCACGAGAAAGAAGAAACAAAACAACAAAAGAAAAGGAGAGATCTGTATCCAGACTCCAAAGTTCTTTCTCTGGGTGTGGATACCATTTTCCACCTAAGCTAAGAGAGAGAGGAGAGCTCTCTAAGAGCTAAGTCTTTCAAAGTCATGGCACAGTGTGACTGTTTACTGTGTACAGTGTTCTCCTGATTCTGCTCATTTCACTCAGCATCAGTTCATATAAGTCTTTCCAGACTTTTCTGAGCTCTGCTTGCTCATCATTTCTTATAGCACAATAATATTCCATTATATTCATATACCACAGCTTGTTCAGCCATTCCCCAATTGCTGGACATCCCCTCAATTTCCAGTCCTTTACCACCACAAAAAAAGCTGCTATAAATATTTTTGTACATATGGGTTCAGAGTAATTTTCTTTAAATGCATCTCTGAGCATTTGACTCCCATATTGATCCCACTCCGTTACTTTCCTCTTGCTTATAGGAAAAATATAAACTCCTCTGTTTGCCTTTTAAAGCTCATTACAACCTTGCCTCAACCTGTCTTTCCTGTCTCATTGGAGATTATTCTCCCCACATTTTGCAGACATAGATGAAATGCTGTCAGTACCAGTAGTGAAATGCTGTCAGTACCAGTAGAATGCCATCATTGAGTTAACAAATCTCTTTGTTATGGTAGATTTTTTTTTTTTTTAATGGTTTCCAGTATTGGTTCCCAGCCAGTGAGCTGTGGATCCTTTGGTGCTGTGGAGTTATGCCAAGGTATCCGTGATTCCATATGGGCTCCACACATTGTCATTTTGGTTCTTATTTAGTTCTTAAGACAATATGCAGGGCGACCATATAATAAATGCACTGGAGATTAAATAAATAATTTCACATTTGTGAGATTTTTATAGTTTTTATAAACATGCATATATTTTTCAAGTGTATGTGTCGACTTATTAAAAAGAGGCCTTTGTACTTGGAAAGGTTTGAAACTACTGATGTTTTCTTTTTCTAAATCTTTTTTTAAAATATAGATTTCCAAATGGCACCCACATACGGCAGAAAGATTAATTTTAGGGTTTGTGTTTTATTGCCATTGTTGAATCTAGCCAGCATGTCAGCATTTTTAATAACCACACTATATCACAAACATGAGCTTGTGGTATACTGGCGTCCCCAAATCACCCAAGCTAGTGGCTGCTTAGGAAGTCCCTCTTTTGTGCCTTTATGTCTTGAGTTGGGGCCCTTTGCAATTGAGCTGTTGTTTATCATGGTTACCCTCAGACTTTGTATAACTCCCCCATGGTGACTAAATTTTAGGTGAACTCCTTTCTCCATCTGTGTTTGTTCCACTGACCTGCACTGTCTTGTTATTCTAGAAAATGAAGGACTCAAACTAGTCCGGTGCACATTAAGGTTTCTTCTAGCTCCAGAGTCCTATGGTTCTTGTAGTAAAGTCCTGTGACATTGTCTTCCCCTGGAATGTTTGTCCTCTTTGTGCTTTTTGTTTCTGGCTGATCTTTTAGATAATTTTCCCATTTTCTAAGGTGCCAGCAGCCACTCCCAGCTTTGTGTGACCTTCAGTTTCACACACCAGTGGTTTAGGACTAAATAGACTTTATTAATGTGAAAAAACCTCTATAACTAATAACCAAGTTGCCATGGGTTCTCCCTCCAGAGCTGCAGAGGACTCCACTCCTCCCATCTGCTTGTCCCGTGTGACTCTTGCTCATCTCCTCTCATCACTTCACCACAAGGAGTCCTTCCCATGTGCTGGAGATATTCCTTTTTTCCTCCTGATACCGCAGGGATACTAGTGCAGTCTCTCCAGACAAGGCTAGCCCATCTTTTGTTTTTGTTTTTTTTTGGAGAGGGAAGGGTAAGGCAATTGGGGTTAAATGATTTGCCCAAAGTCACACGGCTATTAAGTGTTAAGTGTCTGAGACTGGATTTGAACTCTAGTCCTCCTAACTCCAGGGCCAGTGCTCTATTCACTGTGCCATCTAGCCCATCTTTCTTGGTCCTATGTTACCTGCTTTTCCTTTGTAAGAAATTGTCGTCAGCTTGTGATTCTTCTTTAGGTGAACCTAAATTTTAGGTCTTCTGAGACTCGTATTTCATGACTTGCCACTGTAGAAATATACCAGAAAAGTATTGGTATGATCCACTTGGCTTTTCCTGTTTGTATAGTTTAGCTACATTCTTTAGAGTGATTCTAGATTTTGGGACACTTTGTCATGTTTCAGGGCTTGATATAATCAACACAATTTCTTCTGAAAACAAAAGTAGCTGGGGAACCTCACTGTCCATAAGGTTTCTCCCTTAAGCCCTAGTTTCTGAGCTAAATTTCCTCTGTAACAGTGAAGACCACTAATAAATTGTTTAAATATTGCTGCTAAAATTAAACACTCTTTGGCTTTGGTTTTTGGAATGTACAGTGAAAACGTCTGGTGATTTGTATTACCATGTGAATATAAACCTTGTCTAGTCTGAAGTCTTACTTCATTTACATACAAAATTCTGAATTGATAGCATTTTCACTTACCTGCTGGTTTTGTATTTTGAATGCTAAAGCGTCAAGAAGGTCTGTAGGTAGATGGTGCCTATTCATCATGTTTCCTAATGCTATGCAGAGTGAAACAATTGAGAGACCAGTTTTTAACTATTTTAGCAGTCTCCCCTGCTACTTCCTTGCCTTAGGGAAAATTGCATGCATAAATAGGACTTCATGTTATTCTTCTATATACTTTTTAGAAAATCACATGCTTTTATGATAATGAAATGTAAAATCTACATAGTTATGATGGAAAAGAGAGAACAAAATAGGCTCTTTTCAGGGGTAGTATTCGGGACCAGAATCATGGCCTCAGGAGTGGAGGCTGGATTTTGAGAAGACAGAGACTCCAGGTGGGGAAATGACTTGCAGGAGTCCAGGGGAGAGAACCAGGGCTATGGCTGTGGGAGTGGTGAAGAAGGAATAATAGAGACAAGTGATAATGTGATGGTAGAAATAATTGGGCTTGACAGTGGATTGGGTGGGTGGGGTGAATGACCAGGGAAGGTCTGAAAGAATGCCTTAAAAAGTCGAATTTGCCAGATGGAGAAGGAATTTCAAAATCTCACTGCAAAGAATAATTCCTTCAGAATTAGATTTTAGCAAATGGAAGCAAATGACTTAATGAGAAATCAAGATACTATTAAACAGATGCAAGCAAATGAAAAAATAGAAGGCAATATGAAATACCTCATTTGAAAAACTACTTACCTGGAAAATAGATCCAGGAGAGATAATTTAAAAACTATTGGACTACCTGAAAGCCATGATCAAAAGAAGAACCTAGAAATCATCCTTCAAGAAATTCTCAAGAAAAATTGCCCTGATATTTTAGAACCAGAGGGCAAAATAGAACTTGAAAGAATTCACTGATATCACTTTTTGAAAAAGATCCCAAAAAGAAAACTCCTAGGAATATCATAGCCAAATTCCAGAGTTCCCAGGTCAATGAGAAAATATTACATGCAGCCAAGAAGAAACAGTTTGAATATTGTGGAAACACAATCAGGACAACACAGGCTCTAGCAGCTTCTACATTAAGGGATCAAAGGGATTGGAATATGATATTCCAGAGGTCAAAGGAGCTGAGATTAAAATCCAAAATCACCTACCCAGCAAAACTGAGTATAATATTTCAGGAAGAAATAGGGTCATTCAATGAAATAGGGGACTTTCAAGCATTCTTGAGGAAAAAACCAGAACTGAATAGAAAATTTGACATTCACATACAAGAAGCAAGAAAAGCATGAGAAGGTAAACAGGGGAAAGAAATCATAAGGAACTTATCAAAGTTGAACTATTTACATTCCTACATGGAAAAACAATAATTGTAACTTATGAAACTTTTCTCAGTATGAGGATAGGTGAAGGGAATATAAATATATATTTATATATGTATATATACATATATATGTTTATATAGGAGGGTATATGTGCGTATAATACATAT
>CM053592.1:171508548-171533276 GCA_028646515.1 Pseudochirops corinnae
TGAGAACTGTATTTCAATATAATTAATTTCCTTTATAATCTTCTGTATTTTTTCTACATCTAAAAACATTATTCTGAGAAATCAAGAAGCTTGACGAGGCTCCAGAAGAGTCCATAACACACAAACAGTTCAAGAATCCCACCATCAGCATAATTCCTCCCTTTACTGATGAGGAAATTGAATCCCAGAGAAGTTAAGAGACCTCCATCCAGTCACAAAGTTAGCAAGCAGAAGAGTTGGTATTTAAACCCCAGTCCTCTGAATAAATTATCCCATCTGTGAAATGGGTACTATTATTACCCCTTCTTATGAATGAGGAATTTGAGGCTTAGGAGTTAAGTGGTTTGACAGGATGGCAATCTGAGATAAAATTCAAATTCAGTTCTTCCTTTAGGCAGTTAGGTGACATGGTGGACAGAGCTCTGAGCTCAGTTTCAATGATACCTGCGTTCAAATCCTGCCTCAGACACTTTCTAGCTGTGTGACCCTGGGCAAGTCACTTTACCTCTTTTTGCCTCCGTTTCCTCATCTGTAAAATGGGGATCATAATACCGCCTGATTCCTAGGGTTGTTGCGAGGATCAAATGAAAGAGTAATTGTAAAGCACAGTGCCTGGTATATAGTGAGTGCTCACTATCATCATCATCATCATCATCATCACCATCGTTATTATTTTCTCATGGATGGCTCATCCTTCTCTGGGTTAGTCATCCCCCTTCCTGTAATCAGTCCCCTTTCCCTCAGACGGGGCCAGTAAGAAGAGGAGGGATCGTATCCAGGACGTACCAAATACTGTCAGAGAAAGCAGAAGGTTCTTCCCAAGACTGTCCCATATCCTCAGGCACCAGTTTCTGCGTTTGGGTTCCTCTGAGCTCAGGTGACTCTCGTGCATCCGGACTTCCACTTGCTTGGGCATATTGTTGGCACTGTAAGAGAAGAGGAGAATTTAGATTGTAGTTGTGTCCAAGGACATCACGGATGGGGGCCCAGCAGTTACAAGATGGAGGAAGAGGCTCTCTCTCTTTTTTCTTCTCAACCAGATGTAACCGGGAGCCTAGCCTTAGGTACCAGGGCATCGATTGCACCATGGGACTGAGCTCACTTTCAATACTACCATTTAAAATTGTTTTAACAAATAAAATGAATGGTACTCAATTTAAAATGACTTCCATGGTATATGAGCACAGGGAAGAAAGGAAGGAAATGTGCTTTATTAAGCACCTACTTATTATTTATTAATTTAATTATTAAATAATCATTTAACCTATTATTAATTAAATGATTAATTTATTAATGATTATTAATGCTTTTTAAGCACCTACTATGTGCCAGGCACTTTACAAATATCCTCTCATTTAATAATAATAGCTAACTAACATTTTATATGGCACTTACTTTGTGCCAGCAAGAGGCTAAGCACTTCACAAATATTATGTCATTTGATCATCGCAACAGTTCTGGGAGGTAGGTGTTATTCTTATCCCCATTTTATAGATGAGGAAACTGGGGCAGACAGGTTAAATGATTTGTCTAGGGCCACACAGCTAGTAAGAGTCTGAGGCAGGATTTGAACTCAGCTCTTCCATTTCCAGCCCCAAGGCGCTATCCAATGTGCTAGCTCTCCCAACAACCACTTAGTTTAGGGTTAGAGATACAAAGACAAAAACTAGTCATCTCCTGCCCTCAAGCAGCTTATACTCTCCAGGAAGGAAACACAGATAAATACAAACAAAATTTATGCAAAGTATTTCTGGAAAGCACTAACAGGTGGGTGGATCTTCAGGAAGAGTCTTTTGTAGGACGTGACTCTACAGTTGAGCTTAGGGATTCCAAGAAGCAGCATTGTGGGGAGAGAGCATGCTTGGCATGGGGGACAGCTTTGCAAAGTAATGGAGGTGGGATTCTATAATTATAATAGCCAGAATTGAGACCCTGAAATGTACAGTGTTCATTTTATAGATTTCTACTTCTGTGCCTCCCAAGGCAAAAGCTGAAAAATACCATCCTGAAATGTGCAACTTTTCAAAAAGCAGTCCCAGCCCAGCCTTCCCAGTGCTAACCTCCTTCATATTCCTCCTCCGAGATACTCCATCTCCAGATGCCAGGCTTTTGCCCTGGAAGTCCCCCTTGCTTGGAATGTTCTCCCATCTCATCTCTGCTTCCTGAATTTCTTCAGGTCCTAGCTGAATTCCCACAAGAAGCCTTTCCCTATTCTCCTTAATTCTAAGCCAAGGTCTTCACTCAGCTGATCATAGCAAATTCATGTAGTCTATGGCTTGTTTGGGGGTAGCAGGAGAGCGGTGCATAGAGCCTGGAGTCGGGCAGACCTGAGTTCAAATATGGCCTACCTGTGTGATCCTGAGAAAGTCACTTAACCCTTTTTGCCTCAGCTTCCTCATCTGTCAAATGTGCTGGAGAAGGAAATGTCAAATAGCTACAGTATCTTTGCCAAGAAAAACCCAAATGGACAGAGTCGGGCTTCACCGAAAAACTACTTAACAACAACAGCTAGCTTGTTTGTACACAGTTGTTTGCATGTTGTCTTCCCCCGTCAGACCAGGAGCTACTGGACGGTAGAAATTGTCCTTTATCTTTTTTTTTTTTTTCTGGTATCCCCAGCACTTACTACGAAGCCTCGCACACAGGAGGAGCTTAATCCATGTTTACTGACTGACTCCATCAGCACGATGCTGCATGCTGAGACAGCTGTTCTGATAACGGAAAACTTTGAACGAGGCTCCGATCTGCTCAAACTTTAGCCTCTCTGTTGCATTATTTTAACAGCCGAGTCCATTGGGAAATCACAGCACGTTTCTTCTTTTTTTAACCCACGTCCTGTGACTCATTTATTTAACAGAAAGTTTGTTCGCAAGCAACACCCATTCTGCAAAACATCCTTTGGGGTTTGGAAGAGAAGGGGGTCAGGGGAGGGAGCACAGGCTGCTGCTAAGTTTGAGACTATTTGTGGCTGAACTCAAAGATCCTGCTTTTTATTAACACTCGATGCGTACCCCTCTGCCAAGAGGCTCTAATAATAGGCTTATTAGATGCAGCGTCTGTTCCAGATTTCTTGCCTCAAACACTTAAAGCTCTCCCTCACTGGATGCTAATTTTCTCTCTCATTTCTTCAGTCAGGGAGTGGCAAAAGAAGAGAAAAAAAAGTATTTCCCTGGGGAATCCGCTAGCAACTGATGGACTTGCCCAGTGAGAGGCAAGTGGAAATTACCCATCCCCATCATCATCTCCCCAACAGTCAAACTTCCCCATCCCAGGGACCTGCAGCCTGGGGGTATAAGGGAAGATAGAGTCGTTGGGTTTGGTCTCATGGCTCTGCCCCAGAAAAAAATCCCCAGTGAGAAAAGGGTCTGGAATCTTAAGAAGAAAAGCAGTGAAGAAGGGGGACTTCCCCACCCTGGGAAAAATGAGGGCAATCGTCAGTTTGGGAAAGGAATTCTGTGAGAGCAGGCCTCGGGATGATGTGTCTACTCTACAGTTGTAAGCTTTCAACTGGAATGAATTTTCTCTCCTCCCTAAAGAATCCCCCCAGGAGTTTTTAAGGAGTTTTAAGTTTTTAAGGCCACTGTTTTGTTAATTTTGGCAGGCTTCTTGGCAACTGTGGAATATCTAGAGTTTCTCACCCTGCTTCTGTCCTTCTTTGGAGGGAGTCATCCAACTCCTTGACCCTCTGAAACTAAGCCCATAGATACCTGGCACAGAAATGTCAAACAATTTGCTAGCTCTCACTCTGAGAGTTACCTGAACCACATTAAAATGTAATTGGGAAATATTTAACAAAACTAATAAAAATACAATAAAACACAGATAACGGTGATTTGTAGTTTTCTAAGTCAATACGTGGTCAGCAGAGATCTTTATATACAGTTTGGTGATCCCCTCTATTAGTTCTGTGGGGTCCAATAGAGTTTGAACCCCCTGCATTATGCCACCTAGATGCCCCCTTTCTACATTCACTTCTATGATCTCGGGCATTGAAGTCAGGGTGGGGTGGGGTGCCAGTTCTTACATCTCCAGGCTCTTATTGCTCATAAAGGATCTGTGGGTCAAAAACCATCCTCTATGCTAAAGAAATCCTAGATCTAACTCCTTCCAACTTCTCCCACCTTTGTTATATTTATCCAAGTCCATATTGAACTCTCTCCACCCAACACTGG
Source organism: Pseudochirops corinnae (assembly GCA_028646515.1). NCBI lineage: Eukaryota > Metazoa > Chordata > Mammalia > Diprotodontia > Pseudocheiridae > Pseudochirops > Pseudochirops corinnae. The sequence goes on from CM053592.1 coordinate 171,512,721, forward strand.
TTGTGTCTTGTAGAATCTACACTCCTTGAGGGCATGGACTGGGTTATCTTTTGCCACCTAAAACAGTACCAAGCACATAATAAGTACTGTATAATGTCATAGGAAGACTAAAACTAATTATTTTGCCTTTGGTATCTGACATCAATCATGTACTTATGGTGTCATTTTCTTTGAATCAGGGAACATTGGTGCCTAGCACTCATGGCGGGGAGGGAGAAGGCAATAGATATCAGTTAATTAATCAACAGTGATTTTTTGAACATTTAGTTTTTGCCAGGCACTTGCCCTAGGTGCTATTGTTACATTCCAATCCTCAAGAAGATTGTAGATTCTATTGTAGATCTAGATTCAGAGTCAGATGACCTAGGATTCAGTCCCCACTCTGTAGTAACTTGATTGACCACAGGGAGATCATTTCATTTCTTTGCTCTTAGTTTCCTCACCTACAAAATGAAGGGAGTAGACTAGATCAATTTAAAAGTTCTTTTCATCTCAAAATCTAGGATACTTGGATCCTTTGAAAGCTCTAGGATGGAGGTGGGAAAAACACAGACCCCCTAGTTGCATCTAAAGTTCCTGAAAAAGTTACTGACTGTCTTTGTGCCTCAGTTTCCTCTCATGTAAACTGGAAATCAAAATATTTGTTAAAAACTATTTCACATTATAAGGAGGGAGGGAGGAGGGAGGAGTACTTGGTAAATCTCAGCATGTCTTATATAGATGTGCCTATATAAATGTGAGGGGTAGCCAGATGGCACCGGAGTCAAGAAGACTCATCTTCCTGAGTTCAAATCTGGCCTCAGGCTCTGACTGGCTGTATGACACTGTTTGCCTCAGTTTCATCATCTGTAAAATGGGCTGGAGAAGGAACTAACAAACCACTCCAGTATCTCTGCCAAGAAAACTCCAAATGGGGTCACAGAGAGTTGGACATGACTGAACAACAACACACATGCATCAAATAGAGTATGATTATGCAATAAGGGATGACAAATAAGCTCAACCCAGAGAAGTGTAGGAAGACCAGTGGGAATGGATGTGGGGTAAAAGAAGCAGAACCAGGAAAATTATGTCTGTTCCTGGAGTAATTAAATGTCAGCAACGCTAAAAGGCAGCCGCGCTCTGGACTGACCAGTCCTAGTCTAGGAGGACAGATGAAGGCTCACGCTTCTCTTGTCTCTTTAGAAAGGTGGTAGACCATGAGTTTGTAATGGTGCATTCACTGTCAGAAATAGTTTTGCTGTCTATGGTCTTGGTAACCTGTTTTGTTTTGTTTTTTTTCCTTTTCACAAGGTGGCAAATATCAGTAAAGGACTGCAGTGTTTGAAAAAAAAAGGCACCTATAAAATTATTTTAAGGCAAATAGTATCTTGATCTCCCCTTTTGTATACAGTCTTCCCCTCCCGCCCAGTCTCCTCTATTAGAGTAGCGCAACAAAAGCTCCATCATTTCTTTCTTTCTTTCCTGATATCTGAGACAATACATTCCATGCAGAAGGGACTCAGGATCATAGATCTGAAGCTGAAAATGACCTTGGGATGTCTAGTTCAAAACCTTTGTTTTACAGATAAGGAAACTGAGACCTAGAGTGGTTAAACAGATTGTGCACAGTCATACATAGCAAGAGACAGAAGCAGGATTTGAACCCAGGTCCTTTAATTCCACAGCCATTGTTTTAGTCACAGCACCATAAGGTTTTCTCATCTGCAAACCTTAATGCACTTGGCCAGAGCTCAGGGTAAATGAATAGGCCCCCATTAGAGACTCTTCCTAAGGAGCAGGACTGAAGTCTAAAAGAGGGATGGGCTGGAGGTGGGGAGAAGCAGAGAAAGGAGGCTATAATGTTAATGAAATAGGAAGATCTTCTCCACCCATTAATAGGACTATATGCCCAGCTGTGATACATCTTGAATCACACAGAGCCCACTGGGGGAGGAACTTGCTTAAGGAGAAGCTTGCATATAGGAAGACTTCCACACCTTTGGTACTAAGTTGATTAGACACTGAGTCACAAGTGTTGTGATGCCTTCTGGCTCTGAAAAGTACGTATACACACACATATACATACACACTCATATATACTCTGAGTTGTTATTTTGCTTTAGGGTTCACTCACGAGAAAGATCTTTTCATTTCCTGGTTAAGACTCTAAGTAGCTGCATGTTCAGAGCCCCTGACTGCTTGGATGTAAAGGCTCTCTTGATCCAGTGGTGTGTGTAAAGTGTATAACAATATTGCTTTAATTCAGGTAGTCAGAGACCTATCTGTTGGTCTTTATGCTAATTTGTCTGCTTGTATTTTCTCTGACATTCAGGGTGCCAACCTAGTGAATGTAATTAAAAGATTGTTAACTCCTTTGTGAGAAATCTTTCCTAGAAAAGCAGATCAAAGTACCTGTGCTAGCAGACCACCCTGGGTATGCTAGGGTGCTTCCTGTTACAGAGCAGGGAGAAGGGAGAGGAGGATGAAAAAGGAGGGGAGGGAGGAGAGAAGAAAAAGAGGAGGAGAGGGAGAAAGAGGAGGAAGAAAGAGAGAAAGAGGAAGAGGAGGAGGAAGAGGGGATAAGAAGAGGAGAGAAAAAGGAAGGGAAGGAAAAGGAAGAGGGAGGAGGAGGAGGAAGAAGAGAAGGAAGAGGAAGAGAAAGAAGCAAAAGGTTCTTGAGTTAGGCCAGAGGTATCATTCCGAATAGTAAATGAAAAGTGGGAAGGGAAGCAGGGGAGACAGTAGAGCCAGGAGTCACTGCCCCCTCCACCTGTTTTGAGACTCTATGAGTGGCCCCTCCCACCCAAAGAATTTCAACCCATGCACTCCCTACAGACATCAATGCCATGGCTGGTCTTTGGGTCCAGCCCAGCTCCCTCCACTAACCTATGACCCTCTCCCTGTCAGCCAAGCTTTCTGAAGTACACCCAAAATGGATCTGGTTTGAGACATGGACCAAGTCACTTGACTCACAGGGTCAGTTTTGGTGCTTTTATGGCCCTACACCTAAGGACTAGAATCTCTAAACCTTTGAAACATTTCCCTTCAGCCAGAGAATATGTGTTCACCTTTGGGAAGAAAACAGCAAATGAATGAAATCATGCTTGTCACAGACAGCCTCTGAAAACAGGGGGTAGGTCCCAGAGCTTTGGAGCCCTCCCCCTCTCTCTGATAGGGGAAGAGATACTTCCTCCTTGGCAAGGACTAAAAAAACAGGTTAATTAGCAGTTCTCCCTACACCTGGCAGATGGTGAGCTAAAAAGACAGGAGCTGGTACCCTCTAGGTATGTTAGTCACACCCCATTCATTCTTTTTCTAAAGTTAAATCCTCTCCTTTCGCCACGTTAAGCAAGCGAGGCTAATAAAACTGCCTCACTCCACCTTTCAGGAGGAAGTGTCCTATCCATGCTTATAAAAACCCAAATTTCTTACAAAGTTGGGTTGAAATCTGGCTACAAGTTTATTATCGCTAAGAACAAAGTGAGATCAATCAGGGAGGGCCTTTGTAGGAGGAGGAAGAAGAGGAGGAGGAGGAGGAAAAGGAGGGAAAGGGGAAGAGGAGAAATGGAGGGAGAGAGAGGAGAGGAGAAGGGAGAGGAGGGAGATAAGGAAGAGGAAGAGGTTGAAGAAGAGCAAGAAAAAAAGAAGAGGAGAAGAAAGAAGGGTGAAAAGAGGAGAAGGCTGCCTACAAGATGTGATTTCAGGGATACCAGAAAGACCTGCCTGCTCCCCAAATGCCTCACCCATTTCACTGAAGCTTGAAGTTTATTTAGGATTTCATTTTGTATCATCACTATGAGGAAATAACAGAATCTCAAAGTTGTAAGAGACTTCAGAAGACATCGAATCCAGACTATATATGAACAAGAAATTCCCTCTACAACTCCCAAAGTGGTCATCCAGGTTCTATTTGAAGACCTTCAATGAGGGGAAATGCATTTCCTTGGAGGCATCCCATCCTACTTTGGACAGCTCTGGTTCTCACCACTTTCCCTTTTGTTGTTCAGTCATTGTTTATCAGTCGTGTTCAACTGGTCTTCAACAACTTGATAAATATTTATTAAGGATGTACTCTAAGACTTACACATTTTAGATAAGACATGATCCCCTCCCTCATGAAACTTACAGTCTAAGTAGGGAGTGGTGCCACAAACACAAGTAACCACAAGACAATGCAGGCTAAGCACTACAAAGTGTTTTCTGATGCCCACAAAGGGAAAGGAAATCATAGACTCTTAGAACTGAAAGGAGCTTTCAACAAGAATTCTGTTAATTACTCTCTCTGTCAAGTGGGTATCCAGGCTCTCCTCAAAGAGCTTTATTAAGTACCTACTGTATACCAGGTATTATGCCCAATCCTTTTTACAAATATCATCTCATTCGATCCTCACATCACCTTTGGTATAATTAAGGAAACTGAGACAAACCGAGGTAAAGTGACTTGTCCATGGTCACACAGCTAGTAAGTATCTGAGGCTGGGTTTGAACTCAGGTTTCCTTGATTCCAGGTTCAGTGTTCTCTCACCAGCTACCGCAGGGAGAGGTGGGGGAGGGAAGAACCCCCAACTTCTGAAGACAATGGCATAGATTTAATCATTAGGAAGTTCTTTATTTCAAGTCTGAATCCACCTCCCACTTCTACCCTCTGAAGTCAACAAGTTTAAGCAATAATCTTTAAAGATATTAATTCACCACCCAACAGCAAATGCTCAGCCCAAACCAAAAGGCTGAAGCAGGATCAACCATCTGGACAGGACTCTGGGGAAAAGAAAAAGTTTCCATCCTCTTCTTTTTAATGTCTGTCTTCCAGTCCTATGCATCACATATGGACTCATCAAAGCTGAGTCTCTAGTATGGAGTAACAGTATGATATAGGAATGGTGTAATACTTGGTAGCTAGCTTCACTCTTTAGAAAACTGTTCATGTGGTCATATTTAGAGCTGTAAGGGGCTGTAGAGTTATCTGTTCCAATCCCCTTATTTAACAGATAAGGAAAGTGAAGCCCAGGTAAGAGGTGATACCCAAGGTCACACAGGGTGTCAAAGGTGTCCCTCAAGTTCTATTAGATCTCTTTATATCCTATTATTATTGGATTCCAAACATTCTGATCCCAAATCAAATCATTCCTCTCCTTAGACCATTCCTGCTTTAAGAAGACAAGTGACAAAAACAAAAACAAAAAGATCAAAGAAAAAAATCTGGGGCAGCTAGGTGGTGCAGTGAAGAGAGCACCCGCCCTGGAGTCAGGAGGACCTGAGTTCAAATCCAGCCTCAGACACTTAACACACAAAAAACCACAACTAGCTGTGTGACCTTGGGCAAGTCACTTAATCCCAATTGCCCTACCTTTCCCCCTCCAAAAATACAAAAACAAAAAAAAAAGATCAAAGAAAGAAAAGTGACTGAAATGCCCAAGATACTTTCTACACATTACAGACATTCCAAAGTGAACTTGGTTCATTTTATTGTTTGGGTGCATTACTGGAAAGTGCCTGGGAAAAAAGTATTGGATTTGCAGCAAAGGGACCCCAGGTTTGACTTTTACTACCTGTATGCAAGTCACATTTATTAAGCTTTTACAATGTGGCAGGAGACAGTTAGGTGGGTAGAATGTTGGGTCTGGAGTCAGAAAGACCTGAGTTCCAATCTGGCCTTAGACATTGACTAGTTGTGTGATCCTGGGCAAATCACTTCACCCTACTTGCCTCAGTTTCATCATCTATAAAATGAGCTGGAGAAGAAAGTATTAAACCATTCCAATATCTTTGCCAAGAAAACCTCAGATGGGATCACAAAGAGTTAGAACTGAAATGACTCAATAACATGTGCTAGACACTTTGCTGAGTGGTAGGCATAAAAAGAAAGACTAAAACAGCCCCTACACTCTCAAGGAGCTTACACTCTAATGGCAGAGATGACACAGTAATGAGTAGGGACATACTTACGCTTCTCCTTTGTTCCAGCTCTATTTTTTTTTATTCTTCATTGCTTGGTTTGTGGAAGTTTGATTGAGCCATCTAATAATAGTTGCTTAATTATCTATTTGTTTTTTTAACTGACTTTGATAAAGTTAATTTATAGTCCTTGCAACTGATATAAACAGAGCCATTCAGCTGAGAGAAGAATGTTCTGTTTCTCAGCAGCAGAATAAACTCTGGGTTTAGAAATTAAAAATCCTGGGTTCAAATCTCAGCTCTGCTACTTACTAGGAGACTTTGGGCAGCTCACAACCTTTCTGAGTCTCAGTTTCTTCATCTATAAAATGAAGGGAGTGGAAGAATGAGCTCTGAGGACTTTTCTAGCTTTATGCCATAATTGTGCAATTTAGAGTAATTTACTTAACCTCTCTGGACCTCAGTTTTTCTATCTGTAAAATGAAGTAATTTGATTAAATAACATCCAAGGTCCCTTCTACCTTTTGATCCAGGATCTTATGATTGAACCATGAAAACACTGATTAAACAAATAGTTTATTTTTCTCATACTAGTAGTTTATTGAGACAATTTGACAAGGGATTTCACAGTTACCTTTTATTGTGAAAGTACTATAAAGACATTTTATGATGCATATTCTCTCTATATATGTGTGTGTGTGTGTGTGTGTGTGTGTGTGTATGTAAATTCTTCTAAAAGAGAAAATTGGTAGTCAATCTAATGTGGTACAGAGAAAGAAAAGGGACTTTGTAGTCAGGGATTCTTGGTTTAAATCCAACTTCTGATGTGTATATACTATCTATATGAGCTTGAGTAAATAGCTTATTCCTTTTGGACCCCAGCTTCTACATCTGTAAAATGAGAGTACTGGATTCCACATCTTAGATTCCTAAGATCTCTTCTATGATCCTATGACCCCTTAGAAAAAATATTCGTTACCCTTTGGTTAATTTTTCAGTCATAGTCATGGACAATGTCTTCAAAGGTCTAGAGCAGCGGTTCTCAACCTGTGGGTTATGTTCAATTTGTAACAATGAAAATACATCCTGCATATCAGATATTTACATTATGATTCATAACAGTAGCAAAATTACAGTTATGAAGTAGCAACGAAAATAATTTTATGGTTGGGGGTCACCACAACATGAGGAACTAACTGTATTAAAGGGTTGTGGCATTAGGAAGGTTGAGGACCACTGGTCTAGAGGGATCTTGATGTACATTAAGAAAGGGAATGCCCAAACCAACATAATTAAAGACCTCCCAAGTATGGAACACAGTTTAAAAGCTTTAGTGAGAAGGATTTATTTCGATGAAATCACTAGACATGGACTTTTCCATTGGATAGACAAATGACTATCTTCCCATCCTTTGGGTCTGACCATATCATAACCACATTATTTGTAAAGCTCACTTTTTTTCCTCCCAAAGTATCTGCAAGCATGGCTGGATCCTTCATGTTCTATTACTTTTGCCCACTATGGAAATTTGTCTGGCCCTCAACTGAAAACTCTCAAAAAGTTTCAAAGTACTTCCCCATGCCCATTAGCAAGTCTCTTTTAGAATAGAAAATAAAAAACTGAGCAGAGTGTGATGGGAGTGTGTTCTTTCTCGTACTGGAAAGCAGCCGGAACCCCATCTTACCATTCAACATCCCTGCCAAAAGCAACCAATGAGTCCAATGAGTACAAATGGTCAGGGTCTGTCGTTGTGTTTTTTGTGGACTTTCTATGGCTTTTCCAGTAGGACCACAACAACCAAACATCCCAAAGTGGCAGAATATTGTGTCAACTGTTGGATCATCAATCCCACTTCCTGCCTGAGTGGTTGGGCTGGAATCTGTCCAATCCAAGAACTATGTATAGCATAACAGTTGGACTTTAGTTAACTTTTAAGTGTCTTATGAGTTCTCTGTTGGGGCTGGCTTCTTCTTCCTTTGGTGAATTATCATCTAGGATCTTAAGGTAATTTAAAGGACTGAGAACATTATGGTGAAAAAGAAGTAGACCAAGAGAGGGCCCATGTTTCACTTAACATTTATATTGTCCTCAGTCAATCCATAAACATCAACTAAGTGCTTACTCTCTTCCAGGCACTGTGCTAATTGTGAGTATGCAAATAAGGGCTAGAAGGAAAAAAAAAAAACCAAACAAGCAATTCCTTCTTCCAAGGAGCTCACAATCTACTGGGGCTAAGCACATACTAGAGAAGCAGTGAAGAGTTATAGGAAAATCATTGAATTTGGAGTTGAGAGCTTGGGTTCTGCCATACTCTACTCTTGTGACCCTGGGCAAATCACTTGACTTTTTCAAGCCCTAATGTCCTCACTAGTAAAATGGAGATTATAAGGGCAGTGCCTTTCTCTTAATGAATGCTTATTGATTGATTGACTATAGGATCATGGATTTAGAGCTGAAATAGACTTTGGGAGCCATTTTGATCCACTTTACAGATGACAAAACTAAGTCACAGGGCTGTGAGACTTGACCAACACCACACAGAGGAAGGAAGAGGCAGGATCTGAGTCCAGCTATTCTGTCTCCAAAGCTAGGGCTGTCTCTATTACACGGTAATGATAATAGGTATGCCTCCAGCTTGCCTCACAATTCAACAATTCAGTGTGGCCAGGACAATCAAGAAGTGCATTGTCCAGGATAAGGATTCTTGGGATCAGGTAGGTTTGGGTTTAAATCATGCTCTTGCCCCATATTAGCTACCTTCCTTCCACTCTCTCTTGTTTCCCTAGTCCCCTACTTTTTCCTGGCTGATACTTTCCTAGTTCCATCATTTAATCCATGGTTTAATATGGAACTTCTCCTGTGTGTCAGAACCAGAAGTCAGGAGCATGGAGGAATGAAATGCCCAGGGGCCCCCACATCAGCATCATGTGGCATCTCCAATGTGAATCACTTTGCTGTTGTTACCCAAGATATCGGGGCCATCTATATCTGCACACAAGGTTTTCCAGTCACATGTGGGAAAATATAAAAGCAGAGTAATTGTGATCTCACCTTCCCTTTGGGAGGAGGGAAAGGCATTCATGAGTCTGGTGCCTGGATGCTGGGAAGGAGGAATCATCAATGACTTTGCAGATTATTGGAAGCAGACCAAGGCTTTCATCATTTCCTCAGCATGTCTGTAGCTCCTGGCCTCTGGGACAGAATCCTCTGGAGCAATGACTCAACATGCACTAACCTACCAAGTCTTGATTCAGGCTTGCTGCATCTGCCTCTTCTAGCCTCATAAAGGAAGCCTGGGGAGCTAGCTGTACCTAGTCACCACTTCTTTGAAGAGGGAACAGAACGTTTTGTTCAGCAAAACAACGCATGTAAAGCGCTTAACAAAACCTTAAAATGTTCTATAAATATGACTATTATGAATAGGGCTATCCATATTAATCTTCCCATCTTAGTTCGATGGAGTTCAGATAGAACTGCTCTTGGGACCAGCTTTTATCCTGCTTTTTTCTATTTACTATTTTTTGAATTCTTGCGCAGATGGATACAATGACTTATTGTCATTGGAGAGTGAGATCTAAGCCCAGATTCCATAGAATGTAAATTCCTTGAGGGTAGGATCTGTTCCATTTTTGTCTTTGTATCACTGTTACTTGGCTGGCACACAGAAGGCAATTAATAAATGCTTATTGATCCATAGATTGATTGATGGTAGGTTCACAAAAAGCATCTACAAACTCAAACAGAAACAGAACCACCAAACCATACATAAGATCCCTGCAGGCCACATATTAACTTAGAAAGTCACAAATTAGCATTATCTGTGTTTTATTACATTTTATTTATTTTGTTAAATATAGATTAAATTCCCAATTACATTTTAATCTAATTCAGAGTCTTTGAGTATTTTGGCTCCTCATTTAATAAGCCACCTGACCACACCACTAGCAGACAGGATGATGAGAGTAATAGATAGAAATATAATATATAGACATAAATAGACAGATAAAGACAAAAATGGCCCTATCTATAGATATAGATGTCCCTAGTCATTTCCATGCGGTATTAATTTTTTTTACTAGTTCTCTATGCAGTGTGTTCCAAAAAATAAAAAAAAAACAACCAAAACCCTGCAGTTTTAAGCTTTAATATCTAGAAATATTTTGTTTTTTTATTTAAAATATTCCTAATTATTTACAAATAATGCTATGTTGTCATTGTTGCTACTATTTTGAACAAAACTGGAAGACACAGCTTCCAAGATTTGATAGTAATCACTGACAGATATCTAATATTTGATTCAGTGCAATTTAACACATTTTTAAAATTACCAATTCTATGAAAGACTGCATGATGGGGATACACATGTCAAAATGGAAAACATAATTTGTCCTCAAGGATCTTTAATTCTACTTGTGAGATGTAACAAATACATGCATATTTAATGCATATTAAAGTAAGCAAATGCACAGTAATTTTAAGATAGAGAAACTACTAATAATTAGTGGGCAAGGGAAGAATTATTCTATGAGAGACTCATTGATTTAGACCTGGAAGGAGCTTAGAGTCCAAAGTCATAAGTGGCCCTGTGGATACACTGCTGGACCTGGAGTTAGGAAGATCTGTGTTCGAATCCTGCCTCAGACACCTACTTGGTAGTAGTGTGACCCTTGACAATTCTCATCTATATAACGGGAATGATAATAGCACCTACCTCTCAGGGTTGTTGTGAGGATGGAATAGAATAATATTTATAAAACCCTATATGAATGTGCACCAGTTTTATTATCTTAGGTCAATTCTCTCATTTTACAGATAAGAAAACAGAGGTTAAGAATAATTAAAGACATTTGTCCAGGTCATATAAGCCATAAGTGCCACACTTTGACCCCAAATGCTCTGATCCCAAATTTAGTGTTCTTTCCAAGGAAAGCTAGGTGGTGCAGTCGATTGAGTACCAAGCCTGGAGTCAGGAAAGTCTGAGTACAAATCTGGCCTCAGACACTTTACTAACTGCGTGATCCTGGGCAAGTCACTTAATCCTGTTTGTCTCACTTTCCTCATCTGTAAAATGAATTGGAGAAGGAGGTGGTAAATCACTTCAGCATCTTTGCCAGGAAAACCCTGAATGGCGTCACAAAGGGCTGGACAGGACTGAACAACAACAGAAAAGACTCCATGAGAAAGATGGCATGTGAGCTTTGGAAGGAAGCCTTTACTAATGCTAACTTGTTATATAACTTTTCCAGCAACAAGGCAGGCACCTGGAGTTGTCACCTGGGAAATCACGTAGCAAACCAGGGGAAAACTAAATTTTAATTGACACATTTTAAGGGACTGGAGACACTTCATGGCATCATCACAGAAAGCTGACCTTTTGAGAATACACATATTCCCAGATAGCATGTGATGGAAAACTTTTTAAGGAAAGAGAAATGATTAATAAGATAGCAGCTGGTGTGATGCACAGGTATTTATCAAATAGTCTCAGTCCCAGAAGATGACTTCTAGTACCCGGGGTGGAGTCAAAGTTTACACAGGATTAGCACCTCAGAAACGGAAGGAGGCACCTCAGAAAGGCATGCTTCATTGGTCAAGAAATCCTGTGTACAATAATTCCTCGCCAATGGTCATCTGACTTTCATTTGAAGACCTCTAGGTGATCCAAAAGCAGTCACCAACAAACGGGGCCATTTTGTGGCTACCTGTGTAAATGTATATACTCTTAAAAATACCCCATCCCCAGTAGAGGTTCATGGGCTCATATGCAATTGTATTCTTTTTCCTTCTTGGTATATTGAAATATTTGTATCAGTTGATAACTAAGTTCAAATTTTAAAAGACAATTATTTAAAGACCAGTACTGAGTAGAATAACATTCCTGCCATGATCAGTGTTATTATCCATTATTGCTGTGGAAATATATCATATTACTCCACTTACTATATGCTAGAGAGAAAAAGCAAAAAAAAAAAGTTTTGCCCTGAAAAAAACTTATATCTGAGGAGGAGACATACAATATAACAACAATAACGACCCTTTAAGCACTTTAAAGGGCAACTAGGTGGTGTCATAGTGGAGAGATCGCTGGGCTTGGAACCAGGAAGATTCGTCTTCATGAGTTCAAATATGACCTCAAACATTTACTAGCTGTGTGACCCTGGGCAAGTCACTTCATTCTGCTTCAGTTTCTTCATCTGTAAAATGATCTAGAGAAGGAAATTTCAACTCAATACAATATCTTTGCCAAGAAAAACCTAAATGGGGTCACATAGAATCAGAAACAACTGAAGAACATCAGCAACTACTCAGGCTAGTTGTGAGAATAAAACGAGATGGTTTGTAAATGCTCTGGAAATCTTACAGTGCTATATAAATACTAGCTCTTATCATTATGCATATATTCATATAAAACATATGCATATACACACATATATGGATCTTCCTCTACCACTGCAAGTCTTTATGTCTATACCTACATCAATGTTAGAACCAAGAAAAGCCCAGATGGGGTCACAAAGAGTCAGACACAACTGAAACAATGGAGCCGCAACAAAATCACGCACTTAAAATATATATCTCATTTGATTCTTATAATAACCCTGTGAGTTAGTGCTTTTGTTATCCTTGTTTCATATATGAGAAAACTGAGACTGACAGAGGTCAAGTGACTTACCTAAGATTGCATACCCTAGTTGGAAGCAGAATTTTAATTCAGGTCTTCCTGACTCTAAGCCCAACTCTATACACTGTTTCTTGTGGCTGCCTTAGCAAGAAACCATCAACACTTTGCTCATCTCGGAAAAGTGTTTTCCTATTGTCTAATACCTGACACATCCAGAGACTTAGGACCAGATTTCAACAAAGACTCTCATACTAACCTTATGGCCAACATGGTAAGACATAGATTATAATTTAGTTAAGTGGAGGTGGAGCTGGTTGAACAGCTGGACCCAAAGAGCAGTCCTGAATGAGCTGATGTCAACTCTTGGACAGAGGTCTTGGACAGTGGAGTGCCCCAGGGATCTGTATTGCTAGTTATCATTCTTGCCAAAGACTTGGATAAAAAGAAGGGGTGCCAAGAATTAACATAGGATGAAATAAGTCTAATAAAAGTTCAAAAGTCAAATCCACAATTAGATGAAAACATATAGACAGATGATAGTTTATCTGAAAAAGACCTAGGGGTTTTAGTAGACCTGCTCAAGCTCAGTAGGAGTCAACAAAAGACTTGTTTTTCCCAACCAGAGTATGCACAATGTGTGTGTGTGTATGTGTATATATGTATGTATATGTGTTTATATATGTATACATAAATGTAAGTATATATAAAATCTTAGGTTTCATTAACACAGGTTTCCTTTCTAGAATGAGGGAAGTGATTTTCCTTTTGTACTCTACCCTGTTGTAAGCAGAGATTACAACGAATCTCATCAGATGGAATTTAATAAGGTTAAATGTAAGTTTTACATATAAGTTTAAAAAGAAAATGAACATCACAAGTACAAGATGGATGGAGTGTGGCTAAATGTCATTTCACCTGAAAAATTTCTCAAGAGTTAGGGGATTACAAGCTCATGGCTATTATCAATGTGAGCCAACAGTGTGATCTGGCAGCTCAGAAAGTCTAGAAATCTAAGGCTACATTAAAAGTTATACAGTGTCTGCGACGGATTCTAGAACCATTTCTGCCAAGGAGAGAGAGAGAAGGGAATAAGCATTTATTAAGCTCCTACTACGTTCCAGGCACTGTGCTAAATGCTTTAGAGGTATTATCTCATTTGATCCTCACAATAACCCTGAGGTGATATTATTAGTCCCATTTTACATTGAGAAAAATGGAAGCAGACAGAGGTTAATATGCCCAGAGTCACACAGCTAGTATGTGTCTAAATCTGGATTTGAACTCAGGACTCCTGACCTGTCATTGGGCCATCAGAAAGGGAGGGAAGAAAGGAAGGGATGAAGGAAGGGAGGGAGGGAGAAAGAGAGGGAGGAAAAAAGAAAGAAGAAGGAAGAAAAGAGGGAGGGAGGAAGGAATGAAGGTGGAAAAGTGGGAATAAAAATGGGGAGATAGAAAGAGAAAGAAAGAGGAAGGAAAGAAGGAGGAGAGAGAGAGAGAGAGAAAAACAGAGAGAGAGAGAGAGAGAAAGAGAGAGAGAGAGAGAGAGAGAGAGAGAGAGAGAGAGAGAGAGAGAGAGAGAGGAGACATGGATTTTGGTTAGCTTTTTGGAAGAACAAGGACACAAACACCTTTAGCAGGGAGTATGCATGTGTTGATATGCAAGAATCTTCTCCGTCCTCAGTGTAGGGACCTCCATCCAGGTAATCAGACCAGAAACCATCTTGTTTAACTTTCTCATTATAAAGGTGGAGGAAGTGAGGCGTAGAGGGACAAGATCTCTCTGAACACCCAAGGTCTCATGCATAGTAAACACCAAAGGCAGGATCTGAACCCACATTCCCCCCCACAGAGCCAATTCTCTCTATTACCTGCCTTCATATTTCATAAAGTTCGGAAAGGTGTTTGGGGCACAGAGAGGTGTGTCTTATTCAGGCTCATGTAGCTGAAAAGTGTCTCAGGCAGGATTTGAGCCTCCATCTCCCTGTCTCTAAGTAGAGTTGGGTGATATAATGGATAGGGAGCTGGTCTTAGAAGTCAGGAAGACCCCAGTTCAAATCTTGCCTAAGACCTTTATTAGCTGTGTGACTCTGAGCAAATCATTTAACCTCTCCCATACTCAGTTTCTTCCTCCGTAAAATGGGGAGTAACAATAGCATCTATTTCCCAGGGTTATTGTGAAGATTAAATGAGACAATATATAAAAACATTTTGAGAACATTAAAGTATTATATAAATGAATGCTAGCTCTTGTTGTGATATGTCCAACATTCTATCCACTCTGATGCCTTGCCTCATTTAATAGAGGAACATGACCAAAACCTTTTTTTTACCTTGCATGATAACCGACTGACCACAACAGATATGGAAAAGGTGAGGATTCCTTATCATATTTAATAACAATAGTAATCATCATCACCATCATTATTACACTCATTTTTATAATAACACAAGTGTGTATGGTCCTAAGAAAAGATAGCTAAAATTAAATTAGAAAAATAGAGTTACCTCCTCCTCCGTCCTCATCTCCTGGACCTCCAGAGAACTGTTGGTTAACCAAAACTATGACTGGGTTTACCCAAACCATCACACAGATCCAACCCACTGATGGAATATAAGAGAAGAAGCAAGCTTTCAGACCTCTGAATGACCACATATGTCATTGGAGTATAAGTACCACAAGAATGGGGAAAATCTCTACATCAGTAAACCAAAATTGAGATGAGATGGTTGGCTGACTGCCAGAGTGTCAACTGCAATATGTGAAGTTGTGGGATAAAGGATCTAGAATGAATCATTGGGTAACTGCTATTTTCTGCCTTCTGTTTTGAGTCTACAAGAAGCAAAATCAACAATGTTTGAGGAATCGTGTGCTAAATAGCCCACTGAGTCACATCTCCTCACTTTTACTCAGTGGAGAATGGTTATTACTCTTGTAGTATCATGGATTTAGAACCGGAAGGGACCTCCAAGGGCAGCTGGTTCAACCCTTTCACTTTCAGATGGGGAAACTGAGGACTACAGAGATTCAATGACTTGCCCAAAGTCACATAGTCAGAATTCAAACCCAGGTCTTCTGAATGCAGATCTGTGCCACACCATGAGGCTAAAAATAGCATTCCAGTCTAAAATTAAGCTCCTATAGAATCAAAATCCATGGCATATTCTCAGGTCCTCCTGATTCCAGGGCCAGTGATCTATCAACTGCACCTCCTAGCTGCCCTTGATGGCACATTCTCAATGTGAATGTTAGGCCACCTCATTCTCTTTCTGAAACTCCTATATGACTTGCTTTTGAATACAGAAGACAGAAGTACTGTCAATATTTGTAAATGGAATTGAATGTGTCTTTCAAAGAGGATCAATAGTGTATAAACAAGCCTGGAAAACATTCCTGGTACATCAATTAAAATTAAATCCATGCTTCCATTCTATAAAGCTTTATCCAAATAAGAGGTCAAATTCTTGGACCTCTCCAGGATATGGGGTGGGATTAGAATAGGATCAAAATCTTTCTTCATTCTCTTGGGAGGGAACAGCCTCATCATTTCTCCCAGGAATGATATACTTCTATTCCATTCAATAATATTTATCAGGAATTTGCCATGTAGAAGAAGAAGAAGAAGAAGAAGAAGAAGAAGAAGAAGAAGAAGAAGAAGAAGAAGAAGAAGAAGATGATGATGAAGAAGAAGAAGAAGATGATGATGAAGAAGAAGATGATGATGATGATGAAGAAGAAGAAGATGATGATGATGATGATGATGAAGAAGAAGAAGATGATGATGATGAAGAAGAAGATGATGATGATGAAGAAGAAGAAGATGATGATGATGATGATGAAGAAGAAGAAGAAGATGAAGAAGAGGATAGTGCTTTAAAATTTTCAAAACATTGTTATCTCATTTGATCCTCATAATAACCGAGCTGTAGGTGCTATTGTTTCCCCCTTTTACAGATGGGGAAACTGAGGCTCAAAGATGTTAAATGACTTGCCCAGAGTTATATAGTTAGGAAGTGTCCAAGGCAGAATTTGAATTTAGCTCTGCCTAACTACAAGTCCAGCACTCAAACTAAGCTGCCTAAGGCACTGTGCTGGGTATTTCAGGTCACTCCACTTCTATGTGTAAGTTATATCCCAGGGGAAAGTCAGGACATTCCTGGTCTCTCACTCATTAGAGATGAAGACTGAGGGAATTGGAGGGTCATGTACATTGGTCAGACAGACACTCCCTTCTTACCCTCTATCTGAGAAATTGAGTCATACGAAAGATGTCTTTCCTCTTTTTCTGGGGTCTTACGGACTCTTTAAAAATTCTTTATAAATATCAGCTACTGTTATTCTTATGTCTGCCTCTTTTTTAAACAACATTCTTCCTGAGATGGAATATGTCTGTGAGTCATGAAAAGCAAGTTTCTGAAGAAGCGAAGTAGGGGTCACCCACAGGGCAACAAAGAGGGTCACGGTGAGTGGGAGCAGATTATAATCATTTGCGAACAAAAAATTATGCGGGAGAGGTGATGTAAAGGATGTAATCAGGATGGTGTCCATTCAATGTCAAAAGATCTAAAAGGAGGCTCCCACCATATTGGACATGAATCTGGTGGAGAACATGCTGGAGAACATGAGAAAAACATGCAAAGGATGACTGAGCACAAATGGATCACCATCTGCCTTGCTGGAGGACCACCCAAACTGATGAAGTCGCAGACTCATCCAAGTATTGACATATTTGATTCATCAAGTAAAACATGTAAATGAGCAAAGACAGGGGAAAGAGATGGTGGCCTGGATGTTGATAGGAGTGAAATTGGCTCAGCTTCATGGATTCAGCAAATCCCCAAGCACAGCCAAGAGAACAATATAAATTAGGACCACACTAATGGAAATGAAAATGTTACTAAAAATATCAGAACTAAGCCTAAATGAGGAGTTCAATCTTGGTTCCACCACTCTAACAATGCTAGATACTTTCTACTGCTCGGTACAAAGGTGGGAACCACAGGGGCAGACTGCTGCATACGTTGTCATCCAAACTGCTACTGTGATTTGTTTTGCATGACTCTTTTCCTTAATACAAAAGAGAGTTCTAATGGGGAGGAAATATTGAAAAGTGACAACAGTTTAGAAAATTAAAAGCATTCATAAAATATTTTCTAACATCATAGATATTGAGCTGGAAAAGCTTATCTGGTCAGATCCTCTATTTTTACAATAGCAAGGACAGAGGAGGAATTCAAACCCAAATCCTCTGACTCTCAGATCCAATGTTCTTTTCATTGTACTAATAAGAGTGTCTTAGTTCCTGCTATACACCAGTTCTGTACCTTCTATGGAAGGAACCTTATGAATCTTCTGGTACATCTCCCTCTTACAGATAAGGAAACTGAGGCCCAGAATATTTAAGTGACCTGGCTAAGGTCAAAGAGGAAGGGAATATCTAGGTCTGGATTTGAATCCAGATCCTCTCAACTCCAAAGTCGGTCATGCTGCTTCACTAATCCAAAATTCTTATTTTTCATATGAGAAAACTGAGACCTATAGAGTTTCAAGTGACTTGTCCAGGGTCACATTGATAGTAAGTGAAAGATGAAGGATTCGTTCCCACATCCTCTGGCTCCAAGGGGGTGAGAGCAGGAAGTAGTACCCCCATGAGCCTAAAAATTCATTTCAGGAGATTTCATGGCAAAGGATGAGCAAGAAGCTAGGTGAAGAGTCCCAGCATTTTCAGGAAAAAAGCATCCATCTCAGGCAAGATTGTGCATGCTGGGCTTCCTCTTCTATTTGGATTTTCTTCTAAAGATCAAGCTATAAGTTTCAAGGAAGTCTGGATATCATCCAGACAGTCACCAACTCCAAATTCTACATTCTTTTCAGAACTTACTTGGAACAGATTCTGACAACAGATGCCCTTCACCCCATAATAATCTACATTCCCAAGAACACCAGTGACGTTCAATCCTCTGGGTCCAGCAGTACATACCAATGAAAAGCCCCTTCATGAAATACTTCCACATTTCATAAAGCTCTTTGTTCGCAGAAATCCTGGGAGATACACAGCTCCACCAACTTTACAGATGAGGTCACCGAGATTTGAAGAGATCTAATGAATTGCCCATAATCATATGACTAGAAAACACTTGTGGTGCCTCTTAGGAATGGATCCCAACTAGAATGTGAAAAGAAGTTGAACATGGCACATGAGGGCATAGAACCTCTATCTTGGCATAATGAAGGGTACTGGACCTCGTCTTTAATCAACAATATCCCTCAACACTGGCACCTTGTGTAGCGGCAACCACGCTGACATACCCAGGATGCCGGCTAGCACAGGTTCTTAGATCTGCTTTAGGTTGTAAATTTAGATTAGAAGTTCCTTGAGGGCAGAGACCATTTCATTTTTGTCTTTGAAATTATTTACCATCCTATGGAAGGCACTTATTAAATGATCCTTAAATTGAATTAGGCCAGGATTTAACTCCAAATCTCCTGGCTCCTCATCTAACAATGAGGTAGTGAATGGGATAAGAACTCTGGAAGACCTGAGTTCAAATGTGGCCTTATCTATTTATAAGCTGTGTGACCTTGGGCAAGTCATTTAACCTCTGTCTCCCTCAGTTCCCTCATCTGTAGGATGGAGATAATAATATCATCTCCCTCCCAGGGTTGCTGTGAGGATCAAATGAGAGGATGTGTATAGGGTACTCTGCAAACCTTATCTGGCTATGTAAATACTAGCTGCTATTATCATTATCCAAAAGGGCCGGTAGTCACCTCAGAGTGAAAGGATACGCAGGAAGAGTTAAATACCCAAGCTTCCTTGAATTACAGGCTTATGCCAAGACTCCTTTGTTAGCAGGAGTCTCAGCCAGTCCTGATTAATACAAGAGGCCAGTCTAATGGCCAGGTCTTTCTGGAGCTCTGAGTTCCAGATAATCCCAGGCCACATTCTGCTCTGGGTTGCTCTTGCTCGGTTCCTGTTGCAGGCAATGTTTGCTTCCCAGAGAAGAGATCTGAGTATTCCAGACAAAGACGCATCTCATGCTTGCTCTCGTGACCTTAGGGGAAGCAAATAACCTCTCTGTGCCTCCAGTTTCCCCATGTGCAAACGGTAGCTGATCTAGAATGCATGCCTCATTCCTCTCCTCACATTCTCTAGTCTAACTCTTAAATCCACTCTCTGCTTGCCAGTGGTTGTGAGCTGGGCTCCTCCAAAAATGGCATTTCAAGCCATCACCCTCATCTCCTTGGTGCTACTGGTCTTCTGGTCTCCAGGCTTTCATAGAAAACTCTTCACCTTATCTTATCTAAAACCAGTCATACCCTCTACTTTTCCACAACACACTGCCTGAATCCCAGCATCCTTCTCATGTCCCCCTCACCTGATCCTTGGACTCCTTCCCTGGGACTCAAGGCTTGGACAGGTGAATCCTCACCTTGTCTTTCTGGGAATCAGGATTTCATGACATCTGCACACCCTGCCATCAGGCTCAAAACAACATGTTCCCTCATCACTTTTCCAGCTTAGCTTCTCACTCCCCTTTAGATATTGGCTTTTGTCATTACAGTGTTATCTCCTTGACATTGATCCATCTGCTTGTATTTGTAACTTCAGTCAGCACTTGGGACAGTGCCTGGTCCATAAGTAAAATAATTCTCACTTGCTCTTGGTTATTGGTCCTCTTTGAGAGTGAAGGACAAACAACCAACAACTTGCTCTATCATTTCTCAATCTCTCTCTCTCTCTCTCTCTCTCTCTCTCTCTCTCTGTCTGTCTGTCTCTCTCTCTCATCCATCTCTCTATCCATCACCTACCCTTCTGTCTTCTCTCTTTATTATTTACCTACCATCTGTCTTTCCCATATCTTTGTCATCTATCTATGTTTCTCTACCACTTATCACTTTATCACCTCTCTCTATCATCTATTTATATTTCCTCTATTTTCTCTCCTCCCTCTCCCTCTCCTCTTTTCTCTCTACCTCTCTCTCTCTCTGTCTCTGTCTCTGTCTCTCTCTATCTCTCTGTCTCTGTCTCTCTCTCTGTCTCTCTCTGTCTCTCTCT
>CM053592.1:171554614-171578518 GCA_028646515.1 Pseudochirops corinnae
TTGAGGTACCACCCGGTGCACGTGCGACCTTTCCTCTCCTTCTCTCTCATGTGATGTGCATCTTTTTCTCATTTGAAACCATATCAATCTGATTCCTCTTGTTTAATACCAATGCATTCTGGTCTACTCTTCTAACAATTTTTTTTCTTCATGGAACCAGGAGCCATTCTTTCTAAGCTTATTTTTAATCTACATGAAGAATTCTTAACTTGGGGAATGTGAATGGATTTTGAGGGCAGGGGAGAGGAGAATGGGATGGGAGAAAGAAATGACTGACACCTTTATTTTCACTAACCAAATTTCCTTCAATTATGAAAAAAAAAAGGTTTACAGACTTCACCAGACTACAAAAAGAGTCCAGGACATCAACACTGAACCTACTTATTTACATGTTTTCTCCCCTATTAGAATGTTAGCCCTTGAGATGAGCTCAATGATTTTAGAAAAATATGGAAAGACTTGTATGAAAAAGTGAAGAGCAAGGGTGGCTAGGTGGTGCAGTGAATAGAGCACCAGCCCTGGAGTCAGGAGGACCTGAGTTCAGATCTGACCTCAGACACTTAACGCTTACTAGCTGTGTGACCTTGGGGCAAGTCATTTAACCCTAATTGCCCTGCCTTCCCCCCTCCAAAAAGGAAAAAAATGAAGAGCGAACTAAGAAAGAAGAGAACATTGTATGCAATAAGAGCAATATTGTTTTAAGAATGACTTTGAACAAATAAGTTATTTTGACTATTATAAACATCCAAATTTATTATAAAGGATTATAAAGAAAGACTCTATCGGCATCCAGAGAAAAAACTGGTAAATAGAAGTGTGTAAAGAACGATTTTACATACATACGCCTCTTTGTGCCTAATGGTAGCCATCTCTAGGGCAGGGAGGGGGAGAGAAGAAAAAGAAATCAACATGATAATTTTGTTGTATATTTGAAAGAAATAGCAAGCTGTGCATGGTAGATTTACAGTTTCAAGGGCAATCATCACATTTATTTTACTATGTTATAGAAATGTTTGTTTTATTCCATATTTTTTTTTAAAAGAATTGAAGTTAAAATAATGTTAGCTCTTTGAGGAAAGGGAGTGTTTCTGCCTTTCTTTGGGTCCTCAGTGCTTAGCGTGGTGCCTGACACATAGCAGGCATGCAACAATGCTTATTCATTTCTTTACTGGTATTCATAACTCTCGATCTCTCAGCGAATTAGTAGGTTCTCAAGCCTGCAGTGCTGGGCGCAAAGTAGATAGGTAATCAAAGAATGGATTTTCCCTTCTCTAATTATAACATTCAAAAATCAGAGGATCTATAGCCATGCTATCTGCTATCTATTCTCATTACATCACAGCCTTTTAATTGGGGTGGCCTCTAGCAAACTGCCCCTCCTACAGAAGTCCATTTGTCCTGGCAGCCTCTTTGATTGTGATCCCAGAGACCAACGGTCACAGGGTTGCAAGAAACTGGGAGCTGGATTCAAAGCTGTTAGCCAAGTGGTTTTTGTGGGAGTGTTATTTGTTTCCAGGATGGGGACCCATCTGAAGTCCCAGGGCTTTTTGCTGCTTAGTAGTCTCTATAAACTGCATAGAAAGATGGTAAGTTTCTGTGTATGGAAAGATGTTAAGATTCTGTGTAAGGAAAGCAAAAGACCTAGGTTTATGTCCCACATCTGATCTTGGTAAGCCATGTGACACTGGGCAATGCCCTTCGCTTCTTTGCACCTCAGTTTCCCCAGGAATCAATCAAGAAGATTGTTTACTAGATATTATGCCAAATGCTAAGAATACAATGGAAAAAGCAGAAACAGCTTCACAGATCTTAAATTCTGATGAAGGAAACAACATTTATATACACAAGTAGGTACATACAAGATACATGCAAAGTAGTTGGAAAGTAATTTTTAAGGAGCCCTGGCAGCCAAAGGGACTGGAAAATGCTTCTGGCAAAAGGGAGCATTTGAATTGACTCTTGAAGGAAGCCAGGGATTTTAAAATTGACATTTAATAACACTTGCATAGCCTGCCTAGGATTATGGGTTTTAGAACTGGAGGGCATTGAATCTAAGCCTCACATGAATGAATTTCCACTAGAACCCAATCTATAAGTGATGGTCCACCCACTGCCAAGGAGGACAAAGAAACCTGCCACCTCTCAAGGAAGCCCCTTCTAGTTTTGGATAACTCTAATGTTTAGGAAGGGCAGCCAGGTGGCAATGCACTGGATAGAGTGCCAGGTTTGGAGTCAAGAAGACTTATCTTCATGAGTTCAAATCAAACCTCAGACACTAGCTGGGTGATCCTGGTCAAGCCACTTCACCCTGTTTATCTCAGTTCCCTCATCTATAAAATTAACTAGAGAAGGAAATGGCAAATCACTTTAGTATCTTTGCCAAGAAAATTCCAAATGTGGTCATGAAGAGTTGGATGGGACTGAAATGACTGAACAACAATTTTTATAAATGACTAGGAATTCCTCCCTCCCTTGCCCCCAAGTTGTCCTCTTTGCAATGTCTACCAACTGCTCCTGATTCTGGCCTCTGGGGCCAAACAGAGAAATCCTAATCCTCTTCCACATGAAAGCCCTTCAGATACTTGGAGACAACTACTATGTTCTCCCTGAATTCTTATTCTACACACCTAGTATCTTTAACCACCCCTTACCTGCCAATGAGGTTATTTTGTCAATTTGTGCCAGGAACATAACGGGCATGACTGACCCAAAGTCCTTCAACATTCAGATCTTCCTCCTCTGAACACTCTGTAGCTGATCAATGGCCTTCTTGAAGGAATCTAACACCATTATTTTACAGATGAGGCACAGAGAGGTTAAGAAACTTTCCCTGGGGTACAAAACTAGCAAATCCCTAAAGTGATTTTCAAAACAGGTCTTCCTGACTCCAAGTCCAATGCCCAATTCATTACAACATGCTTCCTTTCTAAGCTCGTAGGGTTGTTGAGAAGAGGGCATTTGGACACTGTGGTATATTGGGAAGAATGCTTAATCTGAAGTCAGAAGACCTGGGTTTGAATCCTGCTTCTTCCTCTTACTACCTATGAGACCTTGAGTGGCATACTTTAGATCCCTGGGCACCAATTGCTAAGGCAATAACATCATCCTTAAGGAGCTGACATCTGTTGATCAATGCAGATTATGCAAGGGAATGGGAGAATCTGGGCAACATATCACGGCTGCTTGAAAAAACTCAGCATCTTCCAAAAACCAATAAATAAATATTCAGAGAGCTGGAATTAGAGCTAAAACTAGCAATTCTCCATAAACAAACAGACCATAAGTGAATCCCCATCTCACAAATATAGGCCCCTAAACTATCCTTGACAATTTAAACAAATAAACAGAACAGGAATATCAGCATAGATTAAACTATTGCCCACAATTGCCTGGACATAACATAAATATATTAAAAAAAAAAATGAAAGAACGTTTTAAGTAGATGTCACTGTACCAAATGCACAAAGAAAAGGCTTTCAAAATATAGAAGACTAGCAGAAAAAGTAAGAGCCATATAGAAACGGATCACAGTTCCCTAGCATACCCATTATCCTGTCTGCTGCTGTAATTACCCAATCGTGCTTTCATGGAGCCAATGGAAGGTAAGCTTATAATCCAAATATGTGTATTCGATAATATGAAGATGTTGTTTTATCCACATTTCTCAGGAACAGAGGGGCCCTAGACATCATCTAGGCTAATCCCATTATTTTTACGGATAAAGAAATCGATGCCCAGAGAATTTAGGTGCTTACTCAAGGTGACACGAGGAGTGGCTACCTAGCAGTTAGAGCACCTTAAGATTTACAAGATGATTTTACAAATATTATTTTGTTTCATCCTCACAACAATCCTGAGAGGTATTCACCATTATTGCTTCCACTTTACAGACAAGGAAACTGAGTCTGAGAGAAGTTGATTGCTGTACTCAGGGTTTTACAGCTAGTAAATGTCTGAGGTGGGACTCGAACCCAGGTCTCCTCACCTATAGATTCAGTAATCCACTGTCACCCAGCTACCACAGGTAAATCCCCCCCCCACCTTAATGAAACAAGGTCCAAAGTTGTCTAATTAATCCCATTGAGAAGGAGCTAGAGATTGTCCCAGGACTGGAGTCATGAATTTATATCATCTTTACCTTCATTTATTCAAACCATTCATTCAATTCCATCATTCAGAAATATGTGTTCCCACAGGGTCACAAGGTGATGGATGCCACTGGGTAACTGTTATAGGCTAGGCAGATTTTTTTAATGTCTCTGTTAAAGGAACAGAGTAGGATGATTTAGGAAAAGGTTCACCTGCTGGACAAATTTAAAATCCATTTGAGGCTGTAACATCAATGGCAAGGTGAAATACAGAGAAACAAAGGGGACCACTTCTGAGAGAAAGAGAGAGACAGAGACAGAGAGAAAGAGAGAGAAGAAGAAGAAGAAGAAGAAGAAGAAGAAGAAGAAGAAGAAGAAGAAGAAGAAGAAGAAGAAGAAGAAGAAGGAGGAGGAGGAGGAGGAGGAGGGAGAAGAGGAGGAAGAGAGTCAGAGACAGCTCACTTATACCTCTAGTAACATACACAGCAAATTGTATATTGTACTAATTACTAATTAGTACTAATTAATTTTGTGCTAATTACTAAAAGAAGGCAACAGGAATGAGTTAGGTAGCATGGTGGAGAGATAACCAGGTCTAAAGTCAGGAAGGCCTGAGTTCAAATGTAGACTCAGACACTAACTAGCTGTGTGACCCTAGGAAAGTCATTTCACCTCTGTCTCAGTTTCTCCATCTGTAAAATGGGATGACATTAGCACCTTCTTCCCAGGATTGCTGAGGATCAAATGAGCTAATTTTTGTAAAGTCCTTTATAAAACTTAAAGTGCCATATAAATGTTAGTTATTGTTATTATTATCAAGTACCAACAGACCAGAATCTCCCACTTGATCCTAATAATGGGTTATTTAGTCTATGGGACAACTGTGGGAACTTCTTCCACCAAGAGGGAAATCCCTCCACTCAAACAGATCTGCATTCCTCTATGCTTTCAAAGGAAAAAAAAAAAACAGCATAGTAAACTGAACTTCAGAGGGGTTACTACCCACAGCCAGTAAAGTCTCAGAGGTGGGATTGGAACCCAGGATTTCATAACTCCATGTTTGGTCCTCTATTCAAAATGTTATACTTTTTCTTCTCTTTCACCAATTTCTCCGTACACTTCCATGATTGTTCAATATATTCTCTTGCACTATTTCTCTCCATTCAGCACAAACAGACAAACACAGACAATTCAGAAAACTTCAGCCCTGGCATCATATTTTAGAGTGAGTCTTAGAGGGAGCGGTGGCAAAGCAGAAGGACAGGAGTCCGGAGGGAGGAAGCCACTCTGATATTATGTGAATAAGTTGCTTTATTTCTCTAATCTCAGTTTTGTTATCTATGAAATGGGGAGATCAAGACTTGAACCACCTGAAGCAGCCTGGAACATAACAAAGCATCCTGGATGTGGAGTCAGAGAATTTCGTTTTGAATTCTGACACTTCCTACATGTGTGATGTTAGGCCTCAGTTTCCTCATATGTAAAATTAAGGGTTTGGACTAGTTGGCCTTGAGGGTGCCTGCCAGTGTTAGAGCTAGGATCTTATATCTACGTCACACAATTACAAGAAAGGTGCTTTATAGAATATTCAGAAAGCTATAGAATTGTGGGGCCTTTCTTATTACCTAAATTGGAAGTTCCTCCCCTCCTTTTCCCGTGTGTCAATAAAACTGTCAGAAAGGAATACAGAATAGAATCCTAGTCTATTATAGTTAAAGTTCATTTTGTTTAGAAAATAGGTTTTGGGGGTATCAACATTTTAGGGGACTTCACTGCTAAAACTCTTTCCACCAATGCAGATTGTCAACCGTTTGCATTGTTGTACAATTGTTTCAGTCATGTCCAACTCTTTGTGATCCCATTTGGGGTTTCCTTGGCAAAGATACTGGAGTGGTTTGTCATTTCCTTCTCCAGCTCATTTTACAGATGAGGAAACTGAGGCAAACAGGGTTAAGTGACTTGCCTAGGCCACATAGCTAGGAAGTGTCTGAGGTTAGTTTTGAACTCAGGAAGGTGAGTCCTCCTGATCCCAGCACTCTATCCACTGGAACACCTGGCTGCCCCATTACAGTCTTAGAGATTTGCTTGCTCATTGAGAGGTTAAGTGACTAACTGATCGTCAGTTCTTCAATCCAGATGTTCCAGGATGCCAAGGTAGCCCTGTACCATCAAGCACACTTCCTCTCACTACAGCTATTATTGCTCCGTTTTAAAGATGAGGAAACAAGTTTAGAAAGATTGGGTTCTGTGATGAATGGCAGTGAAACAGCTTGCTTCCCTAGCCAAAGAGATCTTTCCTACCACCTCTCCCAGCTCTGTAGCAATGTTGTCGATTATGTCCAGCAGGTCACTGAGTCCAAGAACAGTGGGAACCTCAAGACAGGATCCTTACCACCTTTAGGTATCAAGGATCTTCAGAAGAGCAGTCCGTTCCCACCTTCCATTTTCTCCAGACAGCCTGTGCCTCCTAATCCAGGACTCTGCTCTGCCTAGAGACCTTCCTTAAAAACTGAGTTCTGGGGTCAGAGAGCCTCCTCCCAGATGTCAGCAGATCAATAGGCCCTCTGGCTGGGTGAGATGGCCCTCCTATTCCACAACGTTTAGCACGGGAAGAAGAAAAGAGGATATTGCTGACTCTTCAGGTGCTTTCCAAAGGGCTGGTAGCTTAACCATTTTTCAGGTTCAATATTTTAAATAAAGTTTTTAGATGGGGAAAAAAAATTATTTTGTCAGCACAGCTAGTGCCAAAATCAGGAACTGAACTCGAGTTTTCTTTTAAAAGCCTAGCATTCTACTCACTATGCTACACAGTCTGAACATAAGAGCTTGAATTTGGCAAAAATGGAAGGTTGAGAAAATGGTGACCAACTTTGTACTTGGAAACTCCTGTAGTTTTGTTCAAAAAGAATCACACAGCATTGAATTAAGCAAATTCCCTTAAACCCAAACACAGCATAGAGAGTTTTACGTTTGGAAATACAATCATGAGGCCCAGAGCATTCTATCCCAGAAGCCTTTTCACTTTTCCATGGCTAGGCTTATAAATGGAAAAAACACACCAGGTGATTTCAAAAATGGACAAGACCAAAAGGCCAAAGCCCTAGGAACTCAGCCGAGGGACCTGATTTCTCCAGCGAGAGTTCATCCCCACCAGCATGCCTTACAAAATGATGTTTGAAGAGCTCATTTTCCCCACATCCCGTCCACCATTTGTCATTTCCCTTCCCTGTCCTGTTAGCCAACCTAATAGCTATGAGGTTGTATCTCAGAATTGTTTTAATTTGCTTTTCTCCAATCAATAGTGATTTAGAGCATTTTATCACATAGCTATAGACAGCCAAAATGTTGTCTGAATAATGAAACATGGAGCACCTAAGGGAAATAATCTCTTGGGAGGAATGGTGATATTGCAGAATTTACTAAGAGACTGTGTGCAGGGCTACTCATTTATAACTGAAGGCAAGCAACAAATGGATAGAAGTTCATCTCCCTTATCAGCTTCAAAGAAAAAAAAAATCCCTTTTCATCACTACCCACAGCTGATTTATTAAAACCCTTATCTCCAAGGACCATGATGCCCTTGTTACTCACTTGGATGATTTATGTTTTATCTTGCCCTGAATTCTAACAGCCAACTACCCTCATTTCCCATGAACTTGAACTATTCAATATAACATGAAGAGTCTTTTCAATTTTTTAGAAGAGCTGAGGGCAATCCCCTCCCCACTAGTGGGGAGACCACACAGGTCTTTCCCCTTGACTAACGTCCTGGACTTAATTCACATGCTAGATGCGTTTCCTCATATAGTCGGTCCCCTTCTTTCCACTCACATAGCCACCAATGTAGTTATAAAACTGTCTTTTTGTATTTGAATTTCCAGGACTTAGCACAATGCCTGTCACCTAGTAATCTATATGCCTATCTGTCTGTCTGTCTGTCTATCTATCTATCTATCTATCTATCTATTTATCTATCTATCCATCCATCTATCTATCTATCTATCTATCTATCTATCTATCTATCTATCTATCTATTTATCTATCTATCTATCTATCTATCTATCTATATCATCTATCCATCCATCTGTCTTGTGCAGACCTTCATCAGCTCACATCTGGACCACTGCAATAAGCTAGTCAGTCTCCCTCAGGAGTGGGGAACCTGTGGCCTCAAGGCCAAATGCAGTCCTCTAGGTCCTCAAGTGTGGCGCTTTTACTGAATCCAAATTTCACAGAACAAATTCTTTTATTAAGGGGAGACACTCCCCGTTTCCTGTCTATCCTCCGCTCAGCCATCAAAATGAGATTCCTAAAGCACAGATTTGACACCATTGCCTCCCTAATCCAAAGGTTAGCGAATAACTGGCTTCAGCCAAATCTAGTCTGACTGTCTGTTTTTGTACTGCCTAAGGATGGTTTTTACATTAGTAAACAAGGTTTTAACATATTTTAAAATATAAAAATCGTTCTTAGCTTGAAGGTCTTATAAAAGCATGTGGCAGACCAACTGTAGTTTGCCAATTAATTAACAGGCCTAATTAATAAACTCCAATGGCTCCACTATTACCTCCAGGATAAAATCTAAAATCCTCTGCTTGGCTTTTAAAGCTCTTCACAACCTCCCCCCTTCCTACTTTTCCAATCTTCTTATATTTTATTCCCTTTCTCGTCATCCAGAAACCTTGGCCTTCTCTCTGTTCCTTGAACAAGACACTCTATCTCCCTGCTCCGGTCATTTTCACTGACTGGCTATCCCCCCATGCCTGGAACTATCTCTATATCTGGAACACTCTGCCTCCTTCCTTGATTCCTTCCATCTCCTGGATTTTCTGGCTAAAATTCTACTTTCTGCAGGAGTCAGTCTTTCCTAGTTCCTCCTCCTTCTCTGCTGTCCAGTGTCTTCCCTTTGAAATATTTATCTTCTATTGCACAGAGTTATTTGCATGTGAATATGAATTCCAAGAGAGTAAGCACTGTTTTGATTTTTATTTTGGACTTTCTTTGTATCTAAAACATTCGGCACAGTGCCCATAGCAGGAGCTTAATAAATGCTTGTTGACTTGTCTTGAATGGAGTGGTGGTATTTACCATACAGTAAAATACTTTAACAGAGTGATCACTTAATAAAGCGCTTATTGACTGACAGTTTCTCACTGACCCAGACCATCGACCATATCATCAAAGGTGCTGCTCTATATTGATGGAGGGAGTTTTCATTACGGGAGCTCCTCAGCTGGATAAAGTCACAGGTCTGACCCCACCTCCATTTCAGTGACAAAAATAATAATAACTCACATTTGTACCCTGTTTTAAAATTTGAAAATGTTTTATTAACATCACCTAATTGGCTCTTCACTAAAGCCCTGTGAGGTGGGTACTATCGTCCCCCATTCTGTGCTTGCTTCCTTTTCCATGAACTTGAACTGCTCAGCGTAAGGTTAAGAACCTTTTCAGTTTTTTAGGGTCACTGTACTTAGCACAGTGCCTGGAACATAATAGGTACCTAACAGATGTTTATTGATTCATTGACATGGGTCTTCTCCTCATAACTGAGTACTTAGGTCCCATAGGTAGCAAGTGTCAGAGGCAAGATTCACACCCATGTCCTTCTGATTCCGAGGCTAGTTCTATATCTAGTAGGTACATGTTCACAGAATCACTGACCTAACTCTTGATTCCTTTCACGTAAATTCCCCAAAGCTACCTCTGTTTAGCTACTGTTTTCTTAGAATCGGGACAGTATAGATAGTCAATTGGAATCCTTTCAGCCAATGAATGAGTTGGGTCGTTAGGGCGACACTGGCTGCCAACACTGGTCAGATCTGCAGTATTTTCCCCAAATTTCCACATCGTCCTACATCCTAGAACCCAAGCCAAAGAATGCGAGCCCCAAATCCCAGGCCTGCAAACCATACAGAAACATGGTGCAGAATCTGTGTCTCACTAGCATGTTCTTAGAGATAACCCTCCCTAGCAATTTACTGTGCTTAGGGCTTGAGAAGAAGCCAAGGACTTTCCATGAAATCTAAGACAGGAATGACATCTGATCACATGTTTCCAATGAAAAGCATATGTCCAGGGTACAGCTCCTTCTCTTGTCTCACGTGTGGAAATAGCAGAATGAACATTCAGTTCAGAGGACTCACTCATGCTTTGTGATGGAAGTCAACTTTGCAATGGAAATCCCGGGGTTCTGCCATCAACTAGACAATAGAAAACTTCGTCTGGGCCCTGCAATGGGAACCTGGCAGTCTAGTCATCAATGAACGTCAGAGATGGAAGGGGCCAGTTAGTACATCTTGCACAACACCCCCCCAACACTCCCCATACATAAATAAAAATCCCCCTGTAGTGTACATAACAGGTGACCATTTAACTTCTGCTTGAAGACCACTAGTAAGGAAGAATCCATTACCTGCAAAGGCAGCCCATTTCACTTACAAACAAATTCAAGTCTTATGAATTTATTCCTTCCATGAAACCTGAATTTGCCTCTTCAAAAAGTTGATCCCCCTTCTCCCCACTACACACACACACACACACACACACACACACACACACACACCCCTAGCTCTTCCCTCTGGGAGCTGAACAAAACTAATCAGATCATTCCACTACATCATAGTTCTTCAAATATTGGAGAACCAGCATATTTCCCCCTTGTGTCTCCTCTTCCTTATGCTGACTTTCTTCAAATGATCTTCACATTACAGGTTCTCAAGAGCTCTGACTAGCAACTTGGTGGGAATGGACCTGGTGACAGGAAGACCTGAATTCAAATATTGCTTCAGATTACTTAGTTGTGTGACCCTGAACAGGTCATTTAACATCTTTGGTCTCAGTTTCCTCTTCTGTAAACTGAGGGTGTTGGATTCATTCTAGCTCTAAATCATATGATAATTCTCATCAGCTAATCCAAATGTTTAATCTATTAGAAAAATGGCTACAGATTTGGCAATATTGACTTTCTTCCCCTTTATTATTCAATAACCAATAGCAAAATGTTTTTAATTATACACTTCTATTAAATCAAGTTAATTGTTACCTTGTTAAATATAACACTAGAATCCTCTCAGTCAGTCCTTGAAGGATCTGAACATTTGCAACTTTCGAATCAAGCATTTATTATGTGCCTACTATATGTCAGACCCTGTGCTAAATGCTGGGGATGCAAAGAAAGGAAACAAAAAATTAAATCTTTGTCCTCAAAGAGCTCACATTCTGGGTCTCTGACCTAACTGGTCTGATCAGTAAGCCCAATCCAGCTCTTCCCAAAAAGCTGATCCAATCCATGCTCTCCAACTACAGATACACTGCTGGGACATCCATGTACCTGTCTTGCTGAATTGTTGCATTAATATAATCCTTTAAACCAAGAAAATACTGACCATCCATGGTGTTTGGCTGTAGCCTAGTGGGTATCTACAAAAATCTGGGGGAGCTGGACTGTCTATTTTTCCTTTTCCAAATAATTGGGAGTGAGACTTTGTTTATCTCTTAGGCACTAACCTCTGTCTGTAGTCCTTCTGCCTCTTCATGGACACCCCAAGGAGAGTTTATTCCTAATGATTTTTTTTTTTGCAAGAGTTTTATTTTAAAACCCAGCTAATCTTTGCTGCTCCATGGACCATCCTGATCTCCTGATACATCTTAGTTCAGATCTGTGGCCAGCTGCAAGAAGCCACCAAATGGGATTCCCAGTTCCCTCCCAGTTAATCCTCTTTCACTGATTTCCCCTTTCCTTTTTGCCTGACAAGTGGCAGACATAAACCAAGAGGAAGAAAGATGAAGAGAAAGGATGGAGTTTTGACAAATCCTAAAGCAGCCTCTAGAGCAGGGCTGTGTCAGCCTCTCCAGTGGTTCTCTCTGTTTTTCTGTTTTTTCCCTTAGGTATTTTTAGATTCTTTGGGGAGAGGTAGAGCCACACCAAGCTATTTACTGCTCTGCCTATAATGATTCCCTGAGTTTAAAGAGGCAGAAGTCATGACACTTTCAGATTCTAGCTGATAAAAGGCAGAATTACCCTTGAAATGACATCCCCAATCCTGCTACACTCCCCAGACACCTAAAAATAAACAAATGTAATAAAGCCCTTAGAAACTCAATGCTGGAATGGAATATCTTTCATACAGTTCAGGTGGAAATCACTCAATAACTCAGGAACTATCATAATTTCTTAATTTCAAATATTTTTTTTTATTATTAAACAGTAATGGAACATTAGTTGGATAGTATCTGCGGCAGAAAGCATGCTGGATTTGGAGTCTGAGGCTGTGGATTCAAATCTCTCCTCTGGTGACCTTTGTGACCTTGGACAGGTCCTTTAATCTGACTAGTCCTTTTTTTTTCTTTTATAAAATTAGAAGAATAGACTAGAGGGCCTGTGAGATCTCTTCTAGCTCTACACCTACAATCCTAAATCGTGGAATCTCTCTAGGTCTCAGTTTCCACAATTATTAGATGAGGAGGCTAGAAGTGATGATTTAGAGCAGTGGTTCACAACCTGTGGGTCGCAACCCCTTTCGGGGTCAAATGACCCTGTCACAGGGGTCGCCTAAGACCAGCGGAAAACACAAACTGAGACACCGCTCCTCTATTTGTCTCCAGGTGGGTCCGCCCACATGCAGATAAACCCACATGTACTAAGGGTCGTGGCATTAGGAAGGTTGAGAACCGCTGATTTAGAGGGTCCTTGCATCTGTGACTTTATTATCCTATGACTCCCTAGTTATGAGTACTTGACCCACTCGAGGAGACCACAAAACTATTATCCAGTGGCATGTGGTAAAGGGAAAGAAACTCCAGGCTCAGATGACTTTACCTTCTGAAAGCCTAAAAGTTCAACATGTGCATCTTATAGATTGTTTCTCAATAGAAGAGATTGTCTAAAACACATAGAAAAACAATGAACCTTATGAGGCATTATGATTGGTAAATCAGGTGAATGGGTCAGAAAATGTTTATTGAAAGTTCAGCAGTGGTCAATGGGGCAATGTGGGCTGCAAATCTGGTTTTATCCCTAATTTGGGGGAGAGGTTGGGATGTAGTGAACAGTGATGGTTTGAATGAGGGAGAAAAATGAGGAAAAGGCAAGGAGAAGTCAGAAACCTCTAGTTTTTTCCTCTGTAAAATGAGAGAGTTGGACAAGATGGCCCCAGAGGTCCCTTTCAACTCTTGACTCATAAACCTTTATGGTCCGTCTAGCCAGAGCTGAAACTAATGCATGCCAACCAGAGATTTGTCTCAAGGTGGCAAATTTAGAGGTCACTGACGGAATGCATTCCTTCCCTACTTACTCCCATCATGGCAGAAGCAGTAGCCTCATCCTGTTGGCATTTCTTCTCGGTTCAGCACCAAGCACTGAGCTAGTCACAAATGAAATAGTCCCTGCCCTCCAGGAATGTACATTCTATTGGATTACTTACATTATTTAGTTCTTTAAGGTTTGCCAAGCACTTTGTACCTTGAGGCGTATAAAGGGCCTCCCCAGTTCCTCATAACCAAAAACCTATTATCATCCTCGTGTTACAGAAGAAACTGAGGCCGAGAGAAGTTTTTACTATGTACCAGGAGCACTGGAGTAAGCCTTGGAATTACAAATAGAAAAGTGAGACAGTCCTTGATTTTGTTGCTCATCTCATTCCACTGACAGGCTTCTCCTTCCCTAGCCAACAGCATCCCTGAGACACAGAGCCTTCTTTCAGTTGTCACATTTAATTTCTGTTAACGTTCAGGGCCTGGAGAGGAACCCAGATGATAAAATAGCATTCCTTGCTCACTTGCCATTTGCTGACATTTGCAGATGATGAGTTTCTGTCATCATTAGAAGGAGCATTTTAAATCTCACACTCAGTGTTCACACACTGCTCAGCTCCAGAGAGTCCCTTCCTCTTTCCTTCAAAGCCTCTTATTATCATCCCCTGTCCTCTTATTTTCTTTCCCCTATTCAGAAAACATATGAGGGTATTAAGAGGAGACATCCCCAGATGAAATGACACAAAGTTGGAAAGGTAGGGTGTCAACAGACTGTGGAAGGCCTTGAATGTCAACCTCTGACTACTGTTAATCCTTCACCTAAATGCTCGAATTAATTCCCTCCTCTCTAGTCCTTGCCTTGTTTTTCCCAGTCATTCTTTTCTGGATCTTCAGTCTCTTCTTCTCCATGAACTCTTTCCCATCAGCCTACGAACTACTCCCAGGTCTCTTGATATTTGAAGAAATAAAAGTTTTCTTTTGACACTTTTACCCAATCCACTTATCTTTCCTTAGGATTATAGATTTAGAACAGGGCAGTATCTCAGGGACAGTCAAGAGCAGTGTTTCTCACTATTGATTACAGATAAAGAAATTGAGGCAAACAAAGGTCATTACCTTGCCAAGGTCACACAATGTCTTAACCTCCATCTTCTTGTCTCCAAGCCTAGCACCATATTCACTCTGGTCATGCTGGATCTCATCTCTCTGTCCTTTTTCCCAGTTTAATTTCTTGGAAAGATTGTCTGCAATCATCACCTCTGTTTAGTCCCTACTCACTCTTTCCTCAGTTCTTTGAAATCTGTCTTCCGTCCCTTCCTCTCTACTGAAACTTCTCTATCAAAGATCACCCCAAACCTACTAACTCAAAAAGGAAGTGGCCTTTTCTCAGTTCTCATTTTCCTGCCCATCTCAGTAGCCCCTTGACATTGATGGCTACTGCCTATTCCTTTGAGAATCCCTCATTCATATCCTTTGACCATTTATCAATTGGGGAATGACTCTTATTCTTATATATTTGAATCAATTCCTTGTATTCTTGTCTTGGTTTTTGAAGCAGGCCCATCATGAATGGCAGAATTAGGTGCAGTGTCCGAAGTCACCAAGTCAACTTATATATGAATTAGAATGTTCCTCTAAAAATTCCTGATGGGGAAGTCACTTGAGGGCCTCCTTAGGTATTCTTCTTTCCAATTCAATTCAAACTCAGTGTGTCCAAAACAGAAGTCAGTATCTTCCCAGCAAGTCCACCTCTCTTTGCCCTAGTCTAGTTTTCTTGAGGTAAATCTCCATCTTTTCTGAGGTTACATTTATTTCCCTTCCTAGCCAATCAGTCACCAAGTCTCATCAATTCTTCCTTCCTGCCTCTCTCCTCTTCTCCATAGTCACATGAGTTCAGACTCCCATCACTTCTCAGTCAGACTCCTACCATAGCTTCCTAGAAACCATTACTGCTTCAAGCATCCTCCCATCCTCCACACTGTTGGCAGATTGACTTCCCCAAAGCATGAGTCTGACCATGTCACTCCCCTGCTCAATAAAGTTCTGTAGCTTTAGAGGACCTTTAGAGGATCAAATAGAAATTATTTTTTGGACATTTAAAGTCTTTTGAAATCTAGAACTGACTTATTTTTTCATCTTCATCATAACATATTCTGTTGCAATCCACAGTGGCTCAATTACTGGTTCTCACACATAGCTCTCTCTTTTCTTTAATGTATATAATTTAATCAGTGGAAATTGCACTAAAGAAAATACATCACAATCTGCTTTGCCTCCAAACCCTAAGGACTAAGGGAACTTTCCATCTGATTTTTTTTCACTGTTCACTTTTTCAAATTTAAAAATTGTATTATTTACTTTTAACATTCTTTTCTTTTTAAATTTTGGGTTCCAAATTCTCTTGCTCCATCCTACCCCTCAACCACTCACTGAGAAGGCAAGCAATATGATACAATATGATACACCACATATAACTCTTGACTCCTCTCTAGAACACACTCCCCCTCTACATTCACCATGTAGTATCCCTAATTTCCTTCCAATTTCAGCTCAAGCACCTTCAAATTTCATCAAGCTTTTCATAATTCTATCTCCCATGAGTGTTAGCGCTTTCCCCAAAAACCTTTTTGTCGTGTATTTATTTAGTATACATTCCTATATGTACATCTTGTCTTCCCCAATAGGATATGAGCCCCTTGGGATTGTTTCATTTCTGTCTTTCTATCATTTCTATCTCTAGCACCTACAAAAGCACAGCTTTTGTTTAATAAATGCTCATCGATCAATTCGATTCAATTCAAGAAACATTTGTGAAGCATCTGCTGTATTCAAAGCACTCTTCTGGGTCCCGGGGATACACTTTTGAATAACTCTAATTGTTGAATTGAATCCTTATGTTTAGCCAAAATCTTCCTCTCCATGATTCCTACCCAATACATCTAGTTCTGCCCTCTGGAGCCAATGAAATGGAGTCCCAAAGTCACATGCCAGTCATTCAAAAACTTCCATCAGTTAGTCCGTCAATAAAGATCAATCATTAATCAAAAAACACAGACTGAGCCCCCACTATGTTGTGACTGGTTCATTTTTGTTTTTGAATTTCCAGTACCTAGCACAGAACACAGGCTTAATAATTGTTTGTTGATAAATTGGTGTACTTACAAAGTGTAAGTAATGCTAGGCACTGGGGTTGCGATAGCAAAAAAGAAACAGTTCTTGACAGCAAAGGAATTCTTGTGGGAGGTTTGATGGTGCCTAGAGAAATATATGCAAGATAATTTGAGGGAGGTGAGGGCATTAATAACTGGGGTGGGAATAAGAAAGGTGTCATGGAGGAGGAAGCATCTTAGGTGGGCTTTGGAGGAAGCTAGAGATTCTAAGAAATGGAATTGAGGAGGAAGCGAATTTCAGGATTCCTACAAGCAGAAAGAATTTTCTGTTCAAGATACAACAATAAGGCCACTTTGGTTGGAACATGGCATACACAAAGAGGGATAATGTGAAATAATTATAGAAATGAAAATTGCAGTCAGGAATACCCTCCCTCCTCATTTCTGGCTTGCAGAATCATTATCTTCTTTCCAAGTTCATTTCAGGCAGTAGAAGCAAAGGGGAAAAAAATTGGAAATTGAAAATCTTGCTCATTTCTTTTTAGACATTTTTCATTTTGTTTTGCACAAATGTTTCTCCCTGTGGTGCCCCCCACTCCCTACCTCCCACCACCTGCATCCCCTTCCCAGGTCTCCCTCATTTTTGGAATGACTTCATTTGTCATCTTTCATATGTCCTAATGAGTTGGGGTCAGCTCCAGGCATGGTAGAGAGGGAATAGAACCTGGAATGACTTCAAACATACATACTCACACCCTAATACCCATATTTCAGTTAAATCCAGGACTGCCAAGAAAGGTTTTAGCTAAAAACTCCTTTCAGAAAACAAAGAAACAGATAAGTTAATTTAGGGGTGGCATTTTTAAACATTGATATCTTAATGGAAATAAAAGACAAACCATTTCCTATGGAAAACATGGAGATAATAAAGCTTTGCTGAGTGTCACAGAATCTCCTAAAAATCACTTTGGATTTCTAATTCCACTTAATTCTCTCTTCTCTGAACACATGCATGACATGAACCCCACTGTTATGGCACTTCTGGTTTAATGAAGAGAAAGATAAATATGGAAATAACTATAATTCCAAGAACTGATGTTTTGGCTTCTTTGCATTTATCTCAGATTTTGAGGAGGGAGACAGCACATTAATTTGGTGATGGGGAGGTGGTGTCTGAGCTGGACCTTGGACCTTGGAAGAACCCATTGTAAATGGGCTGAAATAAAGCTG
The DNA here is from genome assembly GCA_028646515.1 of Pseudochirops corinnae. NCBI lineage: Eukaryota > Metazoa > Chordata > Mammalia > Diprotodontia > Pseudocheiridae > Pseudochirops > Pseudochirops corinnae. The sequence continues at coordinate 171,572,298 of CM053592.1, forward strand.
TATGAGTTAAATGGCATGGAAATAAAAATAATTTTATATTTTGGTGTTAAAGGGAGCAGGGTTTGAATCTTGGTTTCTGAGGGTCACTAAGTAAATCACCTAATGCCACTCTCAGCCCCTGACTCTTGTTTCCTCATAAAAATGAGGGACTGAGACAAGGTGATCACTGAGTTTTCTTTCAGCTCTTAATCTGTATTCAGGTTGCAGAGAGCCTTGAATGTCAGGATTAGAAATTCGTATTTTATTCAGCAGGCAATGAACCATAGAGAGAGGGATTGGCGCCCTCTGCTGTTGGGCAGAGAGCATGACAGCATGAGGGATTGTCATCTTGTTGGTCTCCAGTCTCTGAGAAGGGTTACATAGCTGGGAAATGTGATGCCTGGTGCCTTAAACCAGACAATGCTTTCAAAAATAAAAATAAAAAAAATTTTCCTCAAAACAAATGTAAAATGGAGAGTGATGAGCGGACCTAGATATAGACATTAGTTTGTTGCCAAATCATTCTCAGTGTTAGAGAATGATGACAAAAATAATTTTAAATGATAAAAATAATGATGTAATGATAAAATAAACAGAGCGCTTTCACTTGCTTTGAAAACAAATATTTTTCTATTTATCATGTATTCATGTATGCATTTGTTGTGACCACACTTGGGGTTTTCTTGGCAAAGACACTGGAGTGGTTTGACATTTTCTTCTCCAACTCATTTGACAGATGAAGAAACTGAGGCAAGCAGGGTTAAATGACTTGCCTAGGGTCACTTTATCGTGCCATTCCCCTGATTTAGATCTCTCCCTCATTATAGAGATAAGGAGCTGAGGCCCAGAGAGGTCACACAGACAGTATGTTGCAGTGAGGATCTGAACCCAAGGCTAACTTGCCTGGCCTCATTTCATCTGCACAATGAAAGGGCTGCAGCAGATGATTCTAAAGTCCTTTCCAGTTCCAGGCCCAGGGTCCTAGGACTCGCTAAGTCATGGGATTCCAAAACCTCAGCATCCTCATTTGTAGAATGAGGGAGTGTTCTAAGTCAGGGAAGGAGCCCCGAGGCCATGTTGACCTTGATTCAGTTTCCTGCCTCTGATGCTGCCCCTGCGACTTTGGCCAAGTCATCTCGGTTCCCTGAGCCTCCCATGTCTCATCTGTAAAATGAAGAATGTGGCCCGGATGACCTACAAGGATCACTTCTAACTCCCTGTAGTTCTATGCTCTTCTCACTTTATCTCCGGGAGCCTCAGCTTCTTCCTCTGTAAAACAAGGAGGTTGGACTGGATTACTCCGTGAAGTTCTTTCCAATCGTGGTCTATGAAGCTATCACTTTCATTGAAAGGCAGGCATTTTTCCCAACCTGGTAAAAACTGTTCTTAATCGAAGGCCGTCTCCTTGGGATTCTGGTCAGTGGTCCTCTCACCCATCTATTTCTCACAGAGCAAGACAGCTCTCACAGGGTCATGCTGTTCCCTGCCAGCGGAGTCCTGTTTGACCCCTGGAGAACAATGGGTGTGTTTACTAGATATAGAGTTGATGAAACCCATTAATAATTCACTTTTGAATCACCAAAGTGACATTGTTAGGTTGCCATAGTAACAACTGAAAAGCCCTATTCATTAAAAAAAAAATGTGTCTGGGACATTTTTGCAGGAATGTTGCATTCTTGACAGAGGGTGTGTATGCAGTGTATGCTGTGAATGAATGAAGAAACATCTTAAAATACGAAATCTGTAAGTCATTAAAAGTTATTATTAATATGTGGAAGGATTGGAAGATCCTGCCTTCCCTCTACCTTGAAGCTGTATACTACAATCTTTTGGAAGGAAAGAGACAAAAAAGATTGTATTTTTTAAAATTTTATCTGCTTTCTTCCTGCCTTCATTTGGCTACGTAATCCCAACACGTAACACTTCAATAATGTGATTTATTCCAGAATCTGAAATGCCAGCCTTGAATTTTTGCCTTTCATTGATGAAATATGCCCACTTTCCAGGTAGGCAAACTGATAGCCAAAAAAAAAAGTTTCTTGAAAGAAATTGAATGCCGAGATCCCAGAATGTATTGGAAGCTGATTTCTATCTAAGACCAAGAAAGAGGAGGGTGGGGGTAGGTGGGTGAGGGAACAGCCTGAAAAATGGCTCTTTACCTAGTGTGTGATGCATACCTCCCTCTCCCCTCAAACTTTGGTCTGTCACTATGTCTATATGCAGAGATTGAAACAGAAAATTAATAAAGTCAACTGAGTCAATTGCTTAACAGATAGAGTGCTGGGTTTGGAATTAGTAAACCTTCCTCTATCATTAGTAATGTGACTTTGGCCAAGCACCATTCATAACCTCTATGTGCCACAAGCAGCTCCCTAGGAATTATTAGCTAAGTTAAGATGGTGCCCATGGTCATCAATGAGAGTTCCCTACCTTGATGAAATAAGATACACTCATTTTCAAATTACAAAGTCATATCTGCCTCAAATCCAATCAATCAATAAACATTTATTAATCCCCTGCTATGTACCAGGCTCTTTGCTAAGCACTGCGGGTACAAAAAAGAGCAAAAACCATTTGAGGCCAAAATGGGAGGGCTGTCATCTTGAGTTCTGTGGATGATACCTTCTATTATTCTCATTTTGTCTTATCCAGGCGAGCCCTGTAACATCTGCTCCAGAGACCTTAAAAGATCACGTTATTCATGATATTAAACTAAACTCTGACTTGACTAGCAAAATTTGTGCCTGGAGCAAGAATTATACCCTCGAATCCTACTGGGAGAGGCCTTTAGAGATCCCAGAATATCCAGAGGTCTCTTCTGAGTGGGATGATCCTTGGGGTAGGAGAAACAGGGTGGAGTTGGGCTGCCACCATCTGGTGGCTTTCTATTTCAACTACTTATTCTTAGAATCAGGCATTAAACTTGGTTTCTATGCTGCTAAAGTAACAGTGCTATGAGTAGCCTTTCTAAATTCCTGCACTCAGGACCAAAACCCCAATTGCCTTCCCTAGTTGAAGCTATAAGGTTAATCGGCTTCAGGAACCTCAGTGAGATAACCAGATGATAAACTAATCATGACTGATTGTCATCGATGACATGATTATGAAGATTTTAATGGGGAAGTAGAGACTTCAGTAAACTCCAATTCCATAATTTAAATCCTCTCTTCTGCTAGTGGGATGTAGGTGTCTTCTTTTGAGAAATTTAATATCACTTGATGATTTGGGTTGGGAAACTGTCAACATGGAGATTGACTCCTTAGTCTTAGAAGACACCTTGATGGTACAGTAGAAAGATTTCTGAGTCTAGAGTCAGGAAGACCCAAGTTCAAACCCAACCTCCGACAATAATTGGCTGTGTAACTCTGGGCAAATCACTTAACCTCTGTCTGCCTCAGTTTCCTCAGCTGTGAAATAGGGATAACAGAAAGTACTTCTTTCCCAGGGTTGCTGTGATGATCATATGAGGTGATTTTTATAAAGGATTTAGCACAATGCCCTGTACAGGGTAGGGACTATGTAATTGTTTCCTTCTTTCTTTCCTTGCTAAGGATGCAGTAGTGCTGGAGATGGCCTTGTCTTATTGAACTGAAAATCAATCATTCCAACCAAAGGGAAAACCATCTATTGAAATCCTTTCTAGGTGTCACATGGACCACTTAAAAAATCAGTGGGTGATTTTCCCGAATTTTTAGCAAATTGAGGTCTACTATAATTAAGAAGGAGTACAGAATATTGCATAGAGGGTCAGCTAAGGGGTGGAAGGAGTTGTGTCTAAGTCTCACCTCTGACACATACTGGTGGTTCCCAGCTGTAGTTCTCAGGTACAGACCACTGGTTGATCTGCTTCAGAGGAAAGACTTTCCACATTGGAAGTTCCAAATAATAACAATAATAATGACAAGCCTAACCCTAAAAACCATATCTAAGCACATACAAGGGCAGAATGTGGGAAAAGGGACCAACCAGTTAAACACCTTAATTATTAGGTTTTCTTGCTACATTTGTTATTGAAAAAATGACCCCAAAACCACCCAATTAATAAAAGTTTATTAAACACCTACTATGTGACAGGCACTTTGATAAGTGCTGGGCATACAAAAAGAGACAAAAGACAATCTCTGCTCTCCAGGAGCCCATGATCTAAGTGGGGGGGGGGGGGTGGCGGTACAGAAAGGACAAGCAAACACATAGAAACAAACTGTATATAGGATAAATAGGAAGTAATTACCAGAAGGGGTTTGGGGAAGATTTCCTGTGAATGATGGAATTTTAGCTGGGTTCTACAGGAAGCCGGGGAAGTCAGCAAGAGGAGTTGAGGAGGGAGAGCATCCCGGGGTTGGGGAGAGCCAGAGAAAATGCCCAGAGCTGAGTAATGGAGAGGCTTGTTTGTGGAAGAGTGAGCTGAAATTTTTCCAGAAAAGGCAAGACCCAGGATACGTTTGAGCGAGGCACACATCCATTCTAAATCCTCACACCTCCTACATGCATAGGACCGAGAGGCCCCTTCCAGTTTGGCTCACTTTCTATCAGCCCATCATCACTCATGGAGAAAAGCATTGGCTAGCGGGGGCAGTGTTGAAGTCGGGGTCAGAAAGACCTGGATTCAAGTCTTCTTTCTGAAACTTATTAGTTGCTTTACTCTGAGTGAATCATTTAATCTCTCAGGGCTTACGGTTTACTGGCTGATAGATTGACTTTGATCCTACATGAGAAGCTTCCCTGAAGGGCGCTGGGGGATGGGGGGGGGGGGTGCAGCATAGTGCAGAGGGCACCAGGCCTGGAATCAGGAAGACTGATTTTCCTGAGTTCAGATCCAGCCTTAGATATTTACTAGTTGTGTGACCTTGGGCAAGTCACTTTACCCTGTTTGGCTCAATTCCCTCATCTGTAAAATAAGCTGGAGAAGGAAATGGCAAATCAGTCCAGTATATTTGCCAAGAAAACCCAAAATGGCATTATGAAGAATCAGACACAACTCAACAACAACAAAAAGCAGTAGAAAGCCACAGTAGTTTGTTGAGCAGAAAAGCATCAGGGTCACGCCTGTGCACAAGGAAGGTCATTTTGATCCTCAGGAACCTTAAGAATCTCAACAGGTAACTCACAGAACCACCAAGAAAAAAATAAGTCATGTACGGTGAACTCTATTTACTGAAGAGGGACATTTACATGTTAGAAAAAAGGGTCGGGGGTGGCTAGGTGGCACAGTGGATAGAGCACCAGCCCTGGAGTCAGGAGGACCTGAGTTCAAATCTGACCTCAGATACTTAACACAAAACTAGCCGTGTGACCTTGGGCAAGTCACTTAACCCCAATTGCCCAACCTTCCCCCTCCAAAAAAAAAAAGGCAAAAAAAAAATCATGTAAAAAAAAAGAAAAAGAAAAAATGGTCAACAAAGTCCTCAGACAACAAAGGATTAACTGGTTATTAGCCCGAAAATTCAGGGGACCACAGTTTCCCATTTCCTAGACATCTCATGTGATGCAAGTCTTAATGTATTAATGCTTGAACTCAGAAAGGTCAGGTCTACACAGCTAAAAAAATTCAAAGGGTAGAGAAGATTATTGAAATAAGTGAGGTCAGTGCTTGCTTTTGACAGGGCTACACCTGCACCCTACTTTCCTAGATTAATTATGTCCTCCATGATCCAGTTACATCTACTCTCTACCTGCTTGCTGCTCCTCATACAAAAAATCTCCATCTCTGGACACTGTGCATTTGAACTGACTATTCTTCATGCCTAGAGAACTCTCATTCCCCATCTCTGCCTTAATCCAATCTTCTCCATGAAGCTTTCCCACTCTTCCCTCCTCTGTCTCCCTCTTAACACCAGTCCCTTCCCTCTGAGATTATCTATCACCTAATATGTGTGTATATCCATCTATCTGTCTATCTATCATCTATCTATCTATCTATCTATCTATCTATCTATCTGTCTATCATCTATCCATCCATCTATCCATTTATCTATCTATCTATCTATCTATCTATCATCTATCATCTATCCATCCATCTATCCATTTATCTATCTATCTATCATCATCATCATCATCATCATCATCATCATCATTTATCTATCCATCCATCCATCTATCTATCTATCTCTATCTATCTGTCTGTCTGTCTGTATGAATGTATGTATATTTGTATATATACACATACATATATACAATACACATGTGTATTTTATATTATCTACATGCATATATGTATTTTATGTATGTTTACCTATGTATTT
>CM053592.1:171585685-171604820 GCA_028646515.1 Pseudochirops corinnae
ACAAAAGAAATTTAAAAAAAACCTTACGTACTTTGGAAAGCTTTATAAATAAAGTTTTTAAAAATTAGCAGCCAATATGAAAATGTGCATACCCTTTGACCCCGCAATACCACTTCTAGGGCTGTATCCCAAAGAGATCATACAGATGGGAAGAGGACCCGTATGTACAAAAATATTTATAGCAGCTCTTTTTGTGGTGGTAAAGAATTGGAAATCAAGGGGATGCCCATCAATTGGGGAATGACTAAACAAGTTGTGGTGTATGAATGTAATGGAATATTATTGTGCTATAAGAAATGAGGAGCAGACGAACTTCATAATAACCTGGATATAAACTGATGCTGAGTGAGGGGAGCAGAATCAGGAGAACGTTGTGTGCAATTACAGACACATCGCATCTGTGATGACTAACTTTGATAGACTAGGCTCCTCTCAGCAATGCAATGATATAAGACAACTACAAAAGACTCATGATGGAAGGGGCTATCCACATCCAGACAAAGAATTGCAGAGTCTAAATGCAGATTGAAGCAAACTACTTGCTCTCTCTCATTTTTACTTTGTTGTGTTCCTTCTTTCTCATTGTTCTTTCCATTGGCTATAATTCTTTACAACTTGACTAATGTTTAATGTGAAGGTATCTGTAGAACCTATATTGGATTGCATGCCACCATGAGGGAGAGGGAGGAGAGGGAGGGGAAGAAAATTTGGACCTCAAGAGACTGTGGAACTGACTGTTGTAAACCAAAAGTAAATAAATATTTTTAATTAGTAGCCAAAAAAGAGACTGACAAAATAAAAAGTGGGATGTTTGGGGTTTTGTTTTAAAATTTTAAAATAATTGATGACTATTTTATCCTGCGATGTGTAATTGAACACCAGAAAAAGCAAATGAAAATTATAAATGAAAATGAAATTGTCCCTCTAAAAGTAACATGTAAAAATGGAAAAGTCACAGCCCCAAAAAGTAGAGCGTGCTGTGGTTGTTTTGTTTTTTTTTTTAAGCTGTTTTATCTTTAAAGGTTTTGAGGGAAAATCCATGGCATTTTGTCTTCCTCACATCCCTTTACTGACTTTTCTTTTCCTTTCTTGTTTTGTCCCCTTTTGAATAGGACTAAAAAAATAGTCTGTTGCCTTTGACAGCACATCCTTACACTTGACATTTAAAGCCCCTCACAATCTGTCTAAAACTATTTTTCCAGATTTATTTCTCAATATTCTCCTTCCCCCATTCTCTGTTCTAGTGAATCACATCTGTTCGATACTTCCCAAACTTCAAACTCTTATCTCCTACATGCTTCTGCAGAAACTGTCCCCACTTCCTAGAGTGGTTTCCCTCCTTACTGCTGCCTTTTAGAATCTCTACTTTCCTTCAGGTCTCTTCTCATAAACCACTTCCAGTGGGAAGCCTTTCCTGATCCCCTACATCAGAAGTTCTTTACCTGGGGTCATCACCACCACCATCACCACCACCACCACCATCACCATTACCATCATCACCATCACTATCATCATCACCACCACCATCATCATCACCACCATCATCATCATTATTTCCTGGTGAAATATCCCTTGAACTAGAATCTGAGAATAAGGCATAGGTAGGATCATGGGTTTTTCTGTATGATTTTTATAATTTTTTCACTCAAATTCATTCTTTAAGTCTATGCCACCTACAGCAAATATAGTGAGGTGGGGGTGGCCTGGGAGTCAGAAGACCCAAGTCCCAGACCCGGCATCTGCTACTAACCCGTTGAGTTGCCTTGGGCAAACCATTCTGTAAAATGACCATATGTCTTCTAAGGTTGCTTACAGATCTAGGTTGATGATTCTATGACTGTATTACCCCTCCAGACCTCAACCAATCAACAGACATTTATTAAGCTCCTACTATATTCTGGGCACTGTGCTAAATCCTGAGGATACAAAGAAAAGCAAAAAAAAATCTCTGCCCTCAGGAAGGTTACAGTCTAATGGAGCTTCCTCAAAGCTGCTACGTGATCTCTTAAGTATTTCCTGCTCTAAAATTCTACAGTATCAACAGGCATTTGGATTAAAAGGGTCTAAACATAATCAACAACCTAAAGCTGAGGCCCAGAGGCAGCTTGGTTCTAAAATAGAAGGATGGGCTGTTGGTTGGTTGTTGTCCTTCTCAAAAAGGATCAAAATGACACCACTATGTTGCAGTCAAGGGACAGTGCATTGGACTGTGACTGATCAGACCAACATCAGCTCAAAGGCTCTACCACAGGTCAGGCACAAATAGTCTATGTGAACATTTGGAGTAGACATGTCTCTAAATTTGTGCATATCCCATTTCTTGGAAGTAAGAAAGAGTTAGATTCAAGTCTTGCCTTTCCAACACATATTAATGTGATCATGGGTAAATCTCATGGCTCCCCAGAAAACTCTCAGAGATTATAAATAATGGAACAATTGATGAGCTACATGGGCACACAGAGTTTCTGTACTGGAAGTTCCCCACACCAATGAAGTAACAGGTCCAGACAAGGGTGGAAAATAGTAACCACTGTCATTTACAGATGACTGTAGTAGAAGACATCTCATGTGACAGAAGAAATGGTGTATGGTTTTTTTCTGTTAAAACTGATCCAGAATGAGGCAGGTGATCATTTAATCAAAACCTATGTGAGCATTCAAGTGTGGGATCAAGGTGCTAAGTATGTCTGGATGATGTCCAGGTGGCCCAACATGAACCCAACTGAAAGATCACGTTGTACCAAATGGGACCAGTGGAGACTGGTAATCAGAGTCTGAGGATTTATCTAGTCCTAAAAGGATTCCAATTCCTGTGTGTCCATCTCAGAGGGGTGATGTAGGGCCTCTAATCTTAAGCGAACTAAATAAAGGCAAAGCCTTACACTAAGTAGCAAAGGGCTTAGCTCATGGTTGTTCCTATTGCCTGGGCCTGAGAATCTGAATGAACCAAGTGGAGACAGTGAGCGCTTTAGAGACCTTCCCATTCATCCGAAACCTTGAAATGAGAAGGAGGCTCTTTCACTTTCCTGATAAATGACCATGAAGATAATGGCAGGGGTACATTTGTTTTCTTTTGGTTAAATAAGTAGGTATTTCATTTCAGGGGCACTATTTTGAACAGTCTTATACAGAAACCTAAGAAACTGGATTTTTAATGTTTCCATTAGCCTGAAAAGTCTTACCTGACATTAACTACCAGTAACCTCTCTCTCTCTCTCTCTCTCTCTCTCTCTCTCTCTCTCTCCTCCTCCTCCTCTTCGTCCTCCTCCTCCTCCTCCTGTCTTTCTCTATTTTTCTCTCTTTTTCTTTCTCTTCTTCTCTCTCTTCCTCTCTTTCTCTCTTCTCTCATCTCTATTTTCTTTCTGTCTCTCTCCCTCCCTCCCTTTCTCTCTCTCTTTTTTTCTGTCTCTGTATGTTTCTTCCTCCTTGTTACCTCTTTCTGTGTCTCCCTCTCTCTCACTCTCTGTATGCATCTCCCCCCTCCTCTGTCTCTTTGTTCTCTCTCCCTTTCTTTGTTTCTGTGCTCCACATCTCTTGTCCCACATCCCTCTATCTCTGTCTGTCTCTGTCCCTCCCTCCCCCCTTCTTCTTCTTCATCCAAAAGGAATACCACGATCTGCTTTTAATAGCAAAGTATTCCTTGTGTTCACATTATTCTTCCATCTCACTTTGCCAATGGTGAATTACAGATTAAAAAACCTTTAGCAAGAGCTAACCAAATACCTGAATCATAAAATCTTGGAACTGAGATAGGCATTATAGGTCATCTAGCCCAAAACATACATGACCAAGAATCTCCTCTATATATGACTTAGTTTTTCCATCTGTAAAATGGTCATAAAAATAGCAACCCTCTAAAGGTTGTTGCTATGAGGATCAAATGAAATAATAATTGTAACGTACTTAGCACATGGCCTAGTACTTAATAAATGCTTATTCCTTTTCCTCCTCTATATCCAACAAGTGACCATCCAGTCTCTATTTAGCAACAAAGCAAATTTGGGGATTTTTTCTTGGCTTGAATTTTCAAAAGGACTTTTTTTTAAAATTCTCTATTCCACAAAGTCTTGTGACATATAAGGATTTGACAAATGTCAAAGAGATGATGGAAAATATAAGGAAATTTTTTAGCTTAACCACTCAACCTTCTAAAAGAATTCTGGGTAAATTTGTTCCCGTGTTGTTTTATTCAAAGGTCTTTGGAATATCCAGATTTTCAGACTTGATTTAGATGATGAAAGAAAGCCTGGTTTAATAGACAGAGAGCTGCCCTTGGAGCCAGGAAGACCTGGGTTGAAATCCTGCCTCTGACACAAACTCATTAGGTGACCCCAGACAAATCACAGTCTCTGGCTGCTTCTGTCAGCTCTCTACAACTAAATTACAAACCAGACTTGGTTTTCCTATATGGAAAATTCACACAATAAAAGCATCTACCTCTCAGGGCCATCAATGAGAATCAAGTGAGATCACAGGTGTAAAGGTTCTGCCAACCATAAAGCTTTATGGAAATATCAACTAACATGAGTCTGGTTCTACAAACTTTTGTCCTTTTGTACCTGATTTTCAGAGTGGGCCTTGGGCTCATGGGAAACACCAGTCATTCATCTGGTTTCATGGTTTTCCCTACCTTTTTGTTTGTTTGTTTCTATTTTAATTATAATTAGGGCTCAAGTTCAGGAGGATCTGGAAACAAATTTCTCTTGCATTTATATTTTTCAATAGGCAGGGATTTTTCACATTAATGGACCTAGGGATGGTAACCCAGTAGGGCTAAGCAGATCACTGAGGACCATCCATGCATTGAGCACCAGCGATCTGAATCTCTTATTTCCTTTACTGGTGGCAGAAGGTTCATTTTACCTGTTGGTATCATCTAATGGAACAGTAGCAGGTCGAGGAGATGTCTGCTCCTGTCTATTGCTAAAAATCAATAAATCAACAAGCATTTATTAAATTCCAAGCACTGTGTTTGGTGCTAGGAATACAAAGAGAAAAGTTGAAGTCTCTATCCTAAAGAGTTTACAGGATTTTTCCTGTTAAATATTGAATGTCCAGGTACAGGTATTGTCAAACTTCCTAGTTGCTTGGCGGTGGGGGAGATGTGCAAGGACCTTTCCCAACAAATGATTTCCCAAAGGGTGTTCAAGGCTGAATCTATTGGGAGAGACTGGGAAATTCTTCTTATTTTAGATTTTGTGATATTTTTGATAGGTAACAGGAGACTAGAAGTAGCTCGCTGTAGTAAACAGAAAGTTGGCCTTGAAGTCAGGAACTAGGTAAAAGTCCAAACTCTGATGCACAGTAGATCTGCAACTCTGATCGAGTAACTTAATCTATCAGTGCCCCAGGCAGTTCTCTAAAACTATAAAACACTTTCATGATACCGAATAGGAAATTTCCACGATTAGCTTGATGGTGTCATAAAAAAATAACAACAATAAAGCACCATAAAATATTTTGATGGTATTCCGTCTAAAAGAAATTTGCAAAAGTTGACCCAATAAAAATGAAAAAGAAAATTGCAAAAAATGACCAAAAAAAAAAAAGAAATGGAAGCAACAAAAATGTCAACGATAGAGGAAATGTGGTATGTTAATTTAGTAGAACAGGGGTGAGGAGTCTGTGGCGTCAAGGTCTCACCTGAACTAGAATATTAGAAGCAGTATCATATATGGGTAGAGAGTCAGGAAGACATGGGTTTGAATCCTACCTCAGACGCTAGGTCTGTGACCCTGTGCACTCTGAGCCTCAGTTTCCAAATAGGGTAGTTTGTACTCTATGCTTTTAAAATGCCCTTTTTAGGCTCTAAATCTCTGATCTCACGGTCCTGCAAAGTAATTAATATGGACAAGCATGAAGAACAAAAGTAAAACTAGAAAGACCTTTACAAAATAATGAAGGAAAAAAGACAGAATTAGAAGAACAGAATACACCCTAATTCTGATGAGAATCTTGGAAAAGAGATCATGAAGAGAGTACAAAATCCTTATGTGGACTCAGTGGGAGGAACCGAAAGGTTTTGTGACATTTTATGCATTGACATTAATTATTTTAAATGTTAATTGTTAGTAAATATATTTGCTTGGATTGATGCTATTGGTTGTTTCTAGCAAAAGTAATTAATAAAAAATAAAATGAAGCACTTTAAAATAATTACATAAATTTAGGTAAGTGGCCGATATGGAGGGGGTTTGTTTCCATACGGAGAATTACGGACCAATGAAATCAAATGTTCAGAAAAAAATAATTGGATTGTAGATTATTTTTAGAATCACAGCCTAATGTAATCATCCCCCATTCCCACCCACCCCCTTCCACATGCAGCTCACTTCTTTCACCTTGCTCAGCCTGCTTACCTAAATAGTTCAGTCCCCTTGGCATACAATCTCAGACACTCCAGCAGATTTCCGCCGGACCTACCTAAAGCTCATTTCCCAAACCTCCAGCTGCTAGGAATTGGCTGGAATCATGAACCCCATGTTATCAAAGCCAATGGGGTTCACTCAATTCAGGGGATTGGATGACTGGGTCGAGAGCCAACAGGCTTTGGGAGACTTCTGAGTCCCTGACCTCCCAAGGCCTCCAAGGTGGGAGAGGTTAAGGCCCTTAGGAGATTAACCCCAGAACAATCCTGCACTCATTCCAATGTTCCACCTGGACCTTGGAGGGGGCCCAAGCCCTGTTTCTCAATCTTATCACCTGTGTCTCTACCATAAAGAGTTTGTCATTGTAATTTTGGACATCTGTGGGGCACTGGCAGTGTTTTTTGGAAAGCCACTCATGCAGAGAACAAGGGAAGACCAGTCTGACCGGCTAACATATAATGCAATAAAGAGCAGAAGACCTTTTAATGAAAATAATTTCATTCTGAGTAAATAGGAAGAAGTCTGGTCAGTGGTCTGGCAAACTCTCTACAGGTGAGTTACTGGATCTACAAGTAGGAAGACTTTCTATACCAGGAGTTCCAATACTTCATAATTAATTATTAGCATAATTAATATAAATAGCAAGAGCTCCAAGATCCTTACTACCTCCCCCAAATAAAGATAATGAGGAGGAGGAGGAAGAGGAAAAAAGGGAGAGAGAGGAGGAAGAAAAGGAGAAAGAGGAGGAGGAGAGGGAGAAGGAAAGAAAGAAGAAGAAGCAGCAGAAGTATTTAAATATTGAGTATACTTTGGTACATTGTGCTAAGCACTTTACAAATAACTTACTTGATTTTTTTTATTTTTTTAAATAATATTAAAATTTAATATTGAATAATATTGAAATATAAAAAATTTAAAAATATTAAATATTGAGTATATTTATTTTTTTTTTGGAGGATAATTGGGGTTAAGTGACTTGCCCAAAGTCACACAGCTAGTAAATGTGTCAAGTGTCTGAGGTCACATTTGAACTCAGGTCCTCCTGACTCCAGAGCCAGTGCTCTATTCACTGCGCCACCTAGCCGCCCCTATCTTATTTGATTTTAACAACTCTGGGAGGCAGATGTTATGATCTCCATTACACAGTTGAGGAAACTAAGGCAAGCAGAAGTTAAGTGACTTGTCCAAAGTTACGCAACTAGTAAATGTCTGAGACCGGATTTGAACTTGTATTGCCCTGATTTGGGGCTTACTGTGACACAAATGTATTCAGCATCTTAGAAATAAAAATGGAGACACATGAGTGGCAAATAAGCCAAGGGCACGTGATGCACAGACTAGAACTAACGGGTGCTTAATTAAAATAATAAAAGTAGCTGATATAAAATGAGGACGATAAGAATACACTCTCAGAAGAGAAGGCAGAACAGACAAACAAGACAGCTTTGGAAGCTACATATTGGTCAAAGCAGCAGTTCCATGTTCTCTTTTATTCTCAATGTGCAATATGCTTCTCTTAATGGGTGTTTATTAAATTCAGAATAAAAATAAAATTAATTTTAAAAAATCCCTCAGCTACCTTACAGTCTGGTTGTTACAAAGCAAAAATGCTTTGTAAATGAATATTTCATTTGATTCTCACAGTCACATGGAGAAATAGTGAGCATAATTCTTGTTATTCTTGTACAAATGAGGAGACTTAACCTTAGAGCATCAAAGGGGCTTGTCCAAGTTGGGGGAGCGTCATATATTTAACACAGGGAGAGACTTCTGTCAAGTAAGTGGAGTTGAGATTTGAACCCATGTTCAAATGGATTCAAATTTGAACCTAGGTGGTTCAGTGGATAAAATGTTGGGTCTCAGGAAGACTGAAGTTCAAATTTGGTCTCAGATAGTTACTAGCTGTGTGATCCTGGGCAAGTCACTTAACGTATGCCTTTGTTTCGCCAAACATAAAGCTCAAACACCCACCTCTCAGGGTTGTTGTGAGGTTCAAATTAGGCAATATTTATGAAGCACTAAGCACAATGCCTGGCACATAGTAGGTGGATAATAAATGCTTGTTCCCTCCTTCTTCCCTCCGCCATGTTCTCCCAGTCCAGTAGGAAGGGGCAGCCTGAAGTGAGAACAGCTGAGTTCAAATCTCTCCTCCTACGCCTACTACTTGTAAGACCTCATGAAAGTCCCTTAACCCTTCTGGGCCTCAGTTTCTTCATTTGTAAAATGAGGAGGTTGGCCTTGATGAGGTTCCTCCCATCTCTTACATCTGTGACCCCATGACCAGATGCTTTCTCAGGTCCCTTCTCTCTCTATGACCCTATTCTATGACACAACAGAAAGAACTCAGCATTTTCAAGTCAAAGGACCTGGATTTGAATCCTACCCTTGCTTTTTATTACCTGTGTGGCTTTGGGTGACTTTTTTAACCTCTGTGGGGCTCAGTTTCCATCTCCATCTAAATGAAGGGGAGGTGATGGTAGTTTTTGAATAAGCTACAACATTACCCGGCTGAGAAGCTGCGGTGCACCATATTCAAGAGCTTTTCTAGGCTTAAGGGGGCAGGAGAAGTATGATTCCCAGCCTAATGTGGCTCAGTAACTGGTAAGGTTGAATTCAAGCCCACACCTTCAAAGCAATGTCTTCCTACATCCAGATCTAGCACTCTTTTGTATTAAAGACAATGGCTTGTCCCATATGCTTCACAAAACCAAGCAGCTCAGCCGCTTATCCTCAATATAACCTGACTCCATTTTCAAAACAGGGGCAGATATGAGAACAAGAAGAAATCTTGGACATCACCTGCATTTTGATCTGGCTGCCAACTCCTCCCATTGCACTGAGTCACAAATGAAATAGATTTGTTGGATTGGAATAGCTGATTAGCCATTTGGGGAAGGGATAATTGTTTTCCTCATAGATTTTTTTTTTACTTTGGGACCTTTTGGATTCTTTTGAAATTCTTTAAAATTTCAAATTCATTTTCCTCTTATTTTTTAAGCCCATCGTACTTCCAGGAGCCCCCTTAGCTTAGTAAGAATGCTTATAATCCAATAGAGAAAACGCAATTGGACATACCCACACTCTGTAATCAGCAAGTCCTGCTGGCACCCCACTGGTGATTCTGTGAACTGTGTTAGCACGTCAAGGAAGAAGGCACCGGTACCAGCTGCTCACAGTCAAAGAAGGGACTGGTTAAGTCTGTAGAAGAACACCCCGCTGCTGCCCAGTTCTCTCAGGTGTCTGTCTTAAACTCTAGTGAGTTCTGTTACCTCTGTGTTGATTTAACAACTCGTGGTAACTTGGAATGTAAATAGACAAATAGATTGGAAATCAGCACCGCCAGGAGGAGAGTTCAATTCAATCCCAGAGGCTCTAGCTTCCAAGAACTCTGGAGACCAGATGGGGGGGGGGGGGGGGAGGAGGGGGAGATCACTCCAGGTTTGGCCAGAAGGGGGCATTGTGGGACAACATGAGGCACTCCCCAGTGGTTTTTCTTCCCTTTGATTATCCTAGGTGGATTTTGGCTAAAAGTATGGATAGATTTTGATAGATGTCCGAGCTCTGATCAATGCAATAACCAGCCATGATTCCTGAGGGCCATGATGAAACATGAGACCCATCTGGTCAAGGACTCAGCCTGGGGCAGGCTGGCTTAGTGAGTTGTAGAACTGACTTGGAGTTAGGAAGTTACTCAGTCATTTTCAGTCAAGACCAACTCTTTTTGACCCCATTTTGGGTTTTCTAGGCAAAGATACTGGAGTGATTTGCCATTTCCTTCTCCAGCTCATTTTTCAGACAAGAAAACTGAGGCAAACAGGCTGAAGGGACTTACCTAGGGTCACACAGCTAGTTAGTGTCTGAAGTCAGGTTTGAACTCAGGAAGATGGGTCTTCTACACTCCAGGCTATGGCACTCTATCCACCATACCACCTAGCTGCCACAGAGTTACAGAGACTTGGGTTCATGCTGCCTTTGCACCTAACTAGTTCTAAGACCTTGGTCAAGTTGTTCACATTCCTTGGCCCCAGTGCCCTCACCTGTAAAATGGGAATAATATTAATAAGACCAACGTTAAAAAGTTCTTGTGAAGACTCAAGTCTACAATATATATATATATATAAAGCACTTTGGAAACCTTAAAGGGCTATATATTACTGATGATGATGGTGATGATGATGGTGATGATGATGGTAAGTTCCTTGGGGGCAGGAGCTGGGTTTTGCCTCTTTTTGTATCACAATACCTGGGGCACAGTAGACTTAGTAAATGATTGAGTGATTGATTGATGATGATGATGTCTTACTCTTTTCATTTTATTATGATTGAGAAAATAGACCAAGAGAGAACTGGCAACTTCACCAAGGTCATACAGGTGGTAAATATAAAAGAATTTAAGCCTACAGCTTCTGACTACAAATTCCACATTCTTTACACTGATTTTTGGATCTTGATTTTTTTTTTTTTTTGGTGGAGATGAAGTTGAAGAAAAAGAGGAATAGAAAGAAATCTCTCTGTGTATTTGATCTCTTCTGTGATTTTCCTTAAGCATGGATTTAACCACGTCATTCTCCCCCTCAATAAACTTCAAAGTTCCCCCCCTGTGGACTCTAGGTTAATATTTAAACTCTGGCATTTTAAGACCTTCACAATCTTGTCCCAACCTGTTTTCATAGTATCCCATCCTGGAATGTTGCAGTCCAATCAAACTAGCCTTCTCTGTGTTTCTCGGGTAATGCATTGCATCTCCCATCTCCCTGTCTGACTATTCCCAGTGTCTGGAATACACTCACTTTCTATTTTTGTTTTTGCATTTTTTTTGGAGGGGTGAAGGTAGGGCAATTGGGGTTAAGTGACTTGCCCAAGGTCACATGGCTAGTTTTGTGTTAAGTGTCTAAGGCTAGATTTGAACTCAAGTCCTCCTCCATCAGGTCCGGTGCTCCACTCACTGCGCCATCTAGCTGTCCCTGCATTCACTTTTCTTCACCACTGCCTCATGGAATCATTCACTTCCTTCAAGATCTATCTCAACCATCCCTTTCCACATGAAGCCTTTATTGATACCTCAACTATTAGTGTCCTTCTCCCAAACTATCTTATATTTAATTTCTTTGTGTTGGTTCTCTTTCTATTTAGTCCATATTGTTGTTCCTTCATTAAAATGTAAGCTCCTTGGGAGTAGGAAGTTCCATACTTTGTACTTGACTCTCAGGTCTAGCCCAATGCCTAACACTTAGCAGATGTTTAGCAGATACTTGATTGATTGATTAATATTAAGGAAGACTCATCAACAAAGACTGATTAACAGCTCTTCAGATTCCTAAACACTTAGATGTTTTTTCACCTACAGTAGTAAGCCAAAATAAGGGCATTCTATTGCAATGGTTACAATCAGTTTGGTTGCCTTGAATATTTAGAGATGGTTTGTTTCCTTCAATTCAATTGAAGCCCCTTGAGGGCAGATACCTTTTCATTTTTGTCCTTGTATCTACTCTAGATAGAGGACTGTATAGCAAATAGAGGACTGTACTTTGAATCAATAAAAATCTTGTTGTGGACACTTCCTAGTTGTATGACCCTGGGCAAGTCACTTAGCTTCTCAGTCTCATTTTCCTCCTTTGATAAATGAAGATAAGAATGATGTCTACCTTACAGAGTTGTGAAGATTAAATGAGATTGTACGTAAAGCACTTTGCTAACCTTAAAGTCTGGTTCAAATGCTGCTACTGTTATTATTCTATCCTCAGCAACTACCCTTCAGATTCATAAATATGTGTTTGCTGATTGTTTATTGATTTTAAGCCATAATGTTTTAACTGCCAGTTTATATAATGACTATTCAATAGGAGCAATTACCTTTTTTAGTTCATTTTTCTAAGTGTAAAATTTGTAAGCTCTGATGTGGAATTAAAGGACTTCTGAGACCAGGGTTTGTTTCATTTTTGTCCTCATGCCCAGAGTGTGGCACAGTTTTTTTGCACACAGTAGGTGATTTAGAAATGCTTGTTAATGGACTACTCTCCAGTTCTTTGCACATAGTAGGTAACTAATAAATGTTTACTGATTGACTACTCTCCATTAATTCCCTTATATGAACAATAGAAACCCTTAACCTTGACTGTCAAACAAAGAGAGTTTGAATGCTTCCAAATCCAGGGCAACCACTTTACTCTCCAAGCAAATCTTGCCCTCCAAGTGTGAGTGACAGCATATTCAGTGCCTGAAACCTTCTCTAGCTGGTATGTGCTCTTGCAGAGCTCTATTGTGCTTATTTTCAACAGTTTCGTGATCTTTAAACATGCTGAGAATGGGGAAGAAAGAATAGTATCAATGATTTGTTGGTCAACTTATCTTTGCCTTTCATTTGTCTAAAATGAGGCTGGTGGAATTAAGCTGCCATGTACCTACATGGATCTCCAGTACTGAGTATCTGACATAAAGGCAAATAGAGTTGTCAGATGTAGAGAAGGAGGAAGAATCAAGGTAAAGATCCGATCAGCAGACCCTTCAATGTGTACAAAGGTGCTCTTTCATCTTTGAATATATGTTAATATTTGCTTAGTGCCTACACGTGAGAAATGTCAATACAACGAGATCTTAAGTGGCCCCCACTGATAAGATGCCTGACTTGTAGAATTATTAGAAGCAATAAATCAGGTAATGCCTTGCAGGGTCACCTTGGTCATTGCCAGGTACAGTCTCAAGCTGAGGACTAGGAATCACAGCAAATACTTCTGCACTTACCGGTTTCAAACTTCTGGAGGTGATGCTGGGGGGAGGGGGGAGATCAAACAATGGTTCGGTTTCAACTTTGATCCTTTCTTGGCCCTTCTAACTATTAAAAGGATTTACTTGAGTCCAGCTCCAACAGAGATTACAATGTGATCTAATGCATAGTAGATAAGATAGTGAAGTCTCCAGACTTCAGAGAAGATAAATGATTGGCCCAAGGTCACACAGCTAATAAGTAAGATTCAAACCCTTGTCTCTTAACTCCAAATCCCATGTTCTGTTTTTATCAATTATACCATACTACCTTTTAACTCTCGATTATAGAAAGACACTAGTTAAAACTTTTGTTGTTGAGTTGTTTCAGTCATGTCCAACTCTTCATGACTCCATTTGGGGGTTTTCTTGGCAAAGATACTGGAGTGGTTTGCCATTTCCTTCTCCAGTTCATTTGACAGATGAAGAAACTGAGGCAAACAGGGTGAAGTGACTTGTCCAGGGTCAGAGTTGAACTCAGGAAGATGAGTCTTCCTGTTTCCAAACCCAGCGCTCTATCCACTGTACCACCTAGCTCTCTGTATTAAAGTGACTAGGAGTGATTGCTCTGACCCTCTTTCAGGGAACAGGCCCTAACCAGAACAAGAACTCACAGAAAGACAGAAGAGCCCAGGAGGGCTTCCTTCTCCTGTCCCTAGAGGCAATGGACGCACTGGATGGTCTTTTGTATCAGTACTTACAAGGCTCCAATCTACTCATCTCTCCCTAGATGCCTCATTCCCAGCCCCAGCCCTCAGCATAACTTTTCCCTCCAGGATTAAAAACACTTAAATATTATGAGAGACAGCCTGGTATAGCAGAGGGAGAACTGGTCTAGATTCAAGTCCTGCCTTTGATTTGTACTGCTTTCAAGACCTTGGACAGGTCGCTTAACCTCTAAGATCTATGATGTCAAAGTCTCCACATTTGTTCAGGTCCATTCTTCCAAATACCCAGAATATTTGCCATATTCTTCTCACATGTCATCACATCTCCAATCCATCCTTCATATTGCTGCCAGGGTAATCTTTCACGCATGCACACATGGTGATGTCACTCTTCTAAACAAAAATTTACAACACCTCCCCATTGTCTTCTGATTGAAATACAGGCTCCTTAGCTTCTACCTTCAGCCTTCCATGCCCTGCTGCCCCTCTTCCTTTTTAGTTTTCTCTCTAGGCTTTGGAGCCTTTGAAAACAACACTACCTTCCATACAAGCCATGCTCCTGCTGGACTGGAAAATTATCTACTCTCTGAATATGTTCTGTTCTTTCATAGGCAGCTGGTGGCATAGTAGAGTGTTGGACATGAAGTCGGGAAGACCTGAATTCAAATCTCACCTCAGATACTTATTAGCTGTGTTACTTGAGGCAAACCCATTAGCTTCTATGAGCCTGAGGAGGAGATTGGACAAGTGGCATCTGTGGACCTTTTACTCTCTAGATTCCATGATGCTATGAAAATAGCTTCTTCAACTGAAATAGAATATCTTAAAGGGATAGAAGTCCAAAGTACAGCTTTGGAGATGTTAAGAACATGTGAAAGAATTGCAGAATCCATTAAAAAAAATGAAACAAAATACAGTAATATTAATAGTAATAACACTAATAACAATAATTACTGGAATTCATAGACTATTGAATGTTTGCAAAGTATTTTACGTACATTATCCCACTTGAGTCATTTAATAACCTTGAAAGGGAAGCACTATGGATATTCAATATACAATTGTATATTATATACCATTGTAGAGATGGGATCGCTGGGAGCCAGAAAAATTAAGTGACTTGCCCACAGTCAAGAGCTAGAAAGTATCAGAAAAAAAGATTTACACTTGGCTCCCCCCCCCCAAACACACATACTGCAAGTCCAATACTCTATTACTTCACATTGCCATTTCTCTATCAAATGTTATCATGTACATATGTTCTTAAATTGTTAACCATAAGACCCAGTCACAAAGACCAAGAAGCGGTCTGCTGACATTTGGAATATTTAATGCTAGAATGGGATGCCCAGTCCCAGCCACTCTGGTGGGTGCCTTGGGGATTTACAAAGGTCTCTGCTCTCCTCACAAAATCAGGGCACTGATCAGAGTGGGGAAAAGGCTGACATTTACTGCCACCTGTTGGGAAAGAGACAAAATGTCTCTCTGGAAATTAGTCCTATTTCAAGATTCCCTACAAAGATTATTCCTCGGGGTTACCATTGGTTTGTATTAATTGTCAAAACACTATCAGCTTTGCCCCTCCTTGGGAGGAAAGGAAGAATATTTATTTCAAGAAAATGCACCACATTGAAGTACAAAACTGTCCTCCACAATTTAGAGATTCAAGAACAAAGGCTAGTGCTCACGGGGCAACTGGTTGCTCCAATATGTAGACCAAGAACATCGAACCCTCTGGGCACACCAATAAATAAAGAACCTATTCCAAAGTTCAGGTCCAAAGCCTGAGGCTTATCTGGCAACATTAGGTCCAACTTCTTGGTCTTGAGTTAATTCTAGAGAATTACCAATTAATTAAGTAGCCTAGTATCAAAGAATTCTCTTTTATCCAAAACACACGGATTTAAATTTTAAAATAACTACATAATGAGATACAAAGGTAGAAAATAGGGGAATAAACAAAGAAATAATGACCTAAGCATTGAACATTAATTCAGTAAGACCTGAGTTCAAAGTCAACCATAGACACTTACTAGCTATGTGATCCTGATTTAATCTCTTCCAGCCTCTATTTCTTCAACTGCAAAATGGGAAGACTAACTGCCCCTAATTCACATCAAGTGAGATAATACGTGTAAACTATTTTGTAAATCTTAAAGCTATATAATTTTTAGCTTTTGTCATTATTATTACTATGATTATTCCTAGCCATTTTGACTCTGGAAGGACTGCATCATTCTAATTCCCTAGGGCTCCATTCGTGGATTAAATTGCCCCTCCTTAGACACCACTCCTTCGTGTATGTTGCTTCCTTTTTTAGAATATAAGTTTACTGAGGGCAGGGATTATTTTTATTTTTTTGTGTTTTTATCCCCAGGACTTGGTATTTTTTTAAATTATCATTATTTTCTTTAAAATTATTCCGTTTAAAAACTAACAGGCAGTAATATGTGTCAGAGATTAAATTATGTTAAGGGGTTAGGGTGAAGATTAAAGAGATTTATCTTTGCATATGCTTCAATGGGAAGAGTGAAGAACTCCCAGTGTGAGAATGATGATGATGACGTATGACCTACTAGAGCTCTTCTAGGGAGCTACCAGGAACATTGAGTGAGGGAGAGGTCAGCTTCGCAAAGCCAAGAGGCATCAGAAGCAAGATAGGAATCCAAATCTTCCTCTTCTGAAGTCCATCAATGAACATGCTAGTTACTGTGCTCTGGATCTTTTCATAAATCAGCATAAAACAGACTTCTCTTCCCCAGTTTATGAAACCCCAACTCTGGATCAAAGAAAACTTAGAGGTCACTGAGATGGATCCCCTCATTTTATAGATGGGAAAATTGGGGGAGTTAAATAAGTGACTTAAACAAGGTCATCCAAGTCATAGACAAGATCCGACATCTAAAAGTAGAAAATAACAGTGGCCTTTATGGACCCTTCCAACTCTAACTTCTGAGACCTAAATAGACAAATAGAACATTTATTCAGTGCTAACTATAAGCCAGGCAATACAAATAATATCAAAGGAGACAGTCCCTGCCCTCAAGGAGTCTACATTCTGATGGTGGAAGACAAGACAAAAGTGAGTGCAGTAAAGGGAGGGTTTAGTGCTGGAGATTCCTACGTTGGGAGTCATGGGGTGACTAAAGGAAGTGGTGATGATATGGAGACCTGTGCAATAAGAAAAAAGATCCATCTATCAGATGGGGGAGGGGGCATTCAGAATGATTAAATGTTCATTCTCTACTCTTGAACAAGTGAAGAAAGCTGAATGAGAGACACTGAGTTGTTTGTCTGAGACCACTCCTTGGGATAACCCAATTGTCAAAGGAAGTACTTTTCAGTTTATTTGGTTTCAAATGATATAGGGGGTTTGTTCAACCATTACTTAAACCCAAATCAGGCATCGTTGTTGCTGTTCATTTCAGTCATACCTGACTTTTTAGGACCACATTTGGGGTTTTTTTTGGCAACGAGACTGGAGAGTTTGCCCTTTCCTTCTCTAACTCATTTGACATATGAGGAAACTGAGGCAAAATGAAGTGACTTGTTCAGAGTCACACAGTTAGTAAATGTCTGAGGCCAGATTTAAACTCTGGTCTTCCTGACTCCAGATCACCTCCTTACATCGTACCACCCAGCTGCCCCTATCGTGAATTTTAAGTTTGCACTTTTGGACTCTTTTTGAGGGGTCCACTTACTGCTTTACTGCCTCAATTAAAATTATAATAATAATTATTTTCAATAATAGAAAGGATGTAGGAGAAAAAACTTCCACAACACAACAACAGCCATTGTTATATACAAGCTATCTCGACATATATAAAGGCAGCACCAATAACAATGCCGATGATGATGGTGATGATGACCTGGCAATCTAGTGCTTTGACGTTTATAAAGGTCTTTAAATGTGCTGTTCCATTTGCTTAACAACCTCGTGGTTAGTGCTATAGGTATTGTTATGACCAACTGGGCAGGTTATTAATGAAATGTTGGTCCTTGGCTATTGACAAGCTTCCAGTCTGCCTCTGATCAATGACAGAGCAAGCTGAGATAAAAGCCGCATAATATTTTTAGACACTTCTTTAATTTATTTATTTCAAGGACTTGGAGTTGTTAAGAGGAAGAGAGAGGGGATCAAACACAGCAGCCCAATGAATAACACATACATCAGACACATCCTTGCCTTGAAAAACCTATTGATGAAACATCATGCCCTGTTCCTCTCACCAAACTGTTTCAGACATTAAGGAGAATGCTGTGTGTGCAAGATTATAAATTCAAACCCAACAAACATACTAATTATGCCTAAAGTACAGGGCTGAAATTTGAGGAGACAAAGACGAAACAAAAAAGCAGTCCCTTTCTGTAGGGAGCTTCTATTCCACCCAGAGGGATACAAATAAATATATACACGAAACTGTTGGAAGAGGAAGGAAGACTGCATAACCATCTGTCCAGAGTGACTAAAAGAAAGAAAAAAACTTGATCTTCTCTTTAAAGGTAGAGCCCTGCTAGCTATTATTACAGGGAATTTCAAATGATCTATTTCTAGGATTAGGTTTAAAAAAAACAAACATAGTTTTGGCCTTCAGGAAAGCAAAGTAAATAGCTGATTCAATCCATTAAGACAAAATAGGTCAGAAAAAATGTATAAAACAAACAATAGATTGACTGAAGCTGTCACTTTTCAGCAAGTCTACAGACACAGACACACACACACACTTTTTTTAGTCAAAATTGTGTAACATACCCAGAGATGAACATTGATACTGACTTGCATTGAACTGAAATATAAAAGTCTTAAGATCTTGAAAATGAGTAAGGTTTATGGCAAAAGGGACAGAAATCCTAGGTTTATGTGTTAATCTTACAATTAAAATATCCATAGAATGTCTTTTCTGGTCTGGTATAGTTCTCAAGCCTCCTTTTGAAGGTAATAGTAGCAATAGCTAAGCTGTGTCAGGGGTCACCACTGAAAAATATAGATCTGGTATCCCAAAAGTCTTAGTGCAGTTTTAGACTTTAATAGGTTAAAACTGCACTAAGACCTTTGGGACATTGTGTGTGTGTGTGTGTGTGTCTGCATGTGTGCACGTATTCGTACATATATAGTAATACACATCTTTCAAAAATTGTGTTTTCATTATGTATAATTTTTAGAAATGTATTTTATAAATACATCACATGTGTATTTGTTTATATTTTAATTATATTTATATAGTTTCATAAAGTTAATTTGTATTTCTCCTTTTCTTTCTTTATTCCTTCCTTCCTTTCTTCTTCCTTCCTTTCTTTCTTTTTTCTTCCTGCTTTCCTGCCTTCCTCTCTCTCTCT
>CM053592.1:171605320-171629498 GCA_028646515.1 Pseudochirops corinnae
TTTTTCCAAATAATAAAAGCTTTCAAATATCATTTATAGCTGTCTGAGTTGCTGTCTTATTCCCTCAATTAGACTGTTAAGTCCATGCAAGTAGAGAGCTTATTCTCATCTAAATTTTGTCATTGTCAATCTAAAATTCACATTTACAAAAATAAGATAAATGACAATGACTCTCAAAAAGGCAGCTGCAGCCTAATAACACAAAGCAAACAATTTTGCTCCCTAAGAACAGCTTCTTCTTGTTGGTGGTGTTCAGTTATTTCAGTCATGTCCAACTCTTGGTGACTCCATTTGGGGTTTTCTTGGAAGAGATACTAGAATGGTTTGCCATTTTCTCCTCCAGTTCAATTTACAGATGAGGAAACTGAGGCAAACAGGGTAAAGTGACTCGTCCAGGGTCACGTAGCTAGGAAGTGTCTGAGGCCAGATTTGAACTCAAGAAGGTGAATTTTCCTGTATCTGGGCCTGGCGTTCTATCTACTGCACACCTAGCTTACAAAGACCAACTAGTGAAGTATATTTCTCTCCTTGGTTGGAGCTAAATACCATAGATATGAAATGTTGCATTAGGTCAATTTTGCTTAACTGTTTTTCTTTGTTATAAGAAAGTTTGGGAGGTACAGTGGGACAGAACCATATGAGAATTTGATTATGGAATAAGAAGCAAAGGACATTCATAAAATCTTTTAAAAATATATCTACCTTTCGTCTTTCCCCGTGATTAAAATGATGTTCTGGCACAGTGGACGCTTATAAACTTTTTTTGTTATTATAAGGGATGTTGCAAAAGTCCTAGCTCAGTCTCAAGCTTTAATAGTGTAACAGTTTAAGCTTTAATGGCTGAAAACTGCACTAAGACTTTTAGGACACCCTATGCTATAAATATAACATAAATGGTTTTAAAAGAGCAAACATGAAATGACTTGCATGTGTTTCTCTTCCTATTTTAAATGACTTCAATTTTTAAATCAACAGAAAAGGTGCTAAACGAAAAAAAATGGAGAGACCAGTTATAAGCAATATAAACATCTTTTCCACCAAATTCCAAGGCTTCTAAAGCTCTGACCCCAATCAATTGATCAACATTTACTAAGCCCCTACTATGTGCCAGGACTGTGCCAACCACTGGGAATACAAAAGGAGACAAAGTAGAGCCCCTCCCCTCAAGGGGTTCGTAGCAAGACTATCCCAAGGGATCGGAAGAAACGTCAGCCCTGGTGGGCGCATCCTAGGGCGTTTGTCCAGTGTCTGCTTTTTGTGGGGGACCCCCGTGGATACCCCATCAAAGCCCCATGCATCGGCAGCTCTCTCTGGCGTCCATCTCTCTACTCCTGAGAAGCCGAGAGCAGACAGACAGGTTGGGAACTCCAAGAAAGGATCATGGATCACTGGAGCTGACCTTCTCCCCCAGTAGATGATTTTTCTCCCGTTGTCTATTTCAATGAGACTTCCAGATGCTACTGAGCCAAAGTCAGTATCTGACGCTAACCTTTCTTCCATCAACTACACATAATTCCTTTCTAATTTCAGCCATGGACCTAAAAGCTGTCTCTGTAATTCTAGCTTTATCAGGGGACCCAGGGCAGGGAAGATGAAACTACCAGGGTAGCCAGAGTTTTGCAGGACCTGGGGGACGGGAGTGGAGGACCGGGCGTTTTCCATGTGCTCCATCCTTCCTATACACGTCGACGTTGTGTGATTCTGTTCAGAGCAAACTCCTATTCATCTGGAACCCAAACTACACCGAAGCTCAAATAATGAAAATACCATTCCTTTTCTATTTTGCACTCCACTCTTAGGAGAAATGTCTAGTCTATCAGTTGCTACCCTTCAGCGTAAAGAGTAGAGTGCTGGACTTAGTGTCAGGAAGGCTAGGTTTGAATCTCGCTTCAGACACTCAGCTGTGTCACTCCAGGGACGTCTTTGACATTTCTGTGTCTAAGTCTTTTCGTGTGTTAAATGAGTGAGTTGGACAGTCTCTAAACTAGCAGCGGTTCTCAACCTGTGAGTTATGTTCAATTTGTAACAATGAAAATACATCCTGTATATCAGATAGATTCATAACAGTAGAAAAATTGCAGTTATGAAGTAGCAACGAAAATAATTTTATGGTTGGGGGTCACTACAACATGAGGAACTGTATCAAAGGGTCGCGGCATTAGGAAGGTTGAGAACCACTGCAAGGTTTCCTTCAGCTGGATTTGAGCTCAGGTCTTACTGAGTCTGGACCCAGAGCTCTGCGCACCGTGGCGCCACCTAGCTACGTCTAAGTCAAAATCCACAAGCGCTGGAAGACGCTGAAATACTTTCTGAACAAAGAGGACAGATTGCGTTCAGCTCTCAATTTGGTTTTGACGGAGTTTGACTAGATATGTCTCCCTCTCAGAGTTTTTGCTCAAAGAAGATAAGAAAGAGTGATTTTAATAGGTAGAATGTGGATAATACTGGCACTTCTGACCTTTCAGGTTTATGGCAGGAAAAACGCTTTTGTAATTATAAAGTGCTGTAAAAATGGGACTGTTCTTAGTATTTTAAAGACTAGATTGAGGTAGGGAAAATATTTCCAATTCGTGGACATTAGCACATAAGATCTTACCCTGGGATGAGAGGATTTAGAATTGAAAGAAACATTGGAGACAACAGCAACTATAGGGTATGTAGTGTTGGGTCTGGAAAGGACCTTAGAAGACAGGGAGGCAACTTAGCTCTTATTTCACAGATGATGAAACTGAGACCAAAGGGGAAAGAGATTTGTTCAGGATTATAAAGGCAATAAAAGCCAAGACTTGAACCCAGGCCTCTGATGACAAATCTTTGGGTTTAATATTAAATTGGCTGCTGCTGCTGCTGCTGCTGCTGCTGATGTATAGAGTGCCAGGTCTCATCAGGAAGACTCCTCTTCCTGAGTTCAAATCTGGCCTCAGACACTAGTGTGTAACACAAGTTACTTCACCCTATTTGCCTCAGTCTCCTGGTCTGTCAAACGAACTGAAGAAGAAATGGCAAACCGTCCAGTATCTCTGCCAAGAAAACCCCAAATGGGACCATGAAGAGTTGGACAAATAGTGCACAGAACATTAGTCTTGGAATCAGTAAAGCCTGGGTTCAAACGCTATCACAGATACTAGCTATATAAACCTGGACAAGTCTCTGGACCTTGCTACATATGGATTTCCTCAGATTTAAAATGAGACGGCTGGACTCAGTGACTTTGAAAGTCCCTTCTAGCTCTAAAATTATGAGCCTACAACCCTATATAAAACCCCATATAAAACCTGTAAATCACTTTGTAGGCATTCTCTCATTTGATCTTCATAATAACCTTCTGAAGTACATATTATAGATTTTATTAACCCCATTTTACAGATTTTAAAAATAGTCTCAAGGTGGTTAAGTAGCCCCAATCCAATCTGATAAACACTTATTAAGCATCTACTATGTGTCAGGCACTAGGCTAAACCCAGGACCGGACCTCTAATGTTTCTGGTAAATGAATCCATAGTCTTCTTGGTGACACGATCCCATCTCATGAAGCCAGCAAACATTTAGTAAATATCAGCTGTGTACAAAGCACTATCTAGGCACTATGAAACAAGGATGTGGATTTAAAAAACTTGATTCTTTAACACTAGCAATTCTACAGGGATTTTCTATACTATCTCTTCAAAGGCAAGGATAGTCTTATGGACCTCTCTCCCACAGAGCCTGACTTCAGGATCTTACACAATATAAAAAATCAAAGAATATTTGTGGAAGGAAAGGAAAGGAAAGGAAAGGAAAGGAAAGGAAAGGAAAGGAAAGGAAAGGAAAGGAAAGGAAAGGAAAGGAAAGGAAAGGAAAGGAAAGGAAAGGAAAGGAAAGGAAAGGAAAGGGAAGGGAAGGGAAGGAAAAGGAAGGGAAGGGAAGGGAAGGGAAGGGAGGGAGGGAGGAAGGAAGGAAGGAAGGAAGGAGTACCTTATCATTCACAGGTCCAGGACCTCCATTCATTCCAAGGGTCATTCTCTATTGAAGTTTATGTGAATAATATCAATGCCAACTCTACCAATATTTTGATTCCCAGTAGACTTGGGAGCTCCTTGGGAGTACAGACTGTGCATTTGGTTTGGAGTTTTGGAGGACAGGAGTTAATCTTTCTTTGTATCCTCAGTGCCCTATATTCAACACATAGTACACATTTGATTGTTGACTTGACTTGGCTTGGAAAGAGCACAGGATCTGGAATTAGAAGACTTGGGATTGAATCTCAGCTCTGATACTGATATCTGTGTCAGTGGTGGGGGAGGAGAGGTATTTGACCTCTGTGGTCCTCAGTTTCCCTAGTTGTAATATAAGGGCTTTGACTAGATGGTCTCTTGACATCCTCTCTGCTCTAAATCTATGAACCTGTGATGTGACACTTATAGAATGCTCTAACATTTAGAAAGCACTTTCCTCACAAAAGCCCCAAGATGTAGGAGGACAAGATTTATAATATCCATTTTATAGACAATAACATTCTTTTTCCTTTTACATATTATTTGGAAATTTTGGATGAGATATGATTTTATTAGAATAGGGAAATTCTGATGAGGAAACTCCCTGTACTGACTTTGCAGCTCACAGCCTTACAGAATTACCCAGGGCAATATAAGACTAAATGATTCCCCCAAATAACTCAGTTAATCTGCATCAATGGCAAAACTTGAACACAGTACTTCCTGTTTCCAAGGTCAGCTCTTTAGTCACAAAGTCCATACATATAGTTGTATTTGAGCCTCACAACAACCCTGGAAGGTATATATAACAGGTGAATCTGTGCCCATGGTCACACCACTAGTCAGAGGCAGCATTCAAACCCCATTGCTTCCTGTCACCAAGTTCAGCACTTTATTTACATCCACTATGTTATGTTGCTAATGCTGATTTTAAAAAAGATCACAGAGAGATCCACGAACTTGTCTAAGGCCATCCAACTACCCATCCTTCCATCCATAGCAATTCTCAAAGCCAGAATCTTTTGACTTCACCACCAATGTTTTCAACTCTAACACACAGCTTCCCAGTCCTCGATAACCATGTCTGGCCCCTCTTTGGAGGTTTATCACCTTATAAATTTATTGACTCCTTTTCATCTC
The DNA here is from genome assembly GCA_028646515.1 of Pseudochirops corinnae. Classification (NCBI taxonomy): domain Eukaryota; kingdom Metazoa; phylum Chordata; class Mammalia; order Diprotodontia; family Pseudocheiridae; genus Pseudochirops; species Pseudochirops corinnae. The sequence continues at coordinate 171,610,435 of CM053592.1, forward strand.
CTAAAATCACTCTCTGCAAAGGGGACAGATCAACATTTTAGTTATTCTCTATAGTCAAGGGAGAAGTAAGACTAGTTTTCTGTTATCTCCAATTTGTCTTGCATAGAACTTGTTTGCATAGTCACTTGCATGTTGTTTCCTTCATTAGACTGTGGAGTCCTCAGAGCAGGGACTTTATTTTGCCTTTTTTTGTATCACCAGTACTTAACACAGTGCCTGGCACATTGTAGGCATATTTAATAAGTGCTTATTGATTTATTGAATAATGGATCAAAGAATCAGAAACAGAAAGTAGATTCAGGTCTTATCTCTGACACATACTCGTTGTGCGACTCTAGACAAGTCACTTAATCTCTCAATCACATATACACACACGCACACAAACATTTCTCTAAAACAGTTATGAATGACTAGCTTATTTGCATTAGTTTCCATACTAGGAATTCCCTATGCCAACAAAGATTTAGGTCTGGGGTCTGGACACCCTGCTTCTCTCTCCTAGTACAGCACATATGGAAAAAGTTGCAGCTCATAATTTGATGGCATCATCTCCTATATTTCAGGCAACTATACAGCACTTTAGAGCAAAAGGGATTACAGACATGCTATGGACTGGAGAAGGAACTGGCAAACCACTCCAGTATCTTTGCCAAGAAAACCCCAAATCAGATCATGAAGAGTTGGAGGCGACCGGAAAAAATGACTGAACAACAATAGGAGACAAAGACATCCATTCAGGCTCAGAAAGACCTGGGTTTGAATCCTGCCTCAGAGGCTTCCTAGTTGTGTGGCCCTGGGCAAATCTTTTCAGCTTTCTGAACCTTGGTTTCTTCATCTGGAAAATGCACATAATAAAAGCATCTTTCTCTCAGGATCCTTAGTGGGGATCAAGTGAGATTACAGGTGTAAGGTGATCTGCCATCTTACAGATCTATGCAAATGCCAACTAACATGAGCCTGGTTTTAGGAACTTTTGCCCCCTGTGCCTGATATTCAGAGTGCAGAGTGGGACTTGGTCTCATTATTTGAAACATCAATCATTCAAGTTTCACAAATTTTTGCAACTTCTTAAAGCTTATAACTAAGATTCAAATTTGGGAATATCTAGAAGCCAAAATCTCTTGTGTTTGTATTTGTCAACAGGAAAAACTTTTTATACTAATGGGCCTCAGAAAGGTAACTGAGATAGAGCTAAGTAAATCACTGAGGGAATTGAGGCTTATTTGCAGTAACTGGAATGCGCTATTTCTATCACTGGTGGGGGAAGGTTCATTAATCTGTCGATAACATCTCATAAAACTGTAAGAGGCTGGGAAGATGCCAATAACCTCCTGGTTATTGCTAATAGGACATTGTCCTAGAAAATATCACCCTCATTGTACAAGTGTATGTCTTCCTGGTTGCTTAGGGGAAGGAGGGCCAGCTTTACCAATAAATTATTTCCCAAAAGGTCAGAAGGGCTGATCCTATGGCTAGAAAGGATGAGAAATCTCTCATGAGAAATGAGAATGTGTGACTCTCAATGAGAGTCACAAAATCTCAATGAGAAATCTCAGATCCTAAATCTTTTTTCTGAGAAGTACCAGTACACAAGAGGCAGGAAGCTTGGCATTATCATTAGAAAGCTGCCTTCAGAGTTAGAAAGACCTAACCTCTGACACCCACTAGCTGTGTGATCTTGGGAAGGTGGTTTAACTTCTCAGTGTCTCAGGCATTCAGTTACAGAATGGGGAAGGATCAGCCTTGGTAATGGAAGTTTCCTCATCAGGAATGTCCAAAAGGGGTAAACTCACTGTTCTGACCAAAGTCTGGTTCTTTTTACTTTAGTGGGTATTTCTAGTGTTTAGCCCAGTGCCTGGCACAGAAACCCTTCATCATAAATTTTTGTTGATTAAAAAATGTCAGGACAAAAACTTGAGAAACTTTTTAACAGTTTTTTTTAACAGTTGGATTACTTTTAACAGTTGGATACCCAGAAGGAGATCCCATACTGTTTTTTGTTTGTTTGTTTGCCAATAGTCCGGACATAATGATTTTTCCTTCAGATCTGCCTGGAGGCCCCCCACATCTCAAAAAGGAACTTGTAAGACAGAACTTTGGAAAACTCTAGGACTTCGAAGGTTAATGAGTGTCATCCACGCCTAGTCAAGGGGGTCAAAACTGCTTTTTCTTCAAGCATTGAGAAAAGTTGATTTATATGTTGATAGCCAGTTAATGACATTGCAAAAGTTTATGTGGAGAGAAGACCCCAGCCATAAAATAGGTTCCTAAACCCTTCATCTTTCCCTGATCTCCTTCCACAGAAGCTGCCACAAGGGAGAGGTGCCCAGAAAAGGTGTTTCTGAGATGCTCTGATGAAGGACACCAGGTGCTGGGCTTCTGGGCTTCTCTTCTGGGCTTGGAAGAGAGTTCAAAACTGAATTTTAAGCACTTAAAAAAAAAACAAGATAGAGAACTTGCTGGAACAAAAATGCCCTTGGCAGGGAGAACTGGGATGGGGAGCCCAGCATCACCTTGGCCCAACAGCCAAATCCTCTGTCTCCTAAAAAGGCCCTCAAGAACAAAAAAACCTAGCTCGCCTTGGGAGCCTCCTGGAGACGATCATCCTATGGCTCAAGCCCAGTCAAATTACCTAAGCCGCAGCCTAACGCTACATACCTAATGATAGGAGTGAGAGACCTTCTTCAGCTCCCCAGGATCTTTCTCCCTCCTTTCCGCCAGCCCCCCTCACCCACACAGATTCCCGTGGGGCAAAGAGTCTGCCTCGCGTTCCGAGCTCGCCTGCCTCACGTGTTACACCGCTGGGCAGTCAGTGAACATTGCTCTCATTCGATTTCCTCCTCATCCTCTTCCCCAACTCTCCATCCTCATCCTCAGACTCAGCTCATTCATTCTTATCTTGCACCTGCTGCCTTCTCCCTGCTCAGGGCGCGCCTCCCCAACTGCCTTTCCAACCGCCGGGAGACTTTTCTTTTATTCCCAAAGTAACTTTCAGGGACTTTCTTCCTCCACCACCTCCCCCCCCCCCCCAACTATTTTTCCCTGAGGAGAAAAAGGATCTACTTCTCCAGTATTTGGCAGCATCCGAGTAAGTAGAAAAACGCTCCTAAAGAAAATTAATCTTTTCTAAAATCTTCTTTCTCTTCCCCATAGACTGACCCGCAGATAAATTCAAGCTTCTTTGAGACCTGCACCCACTTTCTGAGGTGCCCAAGGCCCAGCGAAGAAACCCACGGAAAAGAAATCTGAGAGTCATACAGTACCCGTCTCGAAAGTCCACCTTAGCACCACCTCCCTCTTCTCCCCTATACCCCCACCTCCCCAAATCCCCAGAATAAAGAGAAAATCCCCCCTCACCCTTCTGTAGAAGCCATGGTCTTGGGAATTCCCCCTTCCTCTTCGGAAGAATCCAAGGGGTACTCTGTATGTGTGTGCTTAGAAAGGATTCTTCTTCCCTCCCCCTTTCTTTCTTTCTGTTCCCCGCCTCCCTCCTTGAGGATAAGCCCCTTAGTGTCTAAAGAGTGTCATAAGGTTCCTTGTGGGTGTAATACGCCGCCACGCTCGCGAACCTGGATTCTGGACTCTCCTGGGCGCTCCGGACCAGCCCTGCCTCCCGCTTTAGTACCAGCAACAGAGGAGCCCTGGAGATCTTGGAATTCTGTCTAGTGTTTCAGCGCCTTCAAAGCTGAGAGTGCCGAGTGACCAGAGAATGAGCCGAGCGAGCTGAGTCTCTGCCACCTGGGCTTTCTCTCCCCTGGAGGGAGGGCTGCTGCTGCTCCTGCTCGTGGTGGTGATGCTGCTGCTGCTGGTGGCGGCGATGGTGATGCTGGTGGTGGTGGTGGCAAGGGGGTGAGGTGGCATGCGGGTGTGTGGGTGTCTGTTGTGTGTGCTGGGGGAAGTGGGGGAGGGGGGCTGACTTCACACTGACATGGTGTTGGCTGAGGCTGGATTGGAAGGTTTTAGCCCTCAGAGCTGTGGATTTGCAGTCTATCCCTCTCTATTTTAGTCAAGGGCTGACATCACTCGCAGCGCTGCCTGTCGTTACTCCTTTAAATCCCCCCCCCCCCCGCAAATCCAGCTACGACCCCTCCTCTTTTCTACCTCCCGTTTCCCACCCCCAGCCTCTTCTAATAAAGAAAGAAAGATCCACTCCAGGATTCCTTAGCCGTGACCCCCGGCCAATTCCCAGGTGAATGAATGGGCTCTCTATTGTTCCCAGCTCCAGCCCTTTCGCGACCCTCCCCCGTCCTTTTGGGGCTCCTGCCGAATAGGTCGGGAGGAAGACCTGCAAGAAGAGAGCATCTTCCCCACCCCCAGCCCAATAGCCCCCATAGGGTATTTGGTCGAACATTTCTCGGCTAACGTTCTTTGTAATTTTGTTTTCATTAAAAAAAAAAAATCCCTCTCATTCTCCTGTTTGGAGACCTCAGTTTTTAGAGTCTCATTTCGGCAGATTTTCTTAGCCGGGGCTTTCTCCACCCCACCCCGACCTGCTCACTGACCCCTAAGACAGAGGTGTTATCTCGGAGATAGGGAAGCCCGAGAAGGCAAAGGGAAAGTCAGTGAACCTTCTTCCCTTCAATGTTCTTGGACTACCAAAGCCCCTCGCCCTTGTTCCTTTCCAATCCACCCTGGGGACCTAGCTCACCAAAGCTTAAGAAGAGGACTGGAAGAAGGGAGGGAGGAAAAAGAAATAGAGGGCGGAAGGAGGGAAAGAAAGAAGCAAAGAGGAAAAGGATGGAAGTAGGAAAGCAGCAGGAGCCTAGTCTTTCACAAAAGAAGAGAACCGGATAATCCTGAGCTGGAAGGGGGGAGGGGAGGGACAGGGGGCAGATTGAATGACAGCTGTCAGGCTAAGCTGCTGTGAGAAACCTCAGGGGAAACTGATGGGCTGCGATTCCTGCGGCTGGATGAGTGGGCGCTGGAAACTAGAGAAACCAGCAGCAAGGGCAGAAGGGAGTGGGAGAGCGACTTGGAAAACAGCCCAGACAGAAAACCCTGCAAGCTGGTGAAGCCCACTGAGCTAAGGGATGGGACTGCCTCCGCCGCCGCCACTGCCTCTGACAAGGCTTTCTTCCCAACCCGAATAAATTCACTGTCTTCAATTATTCATTAGGATTAATATTCATGAACCTCTGGGGAGAGGGATCATAATTTTTAAAATAAGAGGACTCGAAAAGGGTCGGGGGTCGGGCTTTCAGCAGAGATCTGAATCTCGGCAGCAGGAGTGCATGTATGTGCGTGTGTGTGTGCGTGCGTGTGTGTGTGCGTGCGTGCGTGTGTGCGTGTGTGTGTGTGTGTGTGTGTGTGTGTGTGTGTGTTTGCGCGCGCGCTCTGGAATAATCCCTCTGATTCTCTTTAGTCCCATCTTCAAAGCCCTGAGGGCAGAAGAGGGGAGACAGATGGGCTTACTAGAAAATACGGTTCCTTCCTTCTGCCGGTTGGCTTTTCATAATCTTTGGCAACTAAAGAATGCCAGAAGGAGAACGGACATCAAAGCTCATCTAGATTGCCCTTACAGCATCCCAGACAACTGGAGACCCAGACTTGGGAATGTGTTCTTTTGTCACCATTATTACAGAAGTACCCCTCCAGCAACATCTCTACAATGTGCTTCAAACAATATTTACAAGCCCTAATGTCTTTTCTCCTCTCGATTTACCATTTTTCTTGGAAACTGGACGCGGAATGAGGAGAAAGGGGGGAGGGGGAAGGGAATCTATGTTTAGCCTTTTAACTGGTCCCCAAACGCGATAGGGAGATCTATCCCACCAGCTGTTATTTTATTTGTGTAGCTGCCCTCACACTCCGGGGGATGCAGTTTGGGGAGAGTGGTTTGGGTTTTTCACAGCACCCCTCCTGCTCCCTCCCCCCCCCCCACTCGCCATAGTTCCCCTTTTCCCCACCTTCCTGTGCTGAGGACAGAAGCTGGAGGTGGCTGGTCATCCCTTCTGCTAATCCTGAAGCTTTGCTGACCTCTGTTGGAGATAAAAGAAATCAGTACCAGGAAGGGCAGAAGTAGGAGAGAGAGCTCGGCCAGGTCCCCTTCCTCAGGGGAGACTGTGATCCACCTTCTCACGCATTTTACCGAGCTTTAGTGACATCATATAGGGTGAGAAAGAGCCCCAAGCTAAGGGGATGTGTTCGTAACGAGATTCCAAAAAGCAGTGGACTTCCCAACGAGAGGAGGTCGCTTGCCTTGGGGGAAAAAGATAACTTTCATTTATGTAACACTCAAAGCTCTGTAGATTGTTTCACACGATGCCAAATTTGAGCCACACAGGAGCCTTGTGAGGTAAATGCTTCAGATATTTTCGTCTCCATTTTACAGATGAGTTAACTGAGACTGAGAGAGACCAAATCCCTACCCTAACTTAAGGTCATACAGTTAATATGTCTGAGGTACAATTCAAACGTCTTTCTGATCCATCCAATTCTAATGCTCTTCAGATCCTTTTTGAAACCTTTGCTCAATTAATTTTTTTCATATTCTTTTGTGGATGGTTAGATGCTATTTTTCCAGAGTCTTCTTAGTGTTTAAAAAACAAACCGAGTACATTTTACAATGGAATTACTCCCTTGAAGGTGCCTTTCTCCTCTCTCTCTCTCTCTCTCTCTCTCTCTCTCTCTCTCTCTCTCTCTCCCACTCCCTCCCTCTCTTTCTCTCTCTCTCTGTCTCTCTGTCTCTGTCTCTGTCTCTCTGTCTCTCCCTCCTCCCCCCCCTCCCTTTCTCCCTCTTTATTACTCCCCCCTCTCCTTAAAGTACTATTTATTATTATTATTATTTGCAAAAAAAAACCCTTTCTTCATAAAGATCTTAGCAGCTGGGGAGAAGGGGAAAAATCTAAATAATTTCCCTCTATAAAGCTAAACTTGAGCAAAGCTTTGAAGGAAACTTGGGTTTTTACATTAGTGAAAGGAGCTTCTACACTAGGAGGTCCTGCCTGAATGAATGTGGCTGACTGTTGCTCAGATCATGAGTTTCTTATTGCAAAATTCAGATTTAAATTGAAGAAAGTAGGGGAAAACATCAGACTGTATAGCGATGACTTAAATAAATAACATCCCTTATGTTATGAAGTGGAAGTGATGAATGCATTTAAGGGATTAGATCTGGTAGATAGTGCCTGAAGAACTATGGACAGAGGTTTGAAATACTGTGTGGGAGGTAGCAGAAACAACAAAAACATCCCAATAGGGTGAGAGTGGGGGAGCAAGAAAGCAAAATGGCTATCTGATGAGACTTTACAAATAACTGAGGAAAGAAAAAAAAAGCACAAAAAGTAAAGGAGAAAGTGAAAGATATCTAACTGAATGCAGAATTCCAGAGAGAGATAAGGAGAGATGAGAAGGTTTTCTTAGAAAGACAAGAGATCTCCTCAAGAAAATTAGAGATATCAAGGGAATATTTCAGGCAAACTGGGCATGATAAAGGGCAACAAATGGTAAGGACTTCACAGAAGCAGAAGAGATTAAGAAGAGGTGGCAAGGATATACAGAAGAACTATACAAGAAAGATCTTATTATCAACAACCACAGTGGTATGGTTACTGACGGGCAATTAGGTGGTCCAATGGATAGAGTGCAAGGCTGAGACTCAGGAAGACTTGTTTCCTCCAGTTCAAATTTGGCTTCAGACACTTTCTAGCTGTGTGACCCTAGGCAAGTCACCTAACCCTGTTTGCCTCAGTTTCCTCACCTATAATATGAGCCAGAGAAGAAAATGGCAAACCACTCCAGTATCTTTGTCAAGAAAACTCCATATGGTATCTTAAAGAGTCAGATACACTGAAAAATGAAACAATCATCCCATCATGATGGTTACTAATCCACAATCAGACAACCTGGCAAATGAAGTCAAGTGGTCCTTAGGAAGCATTGCTAGCAATAAGGCTAATGGAGTTGATGGAATTCCTGATGAGATATTTAAATCTCTAAAAGATGATGCTGTTAGAGCGCTGCACTCAATATGCCACCAAATTCAGAAAATTCAACAGTGATCCCCGGATTGGAAAGGACCAGTTTACATCCCAATCCTAAAGAAGGGCAATGTCAAGGAATTTTCAAGTTACCCAACAACTGCACTAATTTCACACACAAGCAATATTATGCCTAAGATTCTGCAAGCTAGGCTTCAACAATATGTGAACCAGGAGCTACCAGAAGTGCAGGCTTATTTTCAAAAAGGCAGAGGAACTAGAGACCAAATTGTCAACATTTGCTGGATAATCGAGAAAGCAAGGTTGTTCCTAAAAATAAAATCTACTTCTGTTTAATTGACTACACTAAAGCCTTTCACTGTGTAGATCACAGTGAATGAAATGTGATAAGAACTCAGAGATACAAGTATCAGATCCTATTTCTGATCTCCTAAGAAACCTGCATGTAGGCGGAGAACCAACTGTTAGAGCTGAACATGAAACAACCGATTGGTTTAAGACTGAGAAAAGAGGCTTATTTATTATTTATTTAATTTATATGCAGAATATATCATGTGAAATGCCAGACTAGATGAATCAAAAACTGAAATTAAGATTGCCAGGGAAAATATCAACAGTCTCAAATATCTGTGTTATACCACTCTAATGGCAAAAAATGAAGAGGAATTAAAAAGTCTCTTGATAAGGATAAAAGAGGAACGTGTAAAAGCTAGTTTGAAGTTTAACATAAAAAAACCCCAAAACCTTAAGATCATGGCAGCTGGTCTCATAATAAGTTCCTGGAAAACCAAGGAAGAAGAAATGGAAGCAGCGCCAGATTTTATAGTGGGCTTCAAGATCACTGCACACAGTGACTGTAACTATGAAATCAAAAGATATCTTCTCCTTGGAAGGAAAGCTATGACAAACCTGAATGGCATATTATATAGCAGAAACAAAACTTTGACAACAAAGATCTTTAAAGAACAATCTATGGTTTTTCCAGTACCAATGAATGACTGTGATAGTTGGATTATAAGAAAAGCTGGGCACCACAGAATCAATGCTTTTGAATTGTGGTGCTGGAGAAGACTTTTGAGATTTCATTGGACAGCAAGGAGATCTAATAAGTCAATACCTAAATAAATTAATTCAGACAATTCATTGAAAGGAAAAATACTGAAGCTCAAGCTTAAATACTTTGGCCACATAATGAGAAGACAGGACTAATTGGAAAAGCCCCTGATTCTTGGAAAGATTGAGAGTGAAAGGAGAATGGGATGACAGAGGCTGAGATGGATAGATAGTGCCATGGAAGCAATGAGCATGATCTTGGAAAGACTTCAGGAGATAGTAGTGGATAGCCTGGCATGCTATGGTCCCAGGGGTTATGAAGAGTCAGAAGTGACTAAACAAATGAACAACAAACCTAGATGAATAAGTTCAGACTTCAGGGTTCCCTCTCCCCTCAAAAAAAAAAATGGACCCTGAGAGAAAATTGTTAATAATTCATATTAAATTTAAAAGTGTTTTACATTTTTATGAGACCTGATTATAAAATATCTATGCCCTCCCATCCCAGAGAGATAAAATAAATATTTTATCCCCTCCCATCCCAGAAAGATGAAGAGACTCAACCCTCATCACACAGGGAATAGAAAGCAGATACGGGATTCAAAACCAATATTCTCCAGTTCAAATTCAGGGCTCTTACTCCTAACCATGCTGTCTCACAATTGATGAGATTTAGTGTGTTGCAGATCTTTATTTTAATTATGTAGTATGCTTTATAGAGAAAGCCCTGGACTGGGCAAGGATCAAGAGTTCTTGTATCTAATTCCTGTTTGATCACCCAAAATAACTAGTTCACCTTCTCAACCTGTTTCCTCTTTTATAAACCCAACCTTTTCTTAATGAATGTTTTTAAAAATGAAGGCAGGAACTGTGGTCACTAATGACATCTTCTTACTGTGGTCTTTGTATTCTAGTAAGTGTCCACAACAAACCTTTACCAAGTGTTTGTTGAGTTGAATTAAATCAGAAAAAATTGGATTTTGAGCCAGCTATTTGGCAGTGAATAGAGTGCTGGATTTGGAATCAGAAGACCTGAGTGCAAATCCTGCCTCAGATACTTCCTAATTGGGTGACCCTTAGCAAGTCATTTGACCTTTCTCAGCATCAGTTTCATCATTTGTAGTCTGGAACTTCAGAGAGTTGTTGTGAGGATCAAATGAGATAATATATGCAAAGTGCTATGCAAACCAGTTAGCTCTTTTTGCACTCTTGTACTCAGTTTTTTTTCTTTCAGAAAGTCAAGCTATTGTTAAATCTGTTATACTTTTTCTTATATTTTATTGTTAAAAGATACATTTGAGTTGGGGGGAGATGCAGGGAAATGAAAGAATAGACTACATTTATCCTGTTCAGCCACTGCCTTCCAAGTGCTCTCTAAGCCATTTCTACATTTTAACTTTGCAAAATCCAATGCTCGTATGCCTTTGACTTGTGCTATAAAAGTTACAGCATCAAAAGTCTGGGGAACTTATTTTATTCCATCATTTGCTAAGATTTGTGTTCTGAATAAAAACTTTCTCCATCCATCCCTGGCCTATAAGTGAATGTTTCTAATATGAGGACCCACTTTTTTCAGTGATAGGAATGATGACTAAATTGTAATCCTCTAATAACTCATCAAGCCTGCATAAAGATAAACCCTGAAATTCATTACAATCTCCTTATCAGGAGACAAAATCTGTGTTAAGTAAACATAGGGCATAGGAAAGAAAAAAAAAACAGAGGGTATTTAAATAAAAAATTAAACAGAAAATATTAACATATTCAAATTCTTTATCAATAACTAGAATTTGAAATTTCAAACGATATAAAGAACCAAATAGCATTACACCAACTCTTTGAGAATTTGATCCCCTTTGATGTCTCTAAATCAATATCTCTGGAGACCCTTGCCCTTCTCCATTCCAGTATTCAGACAGTAGTTGGAGTTCATCATAGTCAGAGATTTTACCTGCTTTTTATTAGGAACAATGGACAAATAAGCTCCATGAAAATATGGATCAGAACTTATGGCCAAGGGTTTCGTTTATCTTTAGGAATTTTTTTTAAGGGGTTATCAGTGAACAAGTAGAGTCCTTTCTGAGGAAGGCCATTAGGAGTCTTAAAACCATGTTATTTGTAGAATGGTGGGGCTATTTAGCAAAGAGAAAGAACTGGGAGGAGGGGAAAGAGGGAAGGTAAAGAGGGGAAGGAGAGAGAGAAAGAGAAGAGAGATAGATAAGGAGAAACAGGGACAGAGAGAGACAAAGAGACAGAGAGAGACAGGCAGAGACCAAGACAGGAGAGACAGAGACACAGAGAAACAGAGGTAGAGACAGAGGAGACAGAGGGAGGGAAAGAAAGGAAGAGAAAAGTAGATGACAAAGAGAGGAAGGGAGGAGGAAAGAGGTAAATGGAGAGCATTTTATAAGGATTGACTGCTCCAGGAACTGTACTAAGACCTTAGAATACCAAAACAAGCAAGAAGAAATACAGTCCTTGCCTTCAAGGAGCTTATATTCTAATGAGGGAAAAACAACACAGAAAAGGAAAAGGGTGGGGATGGTGCTGAAAAAAGTAGAAAAATAATCCAGAGCATCAGCAGGAGATGAGCTGGGTTAGAAGTGAGCATGGCTATAGTAGGAGTTTCCTCAAATGGAGGCTCCAGAGAGGAATGGAGGGATAAAGACATTGCCAGGAAGAGAGGGCTACTGGAGTAGAGGTGAAGAAATAGTCCAGAGAGTCGTAGGTTGAACCAAGTTGGAAGTGAGCATGAATAAAATCTCATTGGAGGATTGTCTTCCAATAGTTAAAGGGAGCAGACTTATTGAATGCTGTTGCATAAGACAAAACTAGAACCAAGAAGTGGAAGCTACAAAGAGAAAGCTTTTGGTATAATGTAAAACAAACAAAAAACACACAAGAACAACTAAGAATATGAATCATCCCAAGTATGTACAGGCTGCCTCAGGAGGTAATTAATGCCTTTTGGAACATTAGAGACATTCAAACAGAGGCTTAATGGCCATCTGTCAAGGGTGATCAAGAAAACCATAGATTCAGAGCTGGAAGGTAGTTTAGAGCCCACTAAGTCCAACCTCTCTCATTTTACATATGAGAAAATGGAGGTTAAATGATTTGCCCCAGGTCACACATCTAATCCATGTTTGAAGCAGGATTTAAAACCGAATCTTCCAGACTACAAGTCCAATGGACTATATCCACAATCCTCATGGAAAAGATAAGCCTCCCAGTAGGAGTTAAACCTTGATCACACCTGAGGCCCCTTCCACTTCTTAGTTCCATCATTCTAAATGTCCTCCTCAGGCTATTAAAGAATAGAGCAAGATTTGTGATTTCATTAGCATAGGGAGCTTAGAGAAACAATATGGTACTGTAGGGGGGAAATTAATTTCGAATCCAAAGTCCTGGCTTCAGATCCTGTCTTTTCTACTTCCTACTCATGTGACCTGAAGCAAGCCAATTATTTCTCCAGCATTACTCTTCTCTTTTATAAAATTAGGGGGTTGGACTAGTCCAACGTTTCTTAATCTGTGTGTGTGTGTGTGTGTGTGTGTGTGTGTGTGATAGAACCAATGGTAATCTAGTGAAGCCCAGAGACCCCTTCTTAAGAATCATATTTTTAAATGCATAAAAGAACATGGGTAGATTTACAAAGGAAACCAATTATATTGAATACAGTAAACACGTTAAAAAAAATTTACAGACCTCCTGAAATCTATCCATGGCTCCCAGGTTAAGAACCCCCACACTAGATGGCTGCTAAATTTCCTGCCAGAAGACAAGTCTTGCTAAGAATACCCAGGCTGAGAACTTCCCTTTGATAGCAGATAGGTGTCTCAGGGAGTTTCCCAAGGCTCAGAGGGGTTAAGTGAATTGTGTTTAGAATTACATATCCAGTGTGGTATCTGGAACTAGGTCTTCCAGACTTAAAGGGCAAAACCCTTCTATATGGTATATAACACATTGTCTCAGGCTGTTAGATGAATTAAAATGAAAAATTAAAAAAAAAAGAATGATACGTTTGGTGAAATCATTCCCTTACTGTGTAATGTATTTTTAAGGAACTCATACATTGCCTTGGTTGTCCTTTCTATGACTAGACATTGGTTGTCATATAGCCAAGTAATTCGTACATTCCTAATATAGGAATAAAACCAAACCTGTTTCCCCATAAAAGGCCGATGCATAGTCCCATTCCCCACAGAAGTGACAACAGTGAAGAAATGTTTCTGTGGTCAAAGTTTATCAGGAAAAAGTGGCCTGGGGAACAGAATAGCAGCCAAGTTAGCAGAGGGTCACACACCACAGGGACCATTTTCAGATCATCGTAGAATGTTAGAGAAACATTTGCTTAACCCCTTTTTATGCTGAACACATTAAATAGTTTCTTCTCTGCTTTCTAGAATTAAAATCCTTTTGCTGAACTAATAACTTTTGTTATTTATTATCGGCATGGCCTCAGGCAATTAAATAACTGGTCTCAGTTTCCTTATCTGTGAAAAAAAAAATGAATACAATGATCTCTGAGGTCCCTTCCCCTCTGATATTCTATTATCCTGCTTTGTGTTCCTGAGACTTAGAAACAAGGAAATCCTTCAGTATAAAATTATTACGTGGTCTCCCACTTTTAGAAAAGTCTGGGTAGAAGAAGGAATAGGAAAAGAATTTGAGTTGGAGAAGGAGGAAAGGAGAAGGAAATCTGGAGGGTTTGAGAACTGTGAAGAAAGCCAGAGCTTTAATTTGGGGAGGACAGGACATGGTCAAACAGCATAAAGGAAGAAAAGAAATTGTGGGAGACAGAAAAGGATGATGTTGAGGAAATGGAAAGGAATACACATCTGCTTAATTGTTCTCTTAGCATTCTCAGTGTCTGGTACTTAGTGAGAGGCTTGATTGATTGAACATTACTGATCATGTAGTAGAAAGAATGCAGAATCAGGAGCCAGAGGACCTCAGTTCCTTTCCTAACTACCTGTGTGACTTTGGACAAGTCACCTGACTTCTCTTGCCTCTGACACATACTAGTTGTTCAATATACATGTATGCATCTATATATGTGGCATACATGATTTTCTCTAAGTATGACTGGAAAATTATTCTTAGGCTTAAGCCTGAATTGAGAATTTCAGCATAAAGGACAGGTTGTGTTGTGTCATAAGTCTGTTCTAACAAGTAGAAAACCTGAAAATGTTTAGAGTTTTGGTTCTAAATATATTTACTGTTGAATTCTAATTGAAGGAGTGAAGACTCTTCTTACCAAGATGTAGACAGGGGTGGGAAGATTATGCCTGAACTAGAATGAGTTGTGAATTATCTATCCAGTCTTGCAGTCTTGTTGCATGGATATCAACATTTTTCATTCTCCGATCTCTCTCTCTCTCTCTCTCTCTCTCTCTCTCTCTCTCTCTCTCTCTCTTTCTGGGCCATCCCACCAGAATGACAAGACTGCAGCTCTTGTCAAATTCATCCAAACCACAGAAGTCAGTGGTCACATTCTGGAACTACTGTTTGCTACCTGAAATGAATGCCTCTTCTTTGCCAGTCTATAGAAGCACTCTAAGCCACTTGCTCTAATCATCACTGGGATTAGCCTCTCCATACCTATCTTCTTCTTGTCTTGATCCAACAGAGATGTAAGAGCACTCACCACTGACAACTTGATTATCGCTGTAGCAAAAAGCATAAAATTATCTTTTCACTTCACTGCCAAACAGAAAAGAAAGTCAGTCTCTGAAGGAAATGGATCTTGTCTTCCAAAGCTTAAAGGATCGTGATTCAGAGATAGAACAACCTCAGAGTTCAATTCTAACACCTGAATTTTGCAAATGAGGAAACTGAGGCCCAGATATGTTAAGTGACTTAGGATCATAGATCCAGATAGATGATAGATAGATAATAGAAAAAGAGAGATAGAGATGATAGATAGATGTAATAGATGAATGATAGCTGGATGAAAGATAGATAACAGCTAGAGAAATACATGATAGGTGATTGAGATAGAGGGCGGAGAGATGGAGAGATAGATGATAGATAAATAGAGATGACAGAGATAAGTGATAGACAGCAAATGATAAATAGATATGATAGAGATGGATGGATGATTGATGGAGATAGATACAAATAGATGATAGATAAAGGTATCTATCTAAACAGATGATAGATGATAGAGGTAGGTAGACGATAGACATATAGAGAAAGATATGATAAATAGGATATGATATAGATAATAGATGGATAGATAGATTATAGATAGATGATAGAGATAAATGTAGATGATAAAGAAATAGATTATAAAGACAGAGGGTTGATTGATGATAGAGACCTAAATGGATAGATAGATGGATAGATAGATAGACAGACAGACAGATAGATAGATAGATAGATAGATGGATGGATGGATGGATGGATAAGAGCAAACACTTTTTAAGCACGTACTATATGCCAGGCACTGTACTAAGTGCTAGGGACACACATACAAGCAAGAAGAGAACTTACATTCTTATTAGAGAAGATAATATATAAAGACACTATCAAGTAGACAAAGGGTTGATGACTGACAGGAGTGGATATCTGGGGAGTGGCTTGTTGGAGGCCTGGCTTCAGGTCAGATAAGGAGTTCAAAAGCTCACCTGTCAGAACTCTAGGTCCCAGGCACAGAGCCTACCTAGGGTTCTCATAGGAAGCAGATGAAGATGATGAGGAGTGGAAGGTGTAGAGATGGACCAGGAAGTGGATCTAGAGATAGAAATGACCCTGGGGGCCACTGAGGACAACTTTCTTATTTTATAGATGTGGAAACTGAGTCCTAAAGTCACACAAGTAGGTAAGGAGCAGAGTCAAGATTTAAATTCAAGTCCTCTGGCTCAGAAGCCTCTTTCTTGGGCTTAAGGTAGAAACAAAATTAAGGTAATTTATATTATCAGTCACTTGAAGTTCACTCCTCTGTGCTAATTTTTCCCCAAATGGAAAGTAATTTTTTAAAGACACCTATATTTTCACCCACAACAGTGTCACTCCCTGAAGAGTTCTCTGAGCAGTCCTGTAATTACATGGTTCAATAAGAAAACTTTCCCTCCCATAGGTACTAAAGAGGCATGTCCCAAATCTACCTCCCAGACCTCAGAATCTAGCAAATATGCCAAATGATCTGCATATCAATGATTGCCAGGGAACATGGGCACAGGAAGGAGAAAGAGAAAACCTTTTCCTTCCTGGGGAGATGCTTTGCCAGGATGAAAGCCTTGCTCCACCCAGTGATGATATAAGAGGCAAAATATAAGAGGTGGGTAAATCCCACCAATGCAGTGAGCCCAGCAAGTACAATGTACACCGTTCACTTATTTCTCATAGTCTGCTTTGTATTGCATAATTGTTGGTGTTTTTCTCAGGTTAACTCCAAATTATTTGTTATGAAGCTCTAAGAAGAGACTTGCAGAGGGAGGACAGCTTTAGAGTACATTTCAACAATAGAATCCTCTTCCCTTTTTTAAAGCATAAAATAGGAAGTGGGGAACGAATCAAAACTGGACCCAGAGACATGAAAATCTGGGTTCAAGTCTTGCTTCTGACACATATTGACTATGAATGACCCTGGGTGAGTTACTTACCCTCTGTTGTTGCTTGCCCTTCATTGTCAAAGAGGACGATGGCATCAGTGAGGTGATGCAATGACATGCAAGGGAACTGAATTTAAGTGAGGCAGGGCTATGCAGTCACCAGCCTTACTATCTCCTCCAGAGCCATTTGAGTTCAGTAGTCAGATATGGATCAGGATGATTGGCTATGGCCCTGGATGTAGGAGGGGACCTTGGCCTTTTTAAATTAAGTTCTTTATCAGGTCTCCGTTTGACTGAGGCAAAACCCAATCAGTGATTAATGCTCAGTAAGAAATAAGGCAGAGAACAGCCTTTTTTACCTAGTCCAAAAAAAAAAAAAAACAGTCTGGAAGGGAAAGACCCTCAGGGTTTCTGGCCAAAACAAAGACCCGGCTTAAAGACTAATCTGAATAATTTGCATCTGTAGAAGTTCCCCTCCAGGGACTCCTTCCCTCAGCTTTGTTTCTAGTCACAAAACTAGTGCTTTTTGCACCCTGGGGCAAACTTAAATGACTCCACCTTAGTTGTGCTTATCAAATTGGAAAGAACAAACGAATCAGGGTGGACAGATTGGAAAGTGATAGATTGTTATGAGTCATGAGTAATGAATTAGAAGGTGTTCCAATCACCTTTCAGAATCAATTTACAAGAGCCCTAACACTTTTTCCTTTGTGATACTTTCTTTCAATTAGACACCTACCTCTAAAGTGTAACAACAGAGGGTTTGTACCAGAGCACTGAATTTAGAGGGTGTGAAGATCACGTGTAGTCCTTTGGTGGCTAGAAACCACAAGTTAGCAAGAAGACTTGGTTAAAAACAGATGACAATTGCGGGCAAGATCCTCTCTTATTTAGTAGGGCACTCCCTTCTCCACCTGCTCAGCTGCTTGCCTGGCAGAATCTCACTCAGGTATCATAGTATTTCAGTCTCTCCCTACCACATACTGTCTTTTCCCCTTTGCTCATTTCAGGCACAAATCACGTACTTAAATCAGGCAACAAACTTCCTATTTATGGTTTTCCATACTCCTTTGCCTAAGTAATGCATGTTTTGTTTTGTTTAGTTAATAGACCTCCTTGCCTTTAATAGACTTTTTCCTAGAAACCATGAGTAGATTCAAGAATATGATGTTGAGTTTTCCCAAGAACTGAATCTCTTACTACCTTCCACCCGAAAATAAAAAAACCTAAATTACAGACTGTGATTTTCCCCACAAAGGGACCTTTATCAAAACATTTCTCCCTATCAAATCTAATTCACAAGGCCTTGGATGAATATTATTGTGAACAAGAATATAAATGTGAAGTGAGCCCCCAAAATCAGTCCTTGTGACCCTCCTAAAACGCTAAGCTCTGGCAGCACATCTGGCCAGTAGCCCTGCCAAAGAAAGCAAGCCCTCCTTCCAGGAAAAGCACAAAGAAACCACAAATTGCTACCAAACAGCTCTGAAATGTCCTCATTTTCCTAAAAGACAGGCAGAGATAAACTTCCACAAGCCCTGGGGAGCCAAACTATTTCACTGGAGATTTTTACAGGATCCTGCAAAGGAAAAAGAAAGTTTAAATGACAAGGAAGACACAGGAGGGAGTTCTCTTGTCCCTTGGATTGTCTGTAAAAGATAAAATGAGATAATGAATGTCAAGATGAGGCTTCATCATCATGAGACTTACCCGACTTATCATTTCACTAACAATGACATTATGTCTTCATTTTTGCCCAGGTGAAAGTGGTAAATTTTGAAAATACATCCTCAGTACACAAATGAGGAGGAGAATGTCTGTGATTGATAGCCCCGTAGCAACCAGTCACGTAGGGCATATTCTTGGGTGTGTATTGTAGTTTCCAAATGGTTGGCCATATTGTTAGAGTCATCCAGGATGGATCTATGCTCCCAACAGTATAGCCATTTCCTCCACTGGTGCAGATCACAACTGATCCCTGCCATCAAATGCCGAGTGACACTTTTCCACGTCTGGAACCTGTTGGGGGTGGGGCACCACCTTTATTATCTTTTGATATCAATTGAAGATTCATTACATGACCAGCCCATGTTCTTATTTGGTCATATATTGAAAAGAATAAGGAAAGGGAAGAGAAAGGGTTAGGAAGGTAAGGCGGAGAAAGAGAAGAAGAAGGAGAGAAGGAGGAGGAGGAGGAAGAAGAGGACGAGAAGGAGGAGGAGGAGAAAGGAAAAGAAAGAAAAAAGGAAGGAAGGAAGGAAAGAAGGGAAAGAAAATAAGCTTTATGAGGTTAACCTTTGCAACAAGGTGAATGGCCAAAAAAACAAAAAAAAGAATGTTTTATTTTCCTTTTTCTTTAATTTTACAATCTGGGTTCCTTAGTAGTACACAAGTCTGCTTCCTGAGGCATGGAGTGGAATTAGAGAACCATAAGAATACTTATATGCCTGTTATGGGAATCTGAAGATCTTCCCTGCCCCTAGGCCCTTTGCTAAAGTGGCTATGTGACTCT
>CM053592.1:171629998-171718588 GCA_028646515.1 Pseudochirops corinnae
GCAGCCATTGAGCCCCCCGGCTTTGAAAAACCCAGATGTTGGTGCTTCCCTCTCTGGTAACTGACTAGGTAACTGATGTAATGGTCAGACGCTGGAAGCCGTCTGTCTGCTGATCTGTTTTTCTGTTTGTTTGTAACTTGTGTTTGTGTTCTCTGACGTTCAGGGTGCCAACTTTTCCCCCTGAACTAGTTAAATAATACGTTTGATTAAAGTAAGATTGTTAACCCATTTTGAGTTGCTTTCCTTTAGAAAAGCAGATCTAAGAACTTGTGCTAGCAGCCGCCCTAGGTATGCTAGAGTGCTTGCTGATACAATGCCCTAGGAAGCACATTGGCTCTGGAGTTAAATGATCTGGGTTCAAATCCTGCCTGTAAACATTCTGATTGCGTGCCTGGGTAAAATACTCTCCAAGCTTCAGTCTCCATACCTATAAAACAGATTAGAACTCTTCCTTGTTCCCTGCCAGCTTTGGATCTATGAATCCATAAGGATTTTATTGTGCAACATAAAGTAAACAGAATTGTGTATAATAAGATACATGAAAAGCATGCTCAAAGTACACTGAACTCTGAATTACCAGGATCATCAATATTGGTCCTGAAGAACAGATCATAAAATGCACCTTCCTTCTCTCAATGAAGAGGTGGGGGAAACTATGGATTCAAAATTTTGCGTACGTAGTCATTGTATCAACTGTTTTTGCTTAACTGATTTTGTTACAAAGGAGGACTCCCAGCAGAGGGGCCCAAGGGAGATATTTGAGAATAATTGTTTTGTTGTTGTTGTTTTTAAAAGGAAACAAAATAAGTAATAAAGATTTTTTTAAAACCGAATATGGTACATTAGCTAGAGAGTTGACCCTGGAAGGTCAGAAAGACCTAGATTCCAGGTCTGCCTATGGCACACACTGACTATATGATGCTGGGCAAGTTAGCCCAAGCTACTGGCAGAATGGGGATTCTAACCCAGGTTCTCTGAAGCCAAATAAATACTCTTTCTACTAGACCATTCTTCCTCCAAGAAGAGTCTAGATAACCACTTAGGTGGGGGAGGGGAGACAATGTAGTGTGTAATTCCTGTTTTGGAATGAGTTGGACTTGGCTCTGAGGTTCCTTCTAGTTCTGAATTTCTTTGATTCTATGAATCTTTGATTGAAGACTAGTATTAGACCCAGAGTTTAGAAGATGCCTGGTGCCATGATGGCTAAGAAAAAGTTTGAGATTCTTAGAATAATAGTAGTAATAATATTAATATATTTGTATAACAATATTTCCCTTTTATAAAGTGCTTTAAGGTTACAAATCTCTTTCTACAGTACCAGGAGGAGGTGGTACTATTGTTATCCCCATTTTAAAGGGGAGAAAGCTGAGGCTCAGGAAGATTAGTTGACATAACTAATAATTTGGAAGTGGGATCTGAACCAACTCCACCTGAACCACTCCACTGGAATCTTTCTGAGATGATAGTGTTCTCACTGACTTTCTTCCGCCAGTCAGACTGCTTTCTGAGCCCATATCATTCCTGATTAACCTTTAAAAGTATCATTTCCATCTGGGTAATTCCTTGCTAAAAAGTTGGCGCAGTGAAAAAATGGACTGGGATGAGAGTTCAAGGGCTTGGGTTTAAGATGGTACCACTTAATACTGTGTGACCTTGAGCCAGTGATTTCACCTGAGGAGTCAGATCTATCCTGGGCCATCCAGTTTGTTCCTAACCCAAAACTTGGTCTGCTCCATTTAAATGGGATGTGATAGGATGGGATGGGATAGGATGGAGTGGGATGGGATGGATGGGATGAATAGGATGGGATGGGATGGAAAAATGTTTATTAAACCTTTAGCACAGTACCAGACATTAGAGATATAAATAGAAAAGTGAGATAGTCCCTGCTCTCAAAAAAACAAAAACAAAAACAAAAAACCTCACACTAATTGGAGGAGATAAGACAAAAAGTAGGATATGTCCACAGCACAAATGGCAAGTTCTAAGGCTCCTTAGGAAGCAATGTTGGAAAGGGGAGTTCCTGGTGGGCTTTGTGTGAGGGAAGGTTGAGGCAGGTGGATGAGGGAAGATCTTATCTGGTGAACTGTTGTGAGAAAAATACTTTGTAAACCTTTAAGTGTGTTGGGAATGTTGAATTGTCTGGTGAACTATGGTGAAGTCTGGGTAATTGACGTGCAAGGTTGGACCTTTGGGAAATGGAGGAGTCTCATCTCAGGATAATCAAGGGATCATTAATTTGGATCTGGAAGGGACCTCCCAGGTTATTTAGTCCAAGCCCCTGATTTTTCAGTTGAGGAAACTGAGGCCTGAGGAAGTCAAATGACTTAACTTGGGTAGTGAATGAATATCATACTAATTTGAACCCAGGTCCTCTGAGCTCAGAGGCAGAGTTTTTCCCATTGAACCATTCTTCCACAAAGGTCATGAAAATCAATATACATTCAAGCCACAAGGAATTTGCAAGTTTATGTTGGGGCTATTAGCTTATGTTCATGTGATGAAAAAAGAGACATTGAAACAGGTTTAGCTCTAGAGTCAGAAAAGCTTTCCAATTGTGCTACTTCCTATATATGTGATCGTTACACCTCTTTGGGCTCCCAATTCCTTATGTGGAAGATAAAAAGGTTGGACTAGATGACCTCTAAGGTGCCTTCCAGCTCGAAATCTATCATCCTACAATCATCATTGGCCCTCGGTTTCCTCATCTGTAAAGTAAGTGGGCTCAACTCAATGACTTTGGATAGGATGGAGATCCATTCCAACTTTAAATCTATGGTCCTAAATAGTCCTCACTTGACCTGAAGTAAAGAATAGTTTTTAGAGATTGCCATAAAGTATGTTGCAATAATTGATACTAGCGTGTCCCAAAAAGAGGGGAACCAGCATATTGAATAAATGCTCGAGATATATTGGTTTGGTTGGTTCAAATGCCAACCCTCATTTTATTAAAGTGTTTACAGCAGCTCAGGAAGGAGAAGGAATACATCATATGGTGTATGAAAAGCATGAAAGCATGCATGGGGACCAGCACTTGGGCAAGAGGTTCTCTCACCCAAATTGCTCTTGGGAAGTTGGGGTTTGGGGAGGTGTCCTAGCAGGAGCCTCAGGGAAGCCCATATCTCTCCTCCCTTGATGCCCATTGTGAGCTCTTCCAGGACTTCTGGTCTGAGCCCTCCAGAACCAAAGCCCAGCATTCAGCCCCTAAGATGGGAAAGGTCACCATGATGATTTCCTGGGGGTTTGTTATTCTTTTCTTTACTCCTTTACATGAACTCATCAGCCCTCTTTTGAAGGATTTACAAGAAGTCACAACGATGTTAAATATGACAAGAAGATATGACAGTAAGTTAGCATGTGAGCTCTTTGAGAATTGGTGCTGTTTTTGCCTTTCTCCGTATTCCCAAAACCTAGCAAAATGTTCCACACATAAGAGGTGCTTTATAAATGCTTGTTGATTGGTTGGCAAAGAGATCATAGATCCTTTGAAGTAATGAAGCTCATATAAACACAAGTTGTCCATTAGATTTCTTCAATATGGAATTTCTGAATGGAGCTGTAATCTTACTGACATGGTCACTGCCTTCAAGCGCCCAGATAACAGCCCACCCTTACCCACTCAGCCCATGTTACTCTTGTCTTGTCTATGCCCCACACTCTTGTCTTGTCTCATCCATCAACCCTCTTTGAAGGATCTGCCTAATGCATTGATGGTCTTCCCTTGTATCTTTCAAAATTCCATGAGCACCAATGCAGTCTTCAGACAGTCCAAACTTTTCTCCTCACTCTCACACCTGCTCCATCTCTTTGATTGATTCTATATTTCTTGAATACCTTTCCTGCCAATTCTTACCATTCATTGCCTTTAATTCACCCATAAGTTCAATACTTCAGAGACTACAGTCGTCCATGATTCACAGTCCTAGTGTTCAAAAGGTTTATTTGTATGTCAGAGAAAAGGTTGGTATCATTCAAAGTGCTGTGCAGTTTCCTGAATGCAATGCAGGTCATTATTTTCTTCCTTTTCAACTGTGAGTCTAGCCCATGGTCTAAACACAGGGTTCATCTAAAACATAGATACTGAAAGACTAGTTCAATGGGCTGCCCATCTAACTATAGATTGTAGCCTGGGGAAGACATACCAAAAGGTATACATACCAAATATTCAGTCTGATCCATTCATAATCAAGGACGTCTTGTAGGTGCCACTGCCTCTGCTAAACCCTGCCTTTATTAAACCCCAATTGGGGCTTGTAGCTAGTACTAGGATCCTAGGCACAGCTGGGTTTATGAGCAAATGAGAGAAAATCTTTAAAACAACACCATACACTTATACTTTCTCTCTCTTTCCTTCTTTCTTTCTCTCTCTTACTCTCACACACACAAATACATGCATGCACACAGTTTTTTATATATACATTATAAACCATTTTACAGGCATAGGCCTTATTTCATATTTTTCTCAATCCAGTCTTTGAAGGACAGCACCTTGGTATAGGCAGTGTAGAGCTTGAGACTGCAGGTCTTGTCATAGCCCCAGCTCACCAGACCCATCAGGTGCCAGCTTGGTTCTGGAGAAGCTTTCCCAGGCAGAGACACCGCTGCAATGCCACCTGTCTCAGCAGGGCAGATATTGGAGGGAACCACTGGGTCCTGCTGGGCACAGAACATGTTGTCTGTGATGCTGACCTGGATTCCATGGTCCTCATACTGTTGCTCACACAGTAGAGAGTCTACCACCTTCACGACCCCTGAGCGGAGGGAGTCATTCTTAAAGCCAAGGGCCCTCACATCAGCAAGAATTTTCCAGCCTGTGATTGTTATTTGGGCATTCTCACTGGAGGGGTTGAAGTCCCGGAGTGCTGCCAGGCAGATGGGCTGTACCCTGCTGCTAATTCGAGCTTTATCAAGGAGTTTTACAACAGCGATGTCAGAGTCGAGCAGGATAGGATCGTAGTTGGGATGAATAATGATGGCAGAGATCTAAGAAAGGGAAAAAGAATCCACAGAATCCTCAGATGCTATCACAGAATTCTACCTCAGACTCAGGTTGTATGACCCTGAACAAGTTCCTTGACTTTTCTGAGCCTTGATTTCCTCATCTGTAAAATGAGGTGAGGATATTGTAAGGATCATATGAGATAAGGAATCTAAAGTGCTTTGTAAATTTTACCTCTAAATGTTATATTGATTCCTCTTATTGTTAATACTAAAAGTTTGTTTTATGAATCAATATTGTTAATTTCATACTAATATAGTGGATAGTGGATAGAGAACTGTCCTCAAAGCCAGGAACACAGGTTCAAATCCTGCCTCTAACACCTATTAGCCTCATCACCTCCTCTACCTGCCACTCCTGCCCCATCAAATCATTTAACTTTTCAATGCTCTAAAAGTTTGTCTAAGACAATAAGTTGTAGAGAAGGCACCAACCGACACTGTAGAATGGTGGAGGGTATTTCCCCACCTAAGAGTTCCCTTTTCCAATGAAATGACAGGTCCACACCTTATCTCTAATACCAACCCCCACCTGCCACAATGAAATCACAGGTCTGGATAAAAGAAACATGCTCAAAGGATCCTAAATTGAGGGCTACCCATAAGCAGTCATCCCAGAAGGTTCCTCCATGTAACCTTCCCTTGCAGTAAGCATTCCTTCTTCTATCCTGGCATAGCTTACAGATCTGCCCCACTTATTCAGCACTCAGTGTATATTATCTTATGCCATGTTTGTTTTTAATGTATACATCCTGTCTCCCCAGATAGATTAGAAACTCTTTCAGAGAAAATATTTCTTTAGTTCACTAGTGCCAAAGACAGTGAACTGTCCATACTAGCTGGCAAGTTATAACAAGGAAGAAACAAATGAATCTTCTCTCCAGGTCAATGAAGTTTAAAAGGTTCTGAAAACAAAATCCAGCCCCATAGAAACAACTGAGCTTTGAAACTGGTTGTTAGTTAAAATAGGAAGCTACCAGCACTCCATCTACTCCACCCTGCAGCCATACCCCAGAGCAGCTCCAAACTGGACCTGACCCATTCTACTCCTTCCCCAGCAAGAGGGGTCTATCCAAAGAGATAGGGTTCCATTCTCTCCCCCACAGCACCTCACATCCTAAAGTTTCTCCATACCTAATGAATTTATCTCATAAATTGAATTTGAAACTGAATCCTGTATAACTGGCACCTGCCACATTTCAAGTTCCTTTTTCTCAATATCAAAGCAGATAGCTGAGACTGTTAGATGGTGTAATGAACAGACCACTGGACTTGGAGTCAGGAAGAACTGAGTTCAAATTCTGCCTCAGACATTCGTTAGCTGTGTTGCCCTGGGCAAGTAACTAAAACTATCTCAGACCCAGTTTCCCCTTCAGTAAAATGGGGATAACAATAGTACCTGCTTCACAGAGTTATCTTGAGGATCAAATAAGATAAAATATTTTGTAAACCTTAAACTGCTACATAAATATTAGCTATATTAGTTAATTAGCTAAAGTATTCCTTGGGGGGAGGGGGAGCTGGACTTATACTTTTACTAGTTTAGGGAATTTCCAATGATGATTAGGAAGACTGGTTTAGGGAATTCCCAGTTTCCCTTGGCTAATCTAGATCTGTTTCTTCTCGGCAAGGTCTTGTATTAGTTTCTCAGATCGCTGAGAGGAGATATAGCCATTATGTCTCAGAGGAAAGACTCAATCCTACATCTTCCCATCTCTATATCTGACTCTATCCAAAACAACATCCCATGACCTAGTAATAGAGGCTTCATAAATGTTGGATGAGAAAGACGTATGTTTCTACGGTATTTTTAAGAATGAAAGGGAAGGAGACTGCTTTATGTGTCTTTCTGGTCTTTGCCAACCACCCTTTTTTTCTCTCCCTCCCTCCTGGGCTATGCAGACATCCTTCACAAACCAAACTTCACAGACATCCCTCACCCGTAAACTCTGAATGGTCTTCTCATCTCTGTCATCATCTCGGTAGAACTTTCCCAGGACCACCTTGAGTTCAGCTGTCTTGATCACAATGCTCTTGCCCAAGTCTGTCACACAATGTGCAGCCACTACGATGGTCCTCTCATTCACCAGGGCTCCACTGCAGATCAGAAACCATGCGCCCTTGTGGAGGCTGCTATCCTGCAACCCACTGGTCCTCCTGTAGATGGCCGCTTGCCATGGCCAACGGGTCCCTGGTGACTTTGGAGCTGTCACATTCTCAATCTTCCCACAGACTAGGGGAGAAGCACTGGTTTAAGATCTGCTGTCTCTGAACATGGTGCATACCAATATGAGAGACAACCTAGAAGGTTCTCCCTTTAGATTCTCTGGTAAGAAAACATGATACTGCTCACTCTGCCTTTGTTTGCTACTATCCCACCTCTCTGTCAAATTGGCCCATTACTGTCTACCTGGCCAGATCCCTAGAAAGTTTGATTTCTGAATATTTCAGAAACCTTGTCAAATATTAACACCTCTGCCTCTTGGAATCTCTAACGCCCTCCAAGGCTCAATTCAGGCAACACTATCTATAGGAGACTTTTCCTAATGAATGAATATTAGTGAGTGAAAAATCCTTTAATAAATACTATATACCAAGCACTGTGCTAAGTGTAGGTGATGTAGGATAGAAAAGTGAGACAGTTCCTATTCTCAAGGAACCCACATTCTAATGGGATGGACAACACATACAAGAGGTTACCAGATAAAGGGTAGACATCAAAGCCTAGGGGTTATTAGGGTGCAGGTCAGATGACAATACTTGAGGGTCTGAAGAGTACAGTGGCAGTGTGGATAGTGAAGCCCATTATTATATCTCTCCCTGAAACTGAATTTGTATATACTTCTCTTGTGTACTTGTATCCCTCCCTATCCCAATAGAATATAAGCTCCTCAAAAACAAGGACGGTTTTTGTTGGGGGTTTTTGGTTGTCATTGTTGGTTTACCTAATGCAATGCTGGACGCAAGCACTTAATAAATGCTTGATAAATATTGGTTGAACTGAAGTGGCAAAGAAAGATGAGATGGAGTGGAAAGGGAGAAGAGTCTATTTAGAACATAAATGACTGTATGCAAAGTAACAAAAATAAAGGGAAGCAGGATGAGAACAGATTAAGCAAAATGGCCCAGTTGGAGGGAAATGAATTCTATTTATGTGAAGAGAAGTAGTATGAAATATTTGGGCAGGAGGTCCAGTATGAGAGGCATTATTTTTGGGAAGAGTATGGGGCAGGTACTTTCCTATTTTACTTTAAAGGTAACCACCTAACTATATAGGTGGCTCAGGTGGAACCAGGAGACAAGGTGAAAATCTCCCCTGGTCTCTAGATGAGAAAGAAAGGTACTAGCCCTCCTCCATAGCAACTCACTTGGGATACAGGAGGGCGCTCGCCCACTCCACTTCCCAGTCTTTAAACAGGTCCTCCGGCTGCTTCCCAGGCGGCGGTAGAAAGGTGAGATGCACTCGTACTGGATCTGAGTGTGTAAGTGCATATACCCCGGGGGCAGTTCCCCAAAGGGAAGGGCTGGCTTCTTGGTTGGGTAGCTGTCCAGCTTCTGTTTGCTGAATGTTGATGAGTAGAGCTGGTGTAGAGGTGTCTCCCTGGGAGTGACCAGAGAAACAACACAGCGAGGAACAGTCAACACTGCTTCTTCAGTCTTGGCTCACAAAGCAGCATTTATTGCCAGGGGTTTTATTACTTATTGGAAGAGGGGTCATAAGCTTAAAGGATCATAAAGCCAGAGCTGGAAGAGATAGTAAAGGTCACTGAATCTGGCATTTTCACTTTAGAGATAAGGAGACTGAGGCTCAGTTTAGAACCAGAGGGGACCTTAGAGGTCACGTGATCCAATGGCCTCCTTTTACAGATGAGGAAACCAAAGATTAAAGAGGTTAAGTGACTAGTCCAGGGTCATACAAGCAGTAAGTGTCTGCAGTGGAATTTGAATTCAGGTCTTTGTGACTCCAAGTCTAGTGCTCTATCCACTATACCACACTCCCTCAAGGGGAATGAAAGCATGTATAAGTGTGTGCATATCTGCACACAATATTATATTTACATGGATATTGTGTACCTATGATTGTATGTATGTGTATGTGTGTATATGTATGTATACAGTAATCCAGTATGTATATGTAATCCAGTCCCCTGGATTATAGAACAGAACCTCTCTTAATTTCATTTCTGAAATGCCCTTTCTGGATGGTCTCCAGTTGCCTGGAATTATAGGGGAACAAGATAAGAGGCAGTTATTATCACTGTTAACCAGAGATAGGATAAACCAAAAATAAAAGTTAATTATGAAATTACACTGGAAGTGGGCGTCAGGGTGATTAATTCCCTCCAGTGGAAACTCAGACACATCCTTTCTCTAAATGTCATAATTGGACGATATTAGGAACAGACTCAAACTAAGTTGTGTTGGTACAGGAGCTTGATTAGACAATTAGTCGATGTAATTAGTACACCTTGGAGAATAGAACATCTCTTAAAGCATAAAGACAGAGCAAAATGCAGGAGTATTGTAAGCAGATTGAAGAGATATATTCAGAGAACCTTGAATTTGAAACATGCCAGAGGAACCCTTATGAACTCTGCCTGGAACAAGGTCTCCATTATAGCATACGTATTCACTTGGTAGTTCTGTGAATGTTGGTCATGTGAAGAAACCTTGTGATATTGTAGTTAAAATGCTGAACTTGGGGTCCAAAAGACGGGGATTTTAATCCTGCTGTGATATTTACTAGCTCTGCAAGCATGGACTAACTTAAATAACTTAACAATTCTGATTCTGTTTCCTCATCTGTAAAATGGGGGAATTGGACCACATGACTTCTAAGGTCCTCTATGTTTAGGAACCATCCTTATCACTCCCAGTTTAAAGAGAAAAGAAGTAAACACTTAGAGCCTGAGACCTCTTCAAGGTCACAGAGCATGACCTCAAAGTCATCATAAGAATCAGCACTGTGACCCCCCATGATAACAGCGGCACCCAGTTGTCTCTGCCCATGCTCACTTTCAGTTTGCCTAAGGAAGAGCTTTGCCATACCTTGTCTAACAATAGGCACACAAACCTCCTCAGGTCTATTGTTCAATGAAAGAGTATTGTTCAGAGGCATGACCAGAAGCAAAGGGCTAAAACATGGGCAGGCCTGAGAGTTGTGATTGAGCCAGTCCATTTAGTGGCTGTGGAGCTAGGGGATTTGAGAGCTAGAAGGGTCCTTAGAGATAGTTTAATTCAACCTCCTCCCTGAATTAAAATCTAGATCCTCGGTTCTCAATCTGTGGGTCACGACCCCTTTGGGGGTCGAACGACCCTTTCACAGGAGTTGCCTAAGACCATAGGAAAACACACAGTTCTGATGGTCTTAGGAACCGAGACATCGCTCCTCTATCCATCTCCAGGCGGGTCCACCCTCATGCAGATACACCCAGATACACCCACATACGAGTATTTAAGGGTCACCGCATTAGGAAGGTTGAGAACCACTGATCTTGATCATGGAATTATAGATCTGGAACTGGAAGAGATCTCGCAAGTTGTGTAGTCTGTTCCCCTCATTTTACAGACAAGGAAACTGAGGCTCAGGTGACTAAGTGGTTACCCTGGGGCTATGAATGCAACTTGGTGGTACAAAGGAGCACATTTTTTGTCACAATACCTAGAATGCCCTAAATAAACTTAGAATCAGGTCCTTTGGTTGCCATCTCTACCTGAGGGCAAAGATTGTTTTATTTGTGTCTTCGTATCCCCAGAGTCTAGGACAGTGCCTGGCAGCACACAGCAGACACAGGTTTGTTGAGTTCTTCTTGAAATACATAAACACCTGCAACCTCAATATCTAATGTCTGGTTTTTGTGTTTTTTATTATAGCACTTCCCTGGTATTTCTGGGTGACTAAGTAACTACCAAAGCAGAATTCTCATCAGATTACAGATTTAGAACTGGAAGGGACGTTAGAGGTCACCTAGTTCAACTGCCTTTCATAGGTAAAAACAAATAGGAGCATAAGTGAAGTGACTTACCCAAGGTTACTGAGCTCTTAAATGGAAGAGCTGGGGTTTGAACTCAGAATTCCCTATTCTGTTTTTTCCATTATACCATGCTGGATTTTTCCCTACTGGGAAAGACTTTGCCATTACTTGCAGGGAAAGGCATGCTCTAGGCTAATCACAAAGGTCGTGGTGGTGAAGTCTTGGAGCTGGAAGGAACTTTAAAGGATATCAGGTCCAATCTCTTTGTTTTATAGATGAGGAAATTGTAGACAATCTCAGAAAGAAGACCCTAGCATTGAGGGAGACTGGGGAAATCTAGGTTGGATTTGAACTGGAATTTGAAGGAAGCTTGGGAAGGCAGAGATGAAGAAGGAGAACATTCTAGACATAGGGGGCAGTCAGTGAACAAAATATGGGGTCCTTGAGCCCACTCAACATGTTCTACACTGTTTTATTCTCTCCCACCAACCCCTGGTTATCTGAACTCTTTCCAAGCCAGTCAGTTGTGTTCAGCTACCCCAGGGAACAGGTTCCCAGGGTTAACTACTGCCAGAAATAGGCTACTGCTTAACCAATAGAAAACCTTTGCTTTAGGATTTACTCATTTCTGGCAGCCTCAGAACCAAAATTCAGACTCTTGGGGTTGCTTCAGGAGACTTGTCCTTCCAGTTAGCTTCCTTCTCCCTCCCTTCCAATTCAGGGAAGCTATGTAATAAGTCCTGTTCTCTCAGGAGTTGTCAGTGTTCAGCATCACTTAGGAAGCCCCAAGGTGACTTAGAACAGACCAAGGAGAGAAGGTGCCTGGGAGAGAAAATCTGGGAGGGAGGGAAGAGGAGGGAGAGAGAGAGAGAGAGAGAGAGAGAGAGAGAGAGAGAGAGAGAGAGAGAGAGAGAGAGAGAGAAAATTTCAGGCATTTCATGCTCACCTTGACTGGACTTGCATGGGAAGAACTCGTTGTCTTACTAGGTCAGAAATCTTTGGTTCTCTGCAGGCTAAAAAACAAACACAAGTTTATATAATTCTCAGAACAGTCACTCAAATTAGTGGGACTCAGATCCACCCTCTCCCATTACTGAAAGACTAGAGATAGAAAGAGATTTGTGACTATCCAAGGCAGATGCATAGATAAGTATATTCTGGACTTGATCTATGAAAAAATTTGTTCTTGTGTCCCCACACAGAAAACTCCCTAGAGAATGTGATCATAGGATCATAAGTCTAGAGCTAGACAGGATTTTGGAAAGGTCATCTCAATTTACTCCATTTAACAGAAAAATGAGACTCCTAGAGGTTAAGTGACTTGGACAGGGTCACAGGTGGTAACAGAACCTAGATTCAAACCCAAATCAAATGACTCAAAATTCAGCATTATTTATACTACATCACAGGGTTTATACTAACGCCATACTTTGCAGGCTTGCCTGAGAAACTTGGGGAAATGTTAGTTCACAAATTGTGCTATAAGAATGTAATGTCTCCCTGACAAAATGTAAGCTCCTTGAGGGCAGGAAAGGACTAGTTCATTCTTGTCTTTGTATCACCAAATCTAGCACTGTACCTACCATGAGGTTATAGGTTCATAAGATCATACCTCAAGGACAGGGCATCCTAACATTTTGAGGGGAAGAGTCATAGATACCTTTGACAGTCTGGTGAAGTCTATGAGCCCTTTCTCAGGGCTGCCTAACATTTACTGCCTACATTCATAATGGAAGGAAATACTAAATTTCATTTAGAGGCTAGTGAATATGTGTGTGTGCCCATATTTCCCATTCAAGTTCTCAGATTTCCTAAAAACCTAGCCACAAACTCCATGAGGGGGTCCATGAACCCCAGTTAAGAACCCCTATTATAAGGCTAGAAGGGACTTAAGAAGGCATCTTATTCAACCTTCTCATTATACAGAAGAGGAAAATGATGTCTGGGGGTGGAATTGTATTAAATGACTTGTCCAAAGTCTCAAAGGTAGTAAGAATTGAGGCAGAGACAAATCTCCCACCTTCAATTCCAAAGCAGGTACTTTATGAATGCTTGTAAATAGGGTTACGAGTCGTCAAGCATTTTTAAAGCACCTGCTATGTGTCAGGCATTGTATTAAACACTGAGGATACAAAGAAGGGTGGAAAATAGTTCTTGCATTCAAGGAGTTTTTACAGTCTATTGGACTAATTGTAATCTATTGATAATAGAGTGATTATATGTCATTGCATTATAAGAAATGACGAATAGTGAAGCATCTAGGACATCTTGGCAGCACGAGTATGAATAGATAGAGTATAGTGACCAGAAGCAGGATGATCATTTGTACAAAACCCAAAATGACATGAAGGAAAACAGTGATGAAAGACTCTGACCTTTGACCAAGGCAGTGGCTAATCATAGTTTCCAAAGACTGATGGTAAAGCATGCTTTCAGCCTCTCAGCAGAGAACAGATGAGAGACAGCTACAAACGGAGATGTACACTGCCAGATATAACCAATGTGTTGGTTTCTTGTGTTTAGCCAATATTTTTGCTGCTACATAAAATTGGGAGGGCAAGGGGAGAGAAGAAAAGGTAAATCACTGGGAAATTACAGCAATGTAAAAAAAAGAGCATGAACAGAACATTTATTAAATTTAAAATGTTTGTTCATAGATTGGGGTCAACCGATCACTTGAAATACCAGTAAACTTAGTCGAGTTGTTTTTTTTTTTAATGGCATTGAAGTAAAAGTGAAATTTCCAAACAAAAATAAAACAAAAACCTTGACCTTCCAGGCATGGGAAACTGAAAGGTTCTCACAGTGGCTAAGCCCAGAAGGCAGTTTCAACTCAATGGAAGTCTTGGGGTTGAGCATGCCCACTCCTTTCACTGAAACTGAGGCCTCTCAGGATAGCTTAGGGTCAACTTGAAACCCAGTTTGATTTTTCTTAACACTTTCTTTCTTCATGTGTGAAAGGAAATCCCTTTTATCCCACTTTCTAGACCAAGCTGCCCAAATTCTGCTAATTAGCCATTTAAAGGACTTTGGTCTTTTTTAATTAGCAGGAGGGGAGCTCATGGAAATCTTGAAGGCATCCTCTCCATGTGCAAAGGCACCAAGGCATGGTTTATCTCTGCTGGTAGAAACCAAGACTGTTTGTTCTTGGCTGAAATCAGGAGTGGTTTGCTGCCTTCACCCCCCAAATGAATAAATAAACAACACTCTCCCTGTTTCCTTTTTCCCATGGTTCAAGCTGTTTACAAACACAGGCAAAGGAAAGTAGAAAACTGAGGCAATCATCTGGGTGCTGTAGGCCAAGAGAAGGCTTTTCTTTTGGCTCCCTCAATGTAGCTGACATTTAGACAGCTGTGTAAATTCTCTAAAGGATTTTACATGCATTATTTCATTTGTTTCACCACAATTCTATAAAGTAGTGACTAGTCCTATAATTACTTCCACATCACACCCCCCCTCCCCACCTCTATTTTAAAATGAGAAAACTGCAAACAGAGGTTAAGGTCACAGAGTCAGTAAATGCCTGAGGTAAGATTTGAATGCAGGTTTTTCTGACTCCAAATCTGGCATTGTAGCTATTAAGCCAAATTGCCACTCAAAAACAGCTAAGTCATTTATTCATTCATGTATTTATCCATCAAATATTTACCTGGTGCCTAGTACACTGAGCTCCACATTAGGGAAGATTCTAAGAAAAAAAAATATATCATGGTCTCTCCCACCATGGGGCTTACATTTTGGCCCAACCTGTGATTATAGAAGTCCCATGAGGAAAATCTCTCTACCAAGACAGTTAACTTACTGTCCTGCAACTCCAAGTCTGAAAGAGTTGCTTGTGGGCACAGAGAAGGTTAAGTGACACAGTCAGTATACTTCAGAGGCAGGACATGAATGTATGTTACACTTGAGATCAACTACACCATGCTGCCTCTCTAAATAACTATAAGGTAATAAATGAGGATATTTTCATAGCACTTGAATGTTTGCAAATTGCCTAACTTACACTCTCTTATTTTATCCTTAACTCCCCCAATCCTACCACCATAAGGTAAGGTCTGTTATCATCCCATTTTATAGATAAGGAAACTGAACTTCAGAGAAGTTCATTGATGCCCATGGCTGCATAACTGATATTATTGGGGGTGGGATTTATTGGTGTTTCTGACTCCCAAACTGTAGACACAGTATGCTTCATCAAGGTAGACTGTAAAAATGAGTAAGAGCAAAGTCTAACAGGAATTCTAATGGGAGAAAGGTGGAGGGGGAATCAAGAAAAGATTCATCGAAGAGATGGCATTTGAGTTGGGTTTTGGAGAAAGATTGGGAATTGGGAGCTGGGAGAAATAAACAAAAGTAGAATTTTGGTCAAAATCATTCAGGTAATCCAACCCGTACCTCTTCCTAAAGTAGTGCTTTGATAACAACTCTACTCTCTCCTGCCAAGTTTTTAAAACTATCATAAACTGGACTCCTCTCAGCAATGCACAGTTACAAGACAACTCTACAAGTCTCAGGTTGGAAGGAGATGTCTACATTCAGAGAAGGATCTAGAAAGAACAGAATTTAAATGGAGATGGGAGATACAGCAAGCAGGTCAATTTGGCTGGAATATTGATTGCACAAACCAATCAATCAACCAACCAATCGGTAAACTTTACTAAAACCTACTGGCTTCCACATACTGTCTTGAACACTGGGGATGCTAATATAATGAATGAAACAAGGAGCCTACATTCTAATGAAGGATATAAGAAAGGTGTATAAAAGTATATGCTGAATAAATATAAGGGGGAATGTTCTGCCATAAGCTTGGAACGAGGGGGCAACAGCCAGATTGTGGAGGGCTTTATAAGTCAAACAGAATGCTTTGTGTTTTGGTCTAGAAACAAGAGGGAGCTCCTGGCACTTCTTAAGTAGGTGAATGACATGGTTAGACCTATGGTTAGCTATATGTAGGAAGTTGGCTGAGCAATTAGATTTTTGGGAAAGTCCAGATGAGAAATGAAGGGATGAGTATAGAAAGTGGCTTGGCAGCTATGTGGGTGGATAGAAGAGAAGAAGAAAAGGCTATGGAAGAAGAATAGACAAGACTTGGCAACTGATTGGATGGGAGGCATGAGGGAAAGTAACACACCAAGCATGAGACCTAGAGACATGGTGAAGCTTCCACAACAGCCAGTATAGATTCCTCACTGTTCCCTGAACATGCTATACTTCCTTCTGTCTACCTATGACTCCCATCCAGAATTCTAAATCTAAATTCTACCGATCATTTAGCTTATACCCTTCACAGACTTCCATCTCCCAGGATTCTTACAAGACTTTATATATAACTGGGTTTTGGAAGGTGCTGCACAAATTATGCTTTGTCACTTAAACGCTTAATGAGTATTCATCTTAATAAGAGCTGACATTTGTGAAGCTTTTGAAGGTGGCAGAACCCTTTACATTCATAATCTCCTTTGATCATTGTAACAACTTGGTAAGGTAGGGACTACAGACATCCCCAACTACATGAATTCTGCTTCTAACACATTGGCTGTGGGATCTTGGACACCTCATTTAATTTCTAAGTGTCCAAGGCAATGTCCTAAGATTATAAATTGAAGAAAATGTGCCAACCTGGGTTGGTAGAGTTTCCTTACCTGAGAGTTCCCTGTATCAATAGAACCACAGCTCCGAGCCCCAAAGGAAACATTCAAACCCTGGTTGTCCTGACTCCAAATTCAACATTCTATTTATTACACCACCCTGTGTCACTTCTTTTGGTTTTTAAAAATGTTAAGGGAAGGGATCGGGTTCTACCCTCCTCATATATCTCCCACCTGACCTCTGAGGAACACCATATTTCCACTCTCCACTTCTTTTTTTAATGAATAACTGCAACCTCTGGGATTTCCCATGGACTGCTGCTAACCTATAAATCTTAACTTTCTGATCACTTGCCTTTCTCTATATCCCCAGGACTTGGTGCAGTGTCAGACCCACAGGAAGCACTTAATGAATGCTTGTTGAAAGATGGAGTTGGACAAACTTGCTTCTGTTTGTCCTTAGAAAAGTAGAGAGTATCTCCGGGGATGATTATACACAGAAGGTAAGCCTAGGGATATCAAAAGACTCCACAAGAACTTTAAAAGGGGAAGAGTTATTTTGCCAAGGGACAAAAATAAATATTTAAGAAAACACACACATATCTAGGGATGGGAGAAGAGATTAACCAGGACTACTCTCACACCAACCTACCCCAATGCTCTTCTTTGAGCTTCATAAGATTTCGCGAATTACCTTTTATACATATTGGCTGTTTCCCCGACCACTCTCCATTGGGTTGGCAAGTTCTTTGCTCATTGCCACTAAGAACATATGAGTGGTTACAAAAGAAGGACATGATGGTGCCGATTTTGGCATAGCGCCCACTTATGAGCCCACTGCCTTCCAGGGTCCTCCTGTACCCATTGACTGGGCCTCCTGGGTCGGAACAATTTTTTTCTTCCAGCACTAATGATGGAAATAAAGGAAAGAGAGAGATAGAAAACATTATTAAAATTCTGGAATGTTAATTTTTAGGAACAAATCATACAGTGCTTTATATTGAATTTAAGATGCTGTCATTCAAAATCAATCAACAAGAGTGATTCAAAGTCACTGTGGATAGAAAACTCCTAAAAGGATCTAATAAAAACGTTATCTAATAAAAATGTTTTCTTGGTGCCTCCTTAAAATCTGCATGTCATTTTAAAATCTGGAATCCAAGTCTAGCCTCAAAGCATTTGTTCTTCTCTCCTTACACTGGTGGAATTTTTAGCTTTCTTTGGAAGTTTCAGCATGATCATGTTTAAATTTAAGTTGGACGCATTCAGCAAAAATAAGAACATTTCTGAGATTTTACATTCAATGGGAATAGTTTGGCGGAAGTGATATTGTTTGTTTTCTTCTGAATGTTGGTTTTGTTGTCTCCTGAATTTCACTATGATTGGGTCATGAAACTGGGCTAGTGAGTTTCATCCCTCTTTTCCATTAATCTCACTTTCTGGTGGAAGTATATAGTCAGTAGGTGGCTAACCACTTCCCGTGCTACTAACTCTAACCAACCAATAACCTTTCTTCACTGAAAGTAACAATAATAACATCAACAAAACCCTGATGTGTTGTTGTTCAGTTGTGTCCAGCTCTTCATGGACTATATTTTTCATGAGATTTTCTTGGCGAAAATACTGGAGTGGTGTGCCATTTCCTTCTCCACTGGATTGAGGTAAACAGGTTAAATGACTTGGTCAGGGTCACTGTAATTTTAATGGGATATAAGATCTTCCACACCCATTAATAAGCCTCACAGGGAACCCATTAAGGGAAGCTTGCTTAAGGGAGGCTTTCTTGTAGGAAGGCTTTCACGTCTTTTGCTAATTTCTAATTAGGCACTAAGTCAGAAGTTGTCTTCTGGTTCTGAGTGTATATATACTCTGAATTGGTATTTTGCTTTGAGAGTTCACTTATGAGAAAGATCTTGTCATTCCCTAGTCGAGATTCTAATATTCAGAGCTCCCTGACTGCTCAGATGTAAAGGTTCTCTCGATCCAGGAATGTATGTAAAGTATATAGTTGATTCAGGGAGTTGGAATCCTGTCTGTTGGGTCTTTATTTCTCTGCTTGTATTTCCTCTGAAGTTCATGGGGCTGACTTTTCCCCTGAACTAGTGAATGTAATTTTAAAAGATTGTTGACCCCTTAAACAGCTATCTTTCCTAGTAATGCAGATCTAAGAACCTGTGCTAGCAGCCCTCCTGGGAGTGCCGGTGTGATTGTTGCTACAGTCACACATCTGGTAAGTGTCTAAGGTTCGATTTGAACTCAGGCCTTCCTAACTCCAGGCCTAGAACTCTATTCACTGAGTCACCAAGCTGCCAACAGACTCCCTACACTTTCTTTTTATGATGCATATTTCTATTTCAGTCTAAAATTTTTTTGCTAACATTCACTAAGAAAACCTTTCTATCCTTTAACTCAAGCTGGATGGGGATTTAGAGTGTAAATGGTATCACAGGAAATCTTGAGAACAATCCCAGATTCTTTCCAGACATTCATTTTTACACTTCTTTGAGAGAGGTAACATTTTATTTTAAAGATAGGTAATCTCAGGCAGTGGTATCAGTCTCAAATAGAATAGGGAACCACTAATCCATATGTAAGGATCCCTGTGGATGACATTTTGATTTAGTTTTAAAATGTAATATTATCTAGGTTTTGTTGTATTTTTATGTTGTTAAATATTCCCCTAAAGCATTTTCAGTTTGCCCCTACAGTGTTTTCGATACCTCTGAGCTAACTCATAGAATGGAAGGAGATTTGTCCAGCATCTCACAGCAAGGCCATTCCAGACTCACACCTCCAGTTATAGGGTCATTAGAGATTTGTCCAACCATTGACTTCTCTTAAATTATCTCTTCTTGGGCACAAGCTCACTTATACCTTAAAACAGGCCCTATTCAATGCAATGTGGCACTTGCAAAGCCACTTCCTTAATCTCCTTTCATTCCCTCCCTCCCTCATAACTCAACACTTATTGACGAGGGATGAAAATAATCTCAAATCTTTAAGTTTAGACAAAAACAGAAACAAATTAAACACAAGCTAATTGGTACGCCGTCAGTTACATTACATGAGCTTTGTTGTTTGCCTAAAACTCTAGGGAAAATATTCAGTGAATCGACACCCATTGGATTCTAGCAGGTTCATTTGGGTGTTCCTTGAACCTTGCTGTGGGATAAAGGACATCCCAATAGACCTATATGCCTGGGGCCATGAACTATCAGTGAGAACTCCCAAACCAGGGTTTGCACACCCAAGTCACTTTAGGATATCACCATTACTCTGCCTTCTGGAGGCACACAGAATGATTCTAATAAAACCATTATCATAAAATGGTGGAAATCACCAGATCTAATTACAATACAGAAAAGGGAAATAAATGTAGGCAAAACAACAACTTAGATCCTAAGGGACTATAAGAAGCTTCTAAAGCTAGATTCCCCAGAGACTAGCACCTGGTCTGGTACACAGTAGATACTTAATAATTATGTGTGGATTGATTGGTTAGAACCTAAGGGAAGCAAAGGAAAGCTGGGTCAATTCTCAGACAGTCTATATTCTGGGAGAATTTAAACTGTCCAACATAAAAGTTGCAAGACCTTCCCTCAGCTTGCTTTCATAGAACTCAGTAGCTGGATGTCTCTTTCTCCTCTGAGGCAAGTATTTCATGAGTCTAATGATTTCCTACAAACGGAACTCTGACCAGGAAATCCTTCACAGGACCTTATATCCACTAGAGTTTTAGTAGACTTAGAAAGTAGGGAGTGAGAAGTGTCCTTCAGCTGATATGGGAGAGCTATAGTCTATTCTCTATTTCTCTCATGAAAGTCCCAACCCCAACTCCTTTTCTGGTTTTCATGAATGGAGACTGGGGGTCAGTTAGACTATGGTACAAACCCTTCCTCTGGCCATAACCAGGTCATTCCACTTCTCTGAAACTCAGACAATTCTCTAAGGTTTATCTACTAAGTTAGAAAAAGGTATGATGAAAGATTTCCCATAGACTTTTCATGCCAAAGGACAGCCATCTTCATTATACAAAAGCCTACTCCTGGGGATTAGGAATGTTATTTAGATTCAAATCTTTCCTCATAATAAGTCTTAATAAATTCTTTCTCTCTCTCTGTCTCTCTCTGTCTCTCTGTCTCTGTCTCTGTCTCTCTGTCTTTCTCTCTCTATCCTCTCTCTCTGTCTCTCTCCTTGTCTGTCTCTGTCTGTCTCTATCTCTGTCTCTCTCTGTCTCTTTGTCTCTCTGTCTCTTTGTCTCTCTCTCTCTGGTTCTCTCTCTCTCTCTGTCTCTCTGTCTCTCTCTGTCTCTCTCTCTCTCTCTCTCACACACACACACACACACACGCACACACACACGATCTCTAAGCTGTCATCAGAGTGAAATGGGAGAGGCTGTCATGATATTTGAGACAGATAGAATGGAAGCTCCTTAAAGGCAGAGACTTTCATTTTCATCTTTGTATCTCCAGAGTCCATCACAAATTCTGGAATGCAGTGGGTGATTTATAAATGATAAATACTTGCTGATTGATTGCTTGATTAATTGATTAGAATCTAAGGGAGTCAGAGGAGACCTGGGTCAATTCTTGGACAGGTTAAAATGGTGGAGCATTGACATTTCCCAACGCAGAACCTTCAAGGACTTGTGAGAGAATCTTCATTATCAAAGCATATTGGTCAACCTGGGAGAAAAATAAACAAACAGTGCCCTTACCACAGGCTGGGTCGTGTCTGGTCCAGCTTCCATCAAGCTGACAAAAGGCGACCCGACTGCCTTTTAAGTTGTACCCTGGGAGGCACCTGAAGTAAACCTGGGCCCCATATCTAAGATCACTTCCTTCCACCATCCCATGGGCAGGAACACCTGGAGTCCTACACATCACCACTGAGCATTCAGATATTTGAAAAAATCCACTTCGTTACAAAAAACATGACTTACAGAGGATTCCAGACCACATACGTTAAAGCATTCAAAAAGGAGAAAGAAAAGCATTTAAAATGGCTGTAGGAGGAAAACCAGAATTTTATGACAGGCACATGTAGTCTTGGCATAACTTACTGGCATAACTGGAGGGTAAAATCTCATTGCATTTATATTTCAGCAGGCAGACCCATCTCTGACACACCAAGGAACACTGTGATTTTTATAGACCTTCTCTTACCACCTCTGGATATTAAAGTTTCATTTCACCCATACAGTTTCCACTAAAGCCAATCATAGATACTTATATTTGTCACCTGGGAGAATGGTTAATTATTCCAGTCTGCTACACCATCCCCAAACAACTTCTCCATGAGCCATAAAGTGAAGTTTAGCCTCAGCAGGGCTAAAATTTGAGCAAAGGTCAGTCACACAGTAGACTTTGATTCTTTTTTTTTAATTTCACCCACTGGTACAATTTGAAAGGCAAACTATCCTTTTGAAAGAAGGAAGCATTTCAGCATTTACAGGTGTGATGGAAAGCGGACTGGACCTGGGGTCAGAGAACCTGGGGCCCTGCTGCTCACTGATTTTGGAATGTAGATGAACTACTAACCTGAACCTCAGGTGCTCATCTGTAATATAGGAATGATAATAACTGCCCAAATTACCCCACACAATTATTGCAAGCCTCAAATGAGATGATGTATGAGAAAGTGCTTTGCATAACTGTAGTCATTGGATAGTAGTAATATTAAAGAAGATACTAAAAGCACCACACCATGCTTTAAACAAATTTAAATAAATAATTTAAATAAATTAATTAAATGAATTTAATTTAAATGAAAGAATCTTGACCAACCATGCCAAGAAAGGGAATGGGAAGTGGAAAGTATGCATAAGTCAAAGGTTTTGTTGTTGTTGTTGTTGTTTTACAGAATTAAGTTAATACTGAATTAATTGATCCATGACAACTGAGGACAGAAAGTTAGGGCATGTAGTTCTGGAACTGTTTATTTATTTGTTTTTTTGTCTTTGTATCTTCAGTGCCTAGCACAGTGCTTTATACATAGAAATAGGAAATAGACCTGTGATTTCATTGGTATAGGGAATTTCTGGGTGGGAAACTCCCTCTACCAATGTAAGCTGGTACCTTCTCTGCAAGCTATAGTCTCTGAGATTTTCCAGGAGCATTAACAGGGTAAGTGACTTGCTCAGGTCACACAACCAGAAAGAAGTAGAATTCAAATTCAGGTCTTTCTGACTCCATGGTTGTCTCTCTATCCACTATGTCACATTGCCTCCTACCTGAGATAGAGTAGATAATCTATCAGACATTTATTAAGCGTCTACTACATAAAGACACTATGCTAAGTGCTATGAATACAATGATGAAAGCAAAATAATCCCTGCCCTCAAAGAGCTTGCATACTAACTGAAGAAAAAACCTGTACTATATATGTATATTTTCATACGTATGTATTATTGAGAAAGTTGATTCACTGAGGACCCCTACACAAACTCTAATCAGTCTATTATGATTCTATATTTCTTGATTCACCCAACTCATGACCCTGCTGAGGCACCATTTTTGCTTATTTTAGTTTATATGTCATATGTCTACCAATGGAATTATTCCATATTTTGTATAGATGCTTTAGAATGTCTAGGTATCAAGCTATATAAAAATAGGGCCTTTGAAGGAATGGGCATCTCAAATTGAGAGGAAGGTCTGAGGAGTTCACTCCATTAGAAGGGATCAGGTTCCTTTAATAAAGTGTTTTGGCTAAGAGCTCTGCCTCAGTTTCTCTTTTAGTTGTCCAGGGTTATTTTTGTCCCACGTTTTGTAAGTATGTACATATGTATAAAAACAAATCAGATACAAGGTAACATTGGGAAAGAGGGTATAGGCACTCAAAGCAGAAGAGAATCAAGAAAGATTTCATGCAGAAAGCTTATTAATAAATGCTTGTTGATAGAGAGTACTTATGCATAACCAAATCCAAGACAGTTATCTGACCAGACAACTTAGGCAACAGTAACACCTAAGGGAATGGTATATATTTCTATAGTTGATGCTCAGGAATACGAGTCCATTCAAGGCAAGATTTTTTTTTTTTAAAGAGAGCTAAAACAATCCAAATATATCTGTAAAATGAGATACCATGGAGAGCAGCAGATACAAAAAAAACCCAATAATTTCAGTAGAAAGAGGTTCAGTAATTTATAGGAGACAAAGTCCAAGAAGGAAGTCAGCAGTAAGAAGCTCATGGCTTCAGATGTCTATATGCAAATGCACAGAGTATGATGATAAATAAAGTGATGCTACTACATGAAGGCAGATAC
Organism: Pseudochirops corinnae; assembly: GCA_028646515.1. Lineage (NCBI taxonomy): Eukaryota > Metazoa > Chordata > Mammalia > Diprotodontia > Pseudocheiridae > Pseudochirops > Pseudochirops corinnae. The sequence continues at coordinate 171,653,833 of CM053592.1, forward strand.
AGCCACATTGAGATTTGGCAGAATGGGACTCCTAACTGGAACATGGCTATGAAGAGGTATAACATATGCAAAAATAGTACATGAAATAAAATGGGACGGTAGAATATCAGTATATAATCATAAGATACACTTGTCACTCACAGATGACCAATAAACATTTATGAATCACCTACGATGCTGTAGGCACTGTGCTAAGCACTGAGGGTATAAAAAGAAAGGCAAACCCATGTCCTGAATGGATAAATATTATCATCCAGATTTCCCCTCCCTTTGAGAAACAAACCCTTGCAGAAAAAGAAAAGAAAACAAAAACCACCCTTGTAGCCTCCACTTTCTTACCTCCAACCCTTTCTTAACCACTTACAATCTTTTCTGACATTAATAATCAACTGAAATGACTCTCTCCAAGCACACCAATGAAACCTTGGCCACCATATTTTGATGGCTTAAAAAATACGTATTTCCAAAGATGATTAGGGGAAAAGGAAAAGAATCTATATGTTCTAAAATATTCGTAGACACTCTCTTTGTGGTGACAAAGAATTGGAAATTGTGGGGATGCCCATCAATTGGGGAATGACTGAACAAGTTGTAGTATATGGTTGTAACGGAATACTACCATGCCATAAGAAATGGTGAGCTCAATGATCTTAGAAAAACAAGGAGAGACTTTCATGAAATAATGAAGAGTGAAATGAACAGAACCTAGAGAATGTTGTATACAGTTAACAGTAACATTGTTTTAAGAAGAACTTTGAACAACCAAGTCATTTTACTATTGTAAACACCCAAATCAACTATGAGAGAAAATATTATCTGCATCCATAGAAAGAACTGATAAATAGAATTATGTATAGAATGATTATCTATATTTGCGTCCAATGGTAGTCATTTCTAGGGCGGTGGGTGAGGAGGAAAGGGGGAAAATGGGTAAAAAAAAATTAGATGACAAATTTATTATATATTTAAAAGGAATAGCAATTGATTTGCAGTTTCATGTGCAATCAGCTTTTTCTACCATGTTATGGAAACACTTGTTTTATTTCATAAATTAAAAATAAGATAAAAAAATTCTTCTTGACTGATTTGTAAAAGTTAACACATTTAACCATCCATTCCTTGTAGATAGTCTCTTCTCCATGGATTTTCATGATACTGTTTATTCCTGGCTATCTTCCTATTTTCCTGACCACTCCTCAGTTTCATTTGTTAGACATCATCCATAAACCACTCCTCCTACAATGTACCGTGAGATTCTGGACTGGTCCCTGTTCTCTTCTCTTAGTGATCTCTCTGGTTTCCATGAGATCTACTACCATTTCCTTGAAGATCTATCTATCTACAGTCTGGGGACTGGTCTTATCACATTGCTTACTCAAAATCTCCAACAAAATTTCAGATTCAACCCATATGAAAACATGATATTTTTCTCCATCCCCTATCTTCTTTCTGCTTTCCCTATTTCTTTTGAAGAAAAGAAATTTCCTCAGTTCCTTCCATTCTTCTATCATTCTTCACCAATGTTCATGAACTTGGCATCATCTTGAACTTTTTCTTCTCCTCCATCTCTTATTTCTAATCAGTTGCCAAGTCTGATCAATATATCTCACATCCGTCTTGGCATTTGAATGGAATTCCCTCAGCACCTGGGTCTCCATCACCCTGGGACATCTATCCTTTCCTGCAGCCTCCCCACCCTGGAACATCCTTCAACTATGCCAACCACTGCTCCCATTTGTGAATTTCTCCCAGGACCTGCATTTTGGGGAGTGATCCAGGCCAGTCAACCTTCATTCTCCTGGCTCTGCCTCTGACTTTTAACCCTATTCTCCAACACTGCACACGTACCACCTCCCTTTCCAGCTCCTTTTTGTTTATTTTCTTCCCCCATTAGAATGTAAGCTCATTGAGGGCAAAGACTGTCTTTCTTTTGGCTTGTATTCATATTCACAGCACTTGGCATAATTCCCGGCACATAGTAAACACTTAATAAGTACTTATTGCCTTGTTGTCTGTTCCCTTCTCTCCACTCACACAGCCATCACCCTGGTTCAGGTCCTAACCTTTTCTCACGTAGACTATTGTCATAGCCTCTTCACTGGTCTTCCTGCTTCCTTTCTTCAACCCATCCTCCATATAGCTACTAACTTGATATCCTTAAACCAAGGGTTTGACCATGTAACTCCCCTGCTCAAGAACCAGGTCTATAGGATAGAACTCAGACTTTCCTATTTGTCTTTTAAAGCCCTTCACAGTTTGGCTCTGGTCTACTTTGATAGACCTATTGCCCATTACCCTTCTTCATACACTCTCTGTTCCAACTCAAACTGGCCCCCGTATGCAACCTTCCCTCTTCTGTCCCCAGATCTTCCTTAGTACAGGCTATTCCCCATGCCTGGAATGTGCTCCATTCTCACTGCTACCTCATTGAATCCCTGTATAAGGCTCAGCACATCCGCCACCTTCTACAAAGCATCAATCCTGATCCCATTATTTGCTAATACTCTCCCCTTGGTAATTACTTTGCACATAGTTTGTTACTAATTTGCAGTTAAATTTTATGTGTATGTGTTTTCTGTAGCAATAGCAGTAAAGGACTATTTTCCTTTTTGTTGTTGTTTGTATCCCAAATGTCTAGAGTGATGCCGAGTAGAGGAGGTGCTAAATAAAGACTGTCTCAATGAACTGGGAAAAACAAAGTTGAGAGAATTTTAGTTAGGATTAGTAGAGGGAGAAACAAAAACAACATTGTCATGGGATACAATATAGACCAGCTGATCAAGAGCAAGTACATAAGATAGATAACAGCAGGTGACACAAGGATCCAGTGCTAACCAGCTTTGATTTTACTTGTTTTCTTTGTTAAGAGCAATGATTTTCAGACTAGGGAGAATAAGACAAAAAAAAAGCTTCACAGGCAGTTGGAACTCACAATAATCAAAGAAATGGGAAGATAGAATAAAGTGTCCTCAAAAAGTCAGCAGGCAGTGGTATATTGCAACTGAAGGTACTGAAAGAATTGAAAGATGTGATTTCTGAACCACTGTTGGTGATCTCTCAAAGACAGTACCACATGAATGGAGAAAGAATAAAGTCCTCATTTAAAAAAAAACAAATAGGAAAAAGGTGCAGTCTGCAAATTATAGGACAGTGAGCTTGACTTTGATTTAAGCAAAATTCTAAGAAAGGATTATCTGTTTCCTGGGTGATTACATAAGTGGTTCTAGTCAAAACTAGCTAAATAACTGTACCCAAAATTTGGTCATTAATAAATTAATCTTAACCCTGGCATACCTAAGATTTTGGAGGATAAGTAAAGATTGAACAAGGTCTTTGACAATTAGAATTATGGTATAAATCTAGATTCACAGAAAGATATATACTTTAAAAAAAATACTACTTTTGGGTTTTTAAAAATCAGCTCCACAAGTATGGTGCAACACATTGTGTGAAAAGGGTCTGAAGATTTTAGTCAATCCCAACAAATTAACAAATCAACCAAGAAAACAAATGTAATTTGAGGTGACATTATGGGAGCTGTGGTATCCATAATGCAGGAGGTGACAGTCCTAATGTACTCTGTCCTGGTCATATTACATCTGGAGTATTATGCTCAGTTCTAAGTGTCTTATTTTGGGGAGCTGAAACATGTTCAGAGGAGAGCAACCATGATGAAGAAGTGACTGGACTTGAAGCCACTCAAGAACCAGTTAATAGAAATGGGGTTGTTTAGGGTGGAAAAGAGGAGACATGAAGGGGGGAGAGACACAATTTCTATCTTCAAATACTTAAAAGGCTGGCACATGGAAGATGAACTGGACTTTTTCATATTGCCCCCAAAGGGGAGAACAAAGAATAATAGGAAGAAGCCAGAGTCATACATAATTGAACTCTATTTGAAAGAAAGGTTCCTAAAGTCTAACAACTGACTGACAGTATAATGAATTCCTTCATGAAGTAGTTGCTTCCCCACTAGATAGGAGTCTTCCTGTAGAGACTAGATATGTTGTAAAGGAGATGTTTGTTCTGGTAAGGGTTGAACTAGGTTTCTTTTGAGGTTTCTTCTAACTGGGATTCAGTTATTCTGGGTTACCATAGGATGTTAAAGTTTAAAAAAATACCTTAGAGATCATTTAGCCTAAGCCACTTATTAGTAACTGAGGCCAAGTGCTGTTAAGTGATTTACCCACATGACTTAAAGTAGGAAGAGCTAAGATTTGAACTCAGGTCTTCCTATAAGCACACAGAAGGTCTTCAATAAATGCTTGTTGATTGATTCATTCACATCCAGTTCTTTTTTCATAATTCCTCATTACCAGGCCCAAACTAAAACCTCTCATGCCTATAAAATTATCACTTGGGGAGTTTTCCAGTTGAATTTTCAATGTATATTTGGTGTTGAATATGCAAATAAAAACCTGGTAAATTTCAGTTAGACAGATATTTTGGTTTATAAAACCTGGTTTGCTACCCCTGATAATAAGACTTATGTAATAGACAAGCAGCAATTCAAGTCAATGAGTAAAATGTCTCACCAGGAATTTTTCTTTTCATACACTATTCAATTCATTGTGAACAGAGAAGTCTCCCATGGAGTGTTTAAATCTACTAGCAAACATCTCCGGCTTGGTTACCACTACTACCTTCTCACTATCTTCTCTACCAGTCAGTGTACATTTACCTACTTTTCCATGAACTCAGATCTATCTTCAGTCTTTTATTTTTCTTAATTAAAAAAAATATTGCTGTTATCTCTTTTCCTATCATTTTCATTTCCAAATGTCTTCATGCTCCCCTTCTTCTCTAGAAAGACAGAGTGGAATTTCAGCCTTTTAGTTTTAATATATTCAATGACTTTTCTATCAAATCCCTCCAGAAACCCCACACTCCTCAAAGAACTAACTGAATGTTAAAACCCAAAACTGATCTCACCCTGGATTGGTCTAAGGATTCGTCTCTAAAGCCTAGTCTCAGAGTAATCTTTACACAGTGGGTGTTTTCTTGGACTTCTTGGATGTCAACCACAGAACCTGACAATTCATTTTTCTTGATTTGAAATGATGAAGACTTCTAATTTGTGTGTCTATTTTAGACAGAAATTGAGCACATTCCTTGATTTCCTCTCATCTGTTTCCTGGACCTTCTGGAGTATCAATTCATTTCACAGTGACTAAAAAAAATCATATGTACAGCATCATGTCATTCAGCTATGTCATGGCTGAGCCCGCTCTGCCTGTTAGACTCATAAGCCTGCCTGAATTTCTCCACAGCTTTGGCCTCCAGTTGGGTTTCAGAAAAGTCTCTTTTCTTTTGAATCATTTTGATTTTTTTTTAAAAAAGCAAACCTTTTTATCTCTCTTTCAGACATTCTTCATGATCCCTTTTTGTTAAAATCTCATGGGAGCTTTTTTACCCCATTTCAAATATTTTTTAACGGTATGTTCTTATGCAATAATGAAGTAAAATCTTAAACATATGAATCTCTGGCCTAAGTGAGCAGCAAGTTCCTGAATTTTTGAGCAATATGTTCCATTTCCCTATTGCTTTTGGAAAGGAGCCTGAGAAGGGAATCTCACCAGACTTTGAATGCAACTTCATTCTATTTCCTCTTCAAAAGAAGCATTCTGGCAGGATTTTTTTATTTATTGCCTTGCTGATATTTCAATTAAATATGGCAGATAGTGTTCAAGATAAAAGTAATATAATATTAGGGGTCAGTTCTCAAGGAATCTGAAACATGGCAGAATGTCAAAGGCTTGAGAGAAAAAAAAATCTCAGACTATATTGTTACTCTTCATAAAGTAAATGAGAGAATATTAATAACTACTGATATTTGACACTAGATGCCATAGTAGATAGGGCACTGGACCTGAAGTCAGGAAGACCTGAGTTCAAATTTGACCTCAGACTCTTACTAGCTATGTGATTCCAAGCAAGTCAACCTTTCTTTGCCTCACTTTCCTCATCTGTGAACTGGGACTAATAAGATCCCCAGAATTTTTGTGCGGATCAAATGAGATGATATTTGTAAAATCCTTTACAAACCTGAAAGCACTATATAAATGCTATCTGATATCACTATTGATGATGATGATGATGATGATGATGATAATAATAATAATAATAATAATAATAACATCAGTAGGGATGTTTAGATCTAAAAAAAAAAACAAACCTTGTAGTATCAGAGAATTTCCTAGGATACTGAGAAGTAAAATGACTTGCTAGGAATTACACAGCCAGTATGTGTCAGAAGTTGGATTTGAATCCAGATCTTACTGGCCTCAGGGCTGATTCTTCAGCATAATGCCAGGCTATTTCTTCATAACCAAGTAAGGCACAAAACAAGGAGCCATTTGCTTGTCCCAGGCGTTTACCATTGTGACAGAGGATGTTCGATACAGAATCCAGATGGAAGAAGTATCCCTTGCCAATGATGAGGTCTTCTCGATGCTACTGTTGAGGATTACTGATGACGGCATCAAATCCTTGACTATTTCAGTCTCTTAAATGAGATCTAAAATTGTCTAAAACATTTCAGTTCTGACTACCCACACAGGAACACAAAGTGGACAAAGTATTCCTATAGTGCAGACTGTTGTTGGATGCACACCACACAAAGCTGGTCCATTGTTATATTCATCTTGGGCAGATATCATACATGGGTAATGAGTTGGGCCCAGAACTAAACTGAAGGAGGAGGGCATGTCAAATGGTCTTTGGGAAATTGGGCATTGATTTTTAGATCCCTCCCTTTCCCAAGCTCCTCCTTGAAACAAAAACACGTCTTTTTAACAACCATATTTTTCTGGTGGTAGCTGCAAATTATGAAGACCATAAAGGGTCTCAGTCTGCTCATCTGTAAAGGGTTGCACTCAATGGCCTCTTCCAGTTTTAAATCGATGATCCTCAGAGCCTTTCCCATCTTGTGCAAATCCCGACTGAACAATCAATAAGTTGTCTGCCTGAGAAAAACTGTGAAATGAACAAAAATTGTCTTTGGGACCCTCTGGCCTCTTCTAGTACCTCCCCTCCCCATGCCTCTATGTGCATCTCAATTATTGTATCCTAAGAGGTACTGAAGTTTAGCAGATGGACTGGTGACCATGGAATCAGGAATAATTTAAGTTCAGGATCATCCAAAGGGTAACAGAGAGGCATATGGTAGCATGAGCTATTTGCAACAAATCATTACAATAAAGACTTACACAATAGAAGTAGAACAAAAAGTGGCATCAGAAAAGAAAATATGCCACTGGACATGTAGGGAGAGAGAAGGACAAGCCTTTGACAATCATGAAATGTCAAAAGATCTAGAAGAATGAACTCCAGCACATTTCATGGGCAACTCCTAAAGGATTTGCAAGATACAGACAAGAGTTTCATAAGACCAAGAGGGCTTGGTCAGATTACAATTGTCATCATTTGAAGAAATATCCTTATTAATAAGATCCAAGAACTATACATGAATTTATATGTGCATTGAAGAAACACTATGAAGTAGGTCACTATAACTACCCGTTTTATAGATGGGGATGATGTTACACAGAATCATGATGTGATTGCTCTAGACTACATAATAAGGAAAAGCCAACATTAGCAAATATCCAAAAGGCTCATAAAGAAACTATAATACGGACACACCCATGATTTTGACCCTGCAGATCTAATGGGATGATGTTCCTCATTCAAAATTGGGGATAAACTTAAATTTGTCAGTTCTTAAAGTATTGATGTCAGGGTCATACCCAACAAGTTTTACCAGTTGAGAAGACAAGGCAATTGGTGCTTTGTTCCAGATAAAAGTAGATGCTGATAGAAAAGTCTAAATTAAAACTTGGGGGATTCCCAGGTCATTTTCTTGTGATCATATCACCAACCTTCTGACTCACATTGGTATAGGGATATATTTCTAGTAGCAAAAACAGAGCTATTTATCATGTCACATGTGTAGCTTTCCTCAATTGACCAAGATGAAACCCAAAAACAAACATGGTAGTCCAATTCTAATCCCACCAACACACAACACAGATTACTCAATTTAAAGCCATAAGAAACCTTAGAGATCTAAGACTCTCATTTTACAGATGAAGAAACTGAGGCCCAAGAGAAAGGATCCATTCCAGATCATACAACTATTAAGTAATTAGCTAAAGATGGTATTTAAACCCAGGCATTCTAATGCCAAATCCAATGGTCTTCTGAACTGTGTAGTGGTGGAGAGAGTACTGGGTTTGTTAGGAGCACCCAGGTTCGGACTCTGTTTCATGCATTTATTAGTGGTAAGACCTCAGGAAAGTCATGGAACTCTTCTGGGCCTCAGTCTGCTTATCTGTAAAGGGTTGCACTCAATGGCCTCTTCCAGTTCTAAATCAATGATCTTAAGAGCCTTTCCCATCTTGTGCAAATCCTGACTGAACAATCAATAAGTTGTCTGCCTGAGAAAAACTGTAAAATGAACAAAAGTTGTCTTTGGGACCCTCTAGCCTCTTCTAGTACCTCCCCTCCCCCATGCCTCTATATCCATCTCATTTATTGTATCCTAAGAGGTACTGAAGTTTAGCAGATGGACTGGTGACCATGGAATCAGGAAGACCTGGAATCAGTCTAACTCTCTGCACTTATAACAATAATTGCACAGTGCTTGGCACTTAGTAGGCACTTAATACATGATTTTTGATTGATTAATTTACGTATATATTACTTTAGGTGATATAAACACAAACATGTATATATGCATATATGTCTATATGTGTGTCTATATATGTGTGTATACTTATATGGGTGTGTGTATACATGTATACATAGACACACACATATATACACACCTATGTTTATATAAATATCTGTGTATATGTGTATATACATATACATATATACATGCATATATGTGTGTGTATCTTGGTTGAGACTCATAACAAACCTCTGAGGTAGGTACTATTATTCTCCCTGTTTTACATGTGAGATAACCAAGGCTGAGAAAAGTTTAGTGGCTCTCTCAGGGTTATGAAGATTGGAACTCAAATCTTTCTGACAACAAGTGAATCTATCCATTATATCACCTAGCTGTCACACTTGCCAACTTTGCAACTCCGGATGTGGAATTTAATCTCTCTGTGTCTCAAGCAACTCTCTAAGATTTTACTAAATCATGGAAGGGTTGGAAGTAGTTCCCATATCTTTCACACCAAAGTTTTCCAACTAAGAAACCTTTGTTAGGATTAATCAATCTTGTTGGTAAGCATAATAACCCATAAGGGAGACCTGATTAAAAGTTACTAAGGCAGGATGATTTATCGTGTAATCACTTCATCAGCTGATATGTTTTGTACTCCAAATAATTAAGGATTGTTCAGAGGCTTCCCCATCTCCTTAAAAGCAACTATTTTCTAGTGAAACAGAGACTTCTAGAAAATTTGTTCTTAACATTTATTCTAATAAGATAGAATGGTGACAGAGCCTAGGGACTGGACCTGTATTTAAATTTCATTAGGAGACCTTCAGATGAGGAAACTTCCTTCACAAATGCAGATTGTGTTCCCCACAACTTATTTAATCTTTGAAAATTGAGGTACCGAAGGGTTAAGTATATTATCCAAAGTCAATAGTCCAACAGTCAATCTATAATATTTCGTTTCATCCTTTCATCAACTTTTTAAGGATTCAATTATCATCTCAGTGTTGATGATTCTCAAATCCTAACTACTTTATTGACTCCAATATTTTATCTCCAACTGCTTTCAGACATCTTGAACTAGGTGTCCTGTAGAAATTTTAAATTCAACACATCCAAAACTGGACTCATAGACGTTCCTCCTAAATCCTCCACTATTCCTAACTTTCCTATTCATGTCAAAGGTACCATCATCTCCCAGGCTCGCATTCTAGGAATCATACTCTACTTCTCACTATCTCTCATCCCCAATAACCAATTGGTTGCCAGAGCTTGTCAGTCTTACCTTTGTAACATATCTCACCTTTCTCTCCTTTGACACTGCCCTCATCACTTCACACTTGGACCACTTCAATAGTCTGTTGGTTAGCCTTCCTGCCACAGTCTCTCCCTCCTTTAATCAATCTTCCACTCAGTGGTCAAAATGATCCTCCTACCATGCAGATTTTCCCATGTCTTCCCCCAACTCAATACATTCCAGGGGCTCCCATTCACCTCCAAGGTCAAATGTGAGATCTCTCTCTCTCTCTCTCTCTCTCTCTCTCTCTCTCTCACACACACACACACACACACACACACACACACACACACACACACACACACCCTTTCCAGTCTTCTTGCACATTATACATCCCCTATGTATTCTGTAATCCAGTGACTCTGGTCTCTTTGATGTTTCTTGAATGCTCTGTTCTGTCTCCCAATTCTGCACACTTCTCTGGCTATTTCTTATGTCTGGAATTCTCTCCCTCTTTATCTATAACTTCTGGTTTCCCTGGCTTCCTTCAAATATCAGTTAAAACCCCACTTTCTTCAGGAAGCCCTTCTGGATCCCCCTTAACTCCAGAGCCCTCCTTCTTTCAATTATCTTTAATTTGTCCTGTTTAAATCTTGTTTGTACATAGTTGTTTACACGTTGTCTCCCTCATTTTTCTGTGAGCTTCTTGAGAGCAGAGATGGTCTTTTATATTTCTTTGTAGCTCCAACCCTTAGCTCAGTGCCTGCCACATAGTAGGGACTTAATAAATGTTCATATACTGACTGACTGAGCAGTCTTTTCCTCATATTCTTTCTAATAGTCTGACTATAACATTTTTTTAAAAAGCACATTATCTAAAAAATATAAAAGTCACTAATGATTGCAATGTTACTATAAGGAAATCAAATTGACGTCATTATTTACCCACTTTCTATATTCTTCCTGGCTATTCAGGAAAAAGTAAAAAGGAGAAAAGAGAGAGAGAGATCAAAAGCTAATCTCTTTCTGTCTCTACCTTTGTTTCTCTTTTTCTCTCACTATGTCTCTGTCTGGCTTTGTCTCTCATTTTCCAAAAGTCTAAATTTTCCACAAATCTCTGATGCTATTTCCCATATATGATTAAAAAAAAAAAAGTGGGCAGGTGAGGTGGGCTTCATGACTCACTGATTTTGAATTCAGTTCTTGGTATTATTGAATGCTGAAAACCAATGTCGTGATAGAGACCTCTTCTGATACAATTGATTATACCAGTCTTATCGATTTGTCTTATAAAAGCAAGCCTTTTCACCAAATCAAGGTTAGTCACCCTTGCCTCATGTTCTAATTTTATATAATGCTGTCTAGGAATAAGACATCCATTTAGGCTTGGCCTAAGGAAAATCCTGCTATCAATTAGAGCTGTCCAAAAGTGGAAAAGGCTGCCTCAGGTGGTAGGGGACTTCCCTTTGGTGAAGATCTTTGAGCATAAGCTGGATGACCATTGTCAGATAAGCGTGTTGCAGAAGGGGATTCCTTCTAGGTGTGGCTTGGACTCCACCTCTTCAACTCTGAGGTTTTGTGACCTCTGAAGTTATGCCTCTGTAATCTTGGTATTTATCTTTATGTAAGGGTATGACTCATTACCACTGTTCTGTGTATCCACTCTTTCTATGGACACTGTTTGTATTTGTAGGAAAGTACACCTCCCTGTTTATAGGAGTCATGTTTTGTAGCTACTCTTCTATTTGATTTTAGTCAGTGCCTTCACTTTGAGCTAATTGTATCCATTGGCTAACTGTTAATGGGAAATACTTTGGGGAGAGGAAGGAAAGACATTTTTTTTTATGTTAAAAGAAGCCATTTGCAGTGTACCACCCTCTATATACTCAACCTATGAGAACAAACACAAGTTGGGGGAGTATCTTAGAAGGAATGTTATACTTAGGGCAAAGATTTAGAGCTGAAAGAGACCTTAGAGTTTCCTTTAGCAAATGAGAAAATTGATGCCCAGTGAGATGTGTTTTACCCAAAGTTACCCAGATAATAACTGGTAGTGACAGGATTTGAACCCAGTTTTTTCTGACTCTAGATGGAGTGTTCATTTCACTACACCTTATTGCTTCCTGTTCATGAAGCATATAGGATTACTAACCAATAACTTGGGCAAGAACCATGGTTGAAGGTAGATTCTTCCTCCTAGGAACTTGGCATTTGGCATGTTACTTTCCACTGGATTCTTGAGAAATGTGATTTTCAGTAGACTACAAGCTCCTTGAGGGTACTGCTTTTTTTTTTTTTTTTTGTCTATGTACCCTCAGTTCCTCACACATTTTTGTTAGATTATACTAGTCTTACTCCTTTGTCTTATAAAAGAAAACCTCTTTACCAAGTCAGGATTAGTCACCCTTACCCCACGTCCTAATTTTATATAATGCTTCTACCTCCAGTCAGTTGGGTTTGCAGAGGGAGACTGGGGGTGTAGGGACATGGAGGAAGGAACTTGACCCAAATCAAACAGGTATGTAGTTAGATGGGGTTGGATGGGTTATGGGCGCAAAGATGACATCAATAGAATCCATTTCACTCATTATCCAGTCTAGAAGTGTTTATTCTTGAGGCCAAGAGGCTTTTTCTTGTTTTTCATGACTAGTGATGGTGGGTGGATACTGAACCATGACGTTATTTCTTTTTCTGTTGGGAAAGCGAGTCAGGACATACTACATTCTTGTTGTCTTCTCTCTAGTCATCACTGATTCACCAATCACTACCCCAAAGGCAAGGGGGGACCGCCCTCAGTCTGTTTCTCCTTACCCACAGTTCTCTAGTGTAGCTTCCATTTGTATTTCACGTCTCTTGGACAAACAAAATGAATTTTTTCCCACAAAGGTCCTCACCAGCCAAGGATAATGAGACTGACCAGTAATGTAATCCCCACTGAAGACCAAACTCTTTTCATGCCTTTCCAACCACTGGAATTTACCACCACCCCCCTCCCCTGGGTGTTTTGCAGCCCTCTACTTCTGTGAATGAGACAGTATACATGGGAAATGATGGTCGAGTCACACACACTGTTATTTATTCATCCGGCGGCAATTTGGAGGTTGTTGCTTACAATTAGCTGCTTGATCTTAATCACTATTGTCCTTGGCCCCTGGAACACTGTGTCTTTTGGAGACCACTTTTCCGGTATTCGGATGGCCTACTTAATTAGACAATCGGGACTGTCTGTGCTTAGGCTACTGGGAAGCTGAGTAAAATCTGAAAATTCATTGCCATTTTGCCTCCTGTCTGAAATCTGAAATCAACCCAGCATATCCCCATTTACCCTGAATCCCTAAGTGACTGGAGATAGCTGAGTGGTCCCAGGTACCTCCATAGCAACTTGACTACCAAGAATAATATTCCCCCAGCAAATTATGTCTAGTCTTCTAATCTTTCATGACTTCTGATTCTTATAGTTTTCACAGAAACTGACCCATGAAAGAAGAAAGCATCTCCCATCCCTGCACCTTTGCACACAGGCTAGCCCCCTCATACCTGGAATGTTCTCTCTTCACACACACCTCTACCTCTGTAGTATCCCTTGGTATTCAGGGCTCCATTCAGGTAGGCTCTCCCACTGGAAGCCTTTCCATATACCCCCAGTCATTAGTGAATGATGATTCTTCCCAACCAAAGATTACTTCTTATTTAGTTTGTGTATTCATTGAATTTATTTATGTGTTTGTGGGAACCCCTCTCCTCTCCTCCTTCCCCTCACTCCAGTATGATGTAAGTTCCTTGGAAGAGGGGAAATTTAAAAAAAATTTCAATCTTTGTATTCTCAGCACCCAGCAACATGAATTACATAGTAGATAATACTTAAACTAATACTTAAAAAATTAATACTGTGCCATAAATGACTTTGTATTTCTTTTCTTAATATTTTACTCTGTATATACTTACATATGTCCTTGGTGCTCCCCCCTTTAGAATGTAAACTCCTTATGGGGGACTATTTCATTAAATGTATTTGAATCCTTCACACTCAGCACAGTGCCTGATGTACAGTAGGCAAGTCATAAATGCTTATTGATTGAGTAATGAAGATCTTGAGACTTAGAGAGGTCACAGAACATTCTCAATTACTCAATTTATGCATGTAGTAGCAGGGTCTTGATTTGAATCTAGGTCTTCTGACTCCAGTTCAGAATACTGTGCCACATGCTTATCAGACAGCCAGTTGCCTATGTGTATATGTGAACCACACAATAGCCAGGGTTGACAATGGTGATAAGTACTATAAACCTGCAGGTAAGTGTGAGGATATAAAACAAGTTGCGAAGGCTTGAAGGAATAAATCACATGAGGGTTTCTGGTAGAGTATGCGTATATCCTTACCTAGAAAAGAGAGGACTTGATTTCTTTCATGGAGTCACCAGCAGGAAGGAAAAATAATGTTGAATGACCCTTAATATTCCAATGTGGACACAGAGAACCAAGAAAGGAAGTCTCCATCCACTAATGCAGTAAGAAGTCAGAAAAGGAAACCTGGTAGGACAGGTGACTGGAAGGCATGTTAGTCCTTCTCAGCTGCTCCCTTTCTCATTCTCTCTTTTCTCTATCACTCTTTTATCTCATTCTTTCCCAGTGGGGAGGAATGAGGTCATCTTAAGCTAAAGGAGGCTCAAGGCCATCCATCAGGAGTTGAGATGGGCTGTCTGCCTCCTCTTACCACAGCAACAGCCTCCTATGTGCCTCCTGCCAATAAGTACTGTCTTGTTGATCTCATCTGCCGGAGGCAAGTGTAGGAAGCTTACGTAAGCCCCAGACAGAAAGAAGCCCTTAGGAACCCAAAGACCAACTTGACTTTTTTATTACTGATGGACCACAAATGCTTTTTCGCCTTGGAAAAATACACAGGCTACAACTACATACAGAGGCAAATAGTTCACAAGGCTATCTCTTTTCATCTTGTTATTGGGCAGAAATTATATTCATTCTACAATAGACTGATAAAATATCTTCACTTACCCACCTAACTCAAGTGCTGGACTTGAGTTTAAATCATGTCTCCCATACTTATTAACTATGTGAATCTGGATAAATTCTAATCTTTCAATTCCCTCAACTATAAAATGAGAGTGTCAGGAAAGATGGCCTCAGATGTCTCTTTCAATTCTCTCTCTATGATCATAGAAATATAATAATCATATGTATTACCTTGATGTTTGAAAGTAGCTTTTTCTGGAACCCATGTGTCCTCTGCTTGGTCAAACTGGATTTATTATAGTCCCCCAAACACATTCCCTGCTCTCCTATTTCCATACCTTTGTGTGATTCATCAATCAGCTAGTGTCTATTAATCACCTACTGTATGCAAGGCACTGCTCGAGATGCTGAGGCAACAAAAACAAAAATTGTATGATCCCTGACCTCCAGAAGCCTCCATTACATTGGTGGGAAGAGGGGATAAATGAAACACATATACAAGCTTATTAATACAAAGTGATTTTGAGTTGGGGCAATGGAGAGAGCACTAAAAATTAGGATGATTGAAAAAGACCTCAGACAAGTAGCGGCACCTAAATTGAGTTTTAAGGGTACTAGGGATTCTGAGGGGGGCGAGGAGGGAGGAAGGAAAACACTACAGGAAGAAAAGCCAAGGCAAAGTCACAAAAGTGGGAAACAGAATGTCATTTAAGGGAAATAGCAAGTCTGGAGGGAATGGAGCTTCTGTGAAGAAGAGGAGTGTGAAATAAATCTGGAAAGAATGGGCTGGAGCCAGATCTATGCATTCCTTGAATTCCCTTTCTATCAATTTGGTTAAAGGAACTGGGCATGTTCAGCCTAGAGAAGAGAAGACTTGGGGGTTGGGGGAAGATGGTGGCTATGTCTATATATTTCAGGGTCTATCATGAGGAGAAGGAGGAAAAGGGGAAGGAGAAAGAGGAAGAGGAAGACACTTGTTCTCTTTAGCCCCAGAGATCAGAACCAGGAGCAATGGATGGAAGTCACAAAAAGGCAGATTTAGGTTTGATGTCAGGAAGGACTTCCTAATAATTCTCTTTTCAGTTGGGTCTGACTCTTTGTGATCTCATTCAGAGTTTTCTTGGCAAAGATATTAGAGTGGTTTGTCATTTCCTTCTCCAGCTCATTTTACAGATGAGGAAACTGAGGCAAACAGGGTAACTGATTTGCCCAGGGTCACACAAATCAGTTACCCTGTTTGCCTCAGTTTCCTCATCTGTAAAATGAGCTGGAGAAGGAAAGTAGTTTGTACTCTGAAAGCTGAGTCCTCCTGACTCCAGACCAAATCCTCTATGCACTGTGGCAACATTTAGCTGCCCTCCCAATAATTAGAGCTCTCCAAAGTGGAATGGGTGGTGAGTTCCCCTTCTTTGGAGGTCTTTGAGCAGAGTCCGGATAACTATTTGATTGATCTAATATAGTAAGGACTCTTTTGCTTATGGGTTGGACTAAACTTCCTTCCAACTCTTGAATTCCATGGTTCTGTAGTTCCTACCCATCATTCAAGACCCAGCTCAAATGCCATTTACACTACCAAACCTTCTCCTGTTTCCCCCCATTAGAAACAGTCATTCTTTATCACTAGCAAAGACTCTATATAATATGCTTCCTGTGCTGTGCTTTCATTTTTGATTTTGTTTTATAGTCACTTGTGTCCACACATTTTATCCACTAACAGACCATAAGCTCGATGAGGGCAAGGATCATCTGAGTAAGCCCTGGGTAACACAGAAAGATGCTGTTCTACTGGACTAAATGATCTTTTTTTTAATTTATCTTTTATTAGAAGCACTCCATCCCTGGCCAAAATCTTGTCATTCCTATCTTTGAAGCCATGGCCCAGAAACCCAAGTCCATTTCTCAGATGCCATATTCTTAAGCTAACTGTTCACTTCCCAAATCCAAATCTAAATCTGAATGGGATTATATCTCCTTTGGCTATACTGGCTCTGCTATTTTATTGCTTGTGTGAGCATGGCTAAACATTTCTCAGCTTTTGGTCTCTGTTCCCTCATCTGTAAAATAGCGGTATTTGATTGGATACATATAAGGCCCTTCCAGTTCCAAAATCTATAAATCTATCTTCTGAGAAAAGTCTACGTAGAGTCTGGTCTTATGTTAGGTTCTGCTCTTAGCTACTTCCCAGTACAATGGTTCCTGTGTACCTCTCATCCTGGTCACAGAATCAGTTCTGTCCTCAGTCTTTCTACCATCTTGCCCCTCCTCCCCCAAAGATTATCTGTAAAGCACTGATTCCCTGAGCAGTTAAATGAGCAACAACAAGCTGACAGACATCCCATACATTAAATGAATGATCTCCAATTCTCAGTGAAAGAAGCAAAGCAACTCATTAACACAGGGGCACAGTATTTCTCAGACCTGGCATCATGATGGGCCCTGTGTGTATCCCCAGATCCAATTTCTCCTCTGATCTTTTCATTTATCACTTTTAATAGCCCCATTTTTCAGGCTTTCCCAGACCACAAAAGTTTGCCTAATCTTCATGCCAGATGCATTCATATTTTCACTGGTCTACCAGTTCTGTGACTACAATCACACTGGCAATGTCCACTTTTCCTTTAAGCCATACCTCCTGGGTCCCTCACTCTATCTGTATGCAGGGCATTCTATTAATCAAAGGATACTCAATGGTAGCTTATTCAATGCCCAGCAGGGGTCATAGATGCCAACTGGCTGAAGGGACATAGAAGATCTCCTAATTGAACTCTGGTGACCTGCATTAAGCCCCCAAGTCCCTGGGAAAGTCATTGTACAACGCCTAATTTGTAGAAATCTGTGTTGTTGTTCTAACCTCTTGTCCACAGACTCACTCTTTTTCTTGCTGCCAAATTACCAAAAGTAGGGAAAAGGATCTGTCCATGGTCCATTTGAAGCTCTGATGTGGTGAAACCAATAAATGATACTGCTAAAGAAAAAGATGACTCACCTGAGAGAATTTAGGACAGTTTGCATTAATCCCAGATATTCTGTAGCATATTACTTATCTCCCTGTGATTCTAGAAAAGATTGCACCCCTCTTCCCAGGGGCCCTAGTACATTGCCACTGCATCAATACTAATGTTTCAGAGAAAACCCAAAGTTCTTAATAGTCTCTGCTGATGCATAATATTGGCTCCCACTTAAAAGCAAAAGCATAAATTGCACTGAGTTCTGAACACTCTTTTCTTTCTCGCCTTTGGGTGAGTCTACTGAGAAACCTTTAGATGCTCTGGGAACTGAATGAGTCCAGAACTGCCATTTTGTCTTAATTGGTGGAAGTCCCCTGGATTTGTAAAAAGCTACATCAGAGACTAAAGTGGAAACATTGTGCCCCCAGACTTAGTCCTGTTGAATTAACCTTCATTAGGATGCAAAGCAAAACTCGGCCATCAACTGGGCCAGGCAAACAAAGGAAACATGGAAATTGGAGCAGAGTAATGCATCCTTTTCACCCCAAACTTTCAAAACAAGATTCTGACCATTTACTTGAGAACTCGATTTTTTGTTTTCTTGTCCCATACAAAGGAAACAGGAAACTAAACTTCAGAGGAGAAAGGGCCCCCTATTCCCTTACATGGTGGGCCAGGGTGGCTGATGATTGCAGAGGGGGGAAAAGGAGGTTTGCTTGAGTGGAGAGAGGCTGGCAGGAGAGAGAGCTGAGAAGGCCCAATTCTGTGTTCCAGGGTGACCCCACTCTAGCTGGCACTGAAAGCAGCATGGAGAAACAGGGGGTGGCTTTTTTGTTATAAGAAAACTACTATCAGCAAGAGAAGTTGGGGACAGTATCCAACTCTGGGATTCCAAAATTATGTACCCACAACGTTTCCAACATCTAGTACTAAAACAATTATTAGACTATCCTCAACTTTCTCTCCCATGGACTTCAAAGACTATGTTCTTCAAAAAAAGACCAGGAAGGATACTTTTAAAAAGACATTTTGTAGGTAACCAAGAATGAATGCTGGTTTTCGAAATGGTAGACGTTCTCCAAACATCATTACATTG
Source organism: Pseudochirops corinnae (assembly GCA_028646515.1). Taxonomy (NCBI): domain Eukaryota; kingdom Metazoa; phylum Chordata; class Mammalia; order Diprotodontia; family Pseudocheiridae; genus Pseudochirops; species Pseudochirops corinnae. The sequence goes on from CM053592.1 coordinate 171,672,759, forward strand.
ACTCATGATAAGAACAATTTACCAGAAGAGAAATAAATGATTGTGGGGGGAAAAGAGGGTAGCTAGGTTCTTTTAAGTTTTACCAATCATAACTAACATTGCCTAAGTCTGGAAAGAAGCCACCATTTTAGAGAAGTGGCTAATGGAACAAGGTAGCTTTTAGTTTACCATATTACTTAGTTGGGTGAGCAAATATGTGAATGATAATTTAAAGCATTTTGTCTGGTAGACTGGGAATGTAACAGGGAATCTGGAACCCTAAGTTCAGTTCTGAGTTTTGCCACTAAGTCACTGAGTCTCCTTGACCTTTCTGTGTGTCCATTTCTTTACCCGTAAAGTGAAAATTCATTCACAGATATTTACAGAATCATGACATTTATATAGTTCAAAGGGATCACAGCCAACAGCTAGGGCAATCCATACCAAAAGAAATCCTTACTATTACAAATTTGATGAGTGTTTTAAGAACTTTAATGGATGGGGATCCCGCCTTCCTTACTTTGGACAAGTAAATTTTTTCTGAGCATTAAAAGACTCCACAAACCAAATGAGAAAAGACCATGGAGAAGGATTCTTTGGAAACAATTTGGATTTTTTTCATCTCTTGAAAAAATGATTTTTTGCAAACCAGTAGCAATAGCCAATATTTATATAACTCTTTCTAGTTTAAAAAAGACTTTACATTCATCTTCCCATTTGATTTCCACAACTACCCCATGAAATAAGTATTATTCTTAGCCCTATCATACAGATATTGTTCAGGGGTTTTACCTTTGATATTTCCTCCCTGAGTTTTCTGGAAGTGATCCAGGAGAACACTGAATCTTCTAGAAAGGAAACCTAGCCTGAATACTCTAGACCTAAAGTCAGGCTCTGTCAGACAATTGATGGCATCAATTGCATCTACTTTGCATTTATTCACTTGTATACATGGAATCATAAATTGTAGCTGGAGAACATTGAAGATCAGCTATTCCAATCCTCTCACTTAACAGATGAAGAAATTGGGAGTCAAATAAGTGAAGTGACTTATCAAAGGTTCCATTGACAGTAAGAGAGATGGAAGAATCTAACCCAGGTTCTCTAACACCATGGTCATAAGACATACTCTTTCCATTGTACCACAATGTATCGTATTTTCCTAATAGAATGCAAGTTCTCTGAGGGTAAGAATTGTTTCTTTTTCTCTGTTACTCCCAGTGTAGAGAAGTATATTAATAGGATCAGTCACTTCACTGGTATTGGGAATTCCCAGGGGAGGAAATTCCCCCTACCAATACAGGTCAACATCTCCTTGTGCAACATAGAGTCTTAAAGAATTTCCTAGACCCTAGGAGTTAAGTTTCTTGTCCACAGTCATACAACCAATATGAGCCAGAGGCAGGAATTGTTGGCTTTGAAGATAGCTGTCTATTCAATAGATGGCACACTCTATCTGCTTTGCACATAATAGGAACTTAATAAATGTTTATTGAAGGCAGGAAGGAAACAAGCATTTATTAAGTACCTACTATGTGCCAGGCACTTTATAAGAATTATCTCATTTGATCTTCACAACAACCTTGGGTCGTAGTGCTATTATTACTCCCATTTTACAGTTGAGATAACTGAGATAGACCGAGGTTAAATGACTTCCCAAGGTCTTCATTTCCATTCACTGATTAAAAAGATGTTTATTGAAATATTATATACTTGCTTTTATAACATTTTGGTTATTACAATGGCAAGAATTTTACTCTCCTCCACCACCTATGCAATGGGACTTTTCAAGTGATTTGGGGGCAGCAAACTATGTAACTGGTCTTGTATCACATGCTTACTTGGACAGGTCAACCCATACCCAGGGCATCTGGATTCTGTTCTTTCAAATTATGAATGAATGGCGTATTCGCAATTTTTGGACCAACTCCTCCAAAGACATTTTGGCTCAGGAAATGAGCCACAGAATCTACTTTCACTTCAATTTTTAATTCAATAAACCTTTGTTAGGTACTTACTATATGCAAGGCACTGTGCTTGATATTAAGGCAATAAAAGCAAAAGTAAACACCAAACCAAAGACTTTACAGTTAATCCTAGAGGCAATGGGGAGATGTTGAGAATTTTAGAGGAGTGGCAGAGACCAGAGGAGCAGCAATATGGTCAACCCTGTGTTTTAGGAACACCAATTTGGTGACTACATGGACAATAGATTAGAGAATAGAGAGACTGGAAGGAGGGAGATCAATGAGGAATCTACTGGAAGATTGGTCCAACGGATTGAACACTGGCTCTGGAATTTCGTGGTCAGCTTCTGCTTACTATGCCAATGTGACTTTGGACAAATCACTCAACTCCACCTTTTCACTTCTGTTTTCTCATCTGTAAAATGAGAAGGTTGGAATACCAGACCTCTGAGGTCCGTTCCACCTCTAAATATATGATATTGTTCCAAATTGAAGCCTTCACTTGACTAACAATAGCAAATCAAGCCAACAAGCACTTATTAAGCACCTAATATAAGCCACAGTAAGCACTGGAGTTGCAAAGAGAGGGTGAGGGATAATCTATCTCTCAAGAACCTCACAGTCAAATGGTATAATAGGTGAAGCACTGAATAAGATTATGATTTGAATCTCAGTTTCATTACTTAGTGGCTGAGTGACTTTGGGAAAATCCCTTCACTTCCAGCATTTATATGTAACTTTGAGGTTTGCAAAGCACTTGACCCCTGTTACCTCATCAGATGCTCACAACAATCCTGGGAGGAAGATGCTATTCTCATCCTCAGGGTCACACTGCTTATAAGTGTCTGAGGACGGATTCGAACTTAGATCTTCCTGATTATAGAGACTATATACTCTATAGATTATAACAGCACATGCAGCACCCCACTTTTCAAATCTATAATATATGTATGTGAAACATTAAATGCTTGTGGTGATCTTGTAATCCCCCCATTTCTCTTTTAAATCCAGGTGTGAAAGAGAATAAAGGCAAATTTTACAGATAAAGTTCAGGATCTGTCCCCATGAGACTTCTAGAAATATTTTATGTACAAAATCTCACAACAAAATGAAAATAAGTATTTTGCTTTTCTATACTGCATAAATGTGTGCCACAAATTCTCTCCTGCCCCAAAGCCTTATAAATACATAAGATAGTAATTTAAGCATCTAAGGTAAATGGATTCCTCTCTACCCTCCTTTCCTCTTCCTCATCCAAGTCAGCTAAAAGCACAGAAATTTTAGTAGGCATCGGTAACACCAACTGCTGGTCCAGAGGAACATAATATTTGAAATTTTTTTCATGGGTTTAAAGAATGAGATGGGGAAGGGCCCTAAGAAGTCCTTTAGAAACATTTCATTTTACACTGAGCAGATGTCTAGAAAGACTATAATCATTGCTGAAAAGTATGAAACATTATCGGGCTGGGGACCAAGGATGGGTTTGCCAAGGACCCTAATAAATGGTTTCTGAGGGTGGTCCATAGCTAACTACTTGTAATTGTGTTCTAGGTTCTATCCATGGTACCTACTGAATCAGAACCTTTGGGTCTTTTAAGCTGGAAGGGACCAACCAAGACTCAAAGAAGCATCCCATACGGTGGTCATTCAACCTTTACTTAAAAACCTCCAGTGCTGAGGAGCTCACTATCACCAAAAGCAACATATGCTGCTTTTGTATGACAGTTCTAATAGTACAGATGTTTTTTTTTTTTCCATTTATCAAGGCTCAAGTTGCCTCTCTGAAACATTCACCTATTGGTTTCCTCCCCCTAGGGCTGAGAAAATAAAATCTAAGCCCTTTTCCATGTGATAGCCCTTCAAATGTGTGAAGACAGCTATCCTGTCTCCCCTAAGTCTTCTCTGTGACAAATATCCCCACTTACTTCAACCTAATCCTCATATTGCAGTATCTTAAAACTCTTCACGATCCTCATCACATTCCTTTGGATCAGAGGGTTCTTACTTAACCTGAGGTCTATGAACTTGCTGAAATTTTTAAATAATTATTTCAATATAATTGAGTTCCTTTGTGATCATACGTATTTTATTTTATGCATTTAAAAGCTCCATTCTGAGGACTCCATGGGCAACATCAGGTTGACAATGATGTCCATTACATATGCAAAAAAGGTGAAGAACCCTCATTTCTTGCCTTCTCAATGGATGGGGGAGGGGATTGAGGAAGGGAGAGAATTTGAAACAGAAATTAAAAATATTTTTTTAAACTCTGCCTTAGATAATTTCCACAGTATTAATGTCCCTCCTAAAATATGACGGAAGCAATTTATTTTGGACTAGGCCAGTCATTTTATTGATGCAGGGAGATCCCGGTCAGGTTTTCCTTCACTAATACAGACCTAAACCTGTTTTGCAAGTTACAGTATAAGGAAGTTACCAGGGGCCATCAAGAGGTGAAGTTGCCCAAGGTCACATAACCAGGATATATCAGAGGCAGGCTTAACTTCTTGACTGTGAGGTCACCTCTCCATCTACTAAGCCAGGTGCATCTCCAGCAAACATTCCTAAGGAGTCAATATCCTAATACCAGGGATATGAACTATGCAGTTCTATAGTGTATTAAACAACTTCCCCTTTCAAAGGAGTAAAGAGAAAATACAGTTGGGAAAATATTTACTCTCTGGATATAGAAAAGGGTAGTGAGAATCTGCCATGACCTGCAGCCCAATGTTTTGCCAGAAAGGAAGAAGCATTTCCCAGTTTTCTGGAGGGAGAATTAGAAACAGCAGGCAGCTTGAGAGTGGGGGCATTTGTTAGGGTGGAATTCCTCCCTTTTGTCTCAGCTCTTTGACTTTTGCAGACAGGAGTTAACCGTGAAACAGCAGCCGTTCTCAGAAACTCGGGGTCAGCCAGAGAACTCTCTTGCTTCAATAGACAAGCCAGGCTATGAGTCAGGCAGCAGGTGCATAGACAGGGCTGTAAGGTTGAAATGGAAGGATATTGGTGAGCTCTGTCTGGGGCCTAGTCCAATGTTACCTGCTCCTATTTCAAACTACCATCTCCTGGTTCTACCTACTGTTGACTTTTCTGTCGTCTTAGTCTCTAAGTGTTCTGTTACTCTATGGGATATACCTCAATGCACTCCTTCCCCCATACGGAGTGGGAGCTCAGTGAGGGCAGTACAGAGATTTCTTTTTGCTCCCCTGTACTAGATACGATATGGTGAGCCATAGGTAGTCAATGACAGTTAATCTCTCAATTTAATTCACTCTAGGCCTGTCCTGGACCATATTCACCAGTTACAATTTTAATTTAGAATAATAATAAGCTTAGAGTCTAGTATCTCCGAGTTGCCTGTCACTAGAGGTAGAAGGAATCTCAGAAGTCATCTAGACCAACTCCATGATTTAATATATGAGAAAATGCAGACAAAGGCTAAGTTAGTGATATGCCCAAGTTCACAGAGGTAGAAAGCATGAGGGTTGGGATTTGAATCCAGGTCCTTTGACTACAAAGTCAGTGCTCTTTCCCCTATGTTATTGTGGTACTTCAGACCCTTCATGATCCTGTTTTGGGATTTTCTTCGTATTGCCTTCTTCAGCTTATTTTACAGATGAGGAACTGAGGCAAACAGGGTTAAGTGACTTGCCCAGGGTCACACAACTAGTAAGTGTCCAAGACCAGATTTGAACTCATGAAGATGAGTCTTCCTGATTCCAAGCCCAATGCTCTATCCACTGCACCACCTAGCTTTTCCTGGTACCCCTTACTATAGGCACTCCTTGAAACCAGGATCTGGGAATGGCCAGTGCCATTTTGCCACTCTTTGCTATCCATGTGACACCTTTGCTCAAAGATGGGGTGTTGGGGAATCAGATTCTGGAGTCATACTCACGACTTTCACAGTGTTTCCCAGTGTAGCCCGCCAAGCAGGCACACCGATAGGATCCAGCTTTGTCAAGGAGGCATGTGCCATCATGGAAGCACGGAGATGAAGAGCAGGCTGTAAGACAAAAGATAGGGTGAGCCAGTGTTTATACCCAGGAAAGCTGCTATGCCTGAAGTCTGGGTTCAGGTTTTTGTAACTATCTAGCACAGACTTGAAAAATGTCTTAGGAGCACAGGATGTGAGAGTTGTGAGAGAAATGGTTATTTCTCTTGTACTAACAACTAATTATTGTATGGAGGGCAAGATTTTTCCCATTTTTTACATCCTCACCCAGAAACTTTTTAAATAACACAGCTGGGAGGAGACTATATTAAGTCCATTAGGCAATAAACATTTATCATAATATCTATGTACCAGACATTCTGCAAATTGCTGGGATTATAAGGAAAGGGAAGAGATTGTTCCTGCTCTTAAGGAGTCTAATGGGAGAGACAGCATGTAAATAACTGTGTACATAGATGGATAGATAGATAGATAAATAGATAGATAGATAGATAGATAGATAGACAGACAGACAGATAGATAAAGACAGACAGACAGATAGACAGGAAGGAAGAAAAAGAAAGAGAAAATGGAGATAATCAATAGAGGGGAGGTTAGAATTAAGGGGATTAAGAAAACTTCCCACAGAAGGTAGAATTTTAACTGGTACTTAAAGGAACACGGGAAAACTAGGAGACAGAGATGAAGAGAGAGAGAATTTTAGGCATGGAGGACAACCAGTGAAAATGACCAGGATCAGGAGATGAAGCACAATAATAAGGAGGTCAGTGTCACTGGACCACACAACATATAGGGGCAAGAAAAGTATAAAAAGAATGGAAAGGTAGGAAAGGGCCAGGTTCTGAAGGGTTTCGAATACCCAACCAGTAGAAGAGAAGACATAGAGGGCTGTCACATGGTAGAAGAAGTAGACATAATCACCTTGGCCCAGGTAGGCTGAACCAAGAGCAATGGGAAGCAGTTGGAGAAGTAAGGTTGGCCTTGATGTAAACAAGAAATTCCTAATGATTAGAGCTGTGCAAAGAATGAAGTGGGCTGCCTCTGGAGACAGTTGATCCTTCCTCATGGGAAGTCTTCAGCCCAAACATGGGTGAACACTGGCCAAGTATGCTGTAGAAGGGATCTTTGTTTGGGCACTCATGGAATGGATGGACAGTTAGGTCCCTTTCAACTCTCATGTAACCCCTAATCTATCTAGAATGTTCTCCCCACTCACCCTTGCCTCCTAGCTCCAACCCCACCTTCTGCAGGGAACTTTTCTAAGTCCATACACTTATCCCCTCCCCATGTTAGCAAAGCCTTCCATGTGAGATTCCTCTCCAGTCACACTGTTTATATCTTACATGTACAAGTCCTTACACATTGTCACTCCCATTAAAATGTGGGGCTCCTCGTGGGCAGAGATTGTGTTTGCCTTTCTTTATATCTCTGCTACTTAGCACGGTGCTTGGCACATGGTAGGTGGCTAAGAGATGCTGACTGATTAACTGATTCTGCTCGAGGTTAAACATACCCGGCTCCTTTGGCTGATCTAGACATCAGGGAATGGTGAAAGGGAAACAGTGGAGAAGAATGAAAGATTCTCTGCTACTCCCTCTCCATCTTGCTGAATACTCTGTCTGTAAACTCTGATAAAGCGACCCAAGAACGTGAGATCCTAGGTGTGACTTATTTGAAGCCAGCACTAATGGTGGGATCAATCAACATTGGTTCTTGGGGAGCTTTTCTCTCCCACTGATGAGCTAAGCAATCATGTTCAGTGCCTACTTAGGTTGCTGTTGACAACACAGCATGAGAAGTTTTAATGAGGCTGAAAGGAGAAAAGGAAGGTATTCAGGGAGAGATTTGTCTGGGGCACAACTAGAAAATGCCACATTCATTTTCATTCTCTTTACCTGTGATCTCTTCAAAGATGGCATGGAACCCATCAAAGTTCTTAGAGCCGTCTGACTGGAAGAGGATGTGGAGGGAGGCCCCAGTGCTTTGAATGGGGGCTGGCCGCTCATTCCCACAGAAGCGTTTGATTATCCTGCTGTCACTGTTGTCCCCATCCCGGACCTCAACATAGTCATACTGGCACATGTAGTCAAATTCCAGGCTTAACATAACAAACCTGGAAACAGAGACAGGAAGGGGAGAAGATGATGTTGGAGGCAACATTGAACAGGACCAGGGGATTTACAGGCTCATGAGACTGAGAGGTTGGAAGGGGTCTTCAAGAAGAAATAGTCACAGGAACATAGATTTACCCACTGATAGATATTTATTTAGTGCCTATAATGGGCCAGGCACTGCCCTAGTCCCCGGGATTCGAAACCAAAAGTAAACAGTTCCTGCTTCCAAGAATCTTACATTCTCTTGAGAAGACAACATGTATGTGTATAAGTACACACATAACAAAGACAAAATAAATTCAAGGTGATTTTTCCCCAATGAGTAGTAGGATACTAGCAACCAGGGAGATCAGGAAAGCCTCCATGATAGTGGCATTTGAGCTGAATCTTACAGGAAATTTTACAAGATGGAGATGAGGGGAGAGTGTGTTCAATTCAAAGGCGGAAGGTGGGCTATTAAGGGACCTTAAGAGTTATCTTGACCAGTGATGTCAACCTCAAAGAGAAAGAAAGCCAGTAAACTGTACATAAGGTTCCTTACAGGCAGCAAATCAACTTGGAAAACCACATATTAACATTATCTTTCTATCCATCTATCTAACTACCCATCTATCCATTCAAATATATATAACATTTGTAGATATATAATATATGTTATTATTATGTTATGTTCACATATATACATATGCATATATGTATATATGTATATGTGTGTATACATATATAAAATATGATGTTCTATTGTATTTGTCAGGGCAGCTAGGTGGAGCAATGGATAAAATGCCAGACCTGAAGTCAGGAAGACTCTTCCTGATTTCAAATATAGCTTCAGACACTTAATAGCTGTACAACCTTGGACATGTCAATCCTGCTTGCTTCAGTTTGCTCATCTGTAAAATGAGTTAGAGAAGGAAATGGCAAACCACTCCAGTATATTTGCCAAGAAAATCCCAAATGAAGTCATGACGAGTCAGATGTGACTAGGACAAATGGACATGATTGCATTTGTGTTTATTTTATTAAATATTTCCCAATTACATTTTAATCTAGTTTAGGTACTGGCCAAGTGTTTGAAACCTCTGATCTAGGCCAACCCCTTCATTATGAAGTTGGAGAAGCTGAAAGTCAAGAGGTTAGTTACCCAAGGTCACACTAAGTACTAAATGTCAGAGCCAGGATTTGAACCTGGGTTCTCTTACTCCAAATCTAGCATTCTTACTGTCCTATATTGCCTCCCCAATCCTTTCATCTCATAAGTGATGAAACTGAAGAAGACATGAGCACAAGGGTGCTGATCATCAGAGCCTGAGCTCAGACCCACATTCTTTGACTCAAAATCCAGTCCTCTTTCTATATCTTTTCAGAGACTCTAAGAATTACAGAGTGGGAAGAAACATTGGAAGCCATCAGTGAAATCCCTGCTTCTATGCGCACCACCAAGAGCCTGGCTAATAGGGATGGTGATGTCTAGAAAGAGGACACATCTATTTCAGAGCTACATAAAGAAGAGGTGATCACCTGGGGGGTGGGGTAGAGAGAGGAAAGGGGCTGACCTGACAGGAGGCAGAAGTTCCTATACCTGGGAGGTTGCCAGACTTCAAGATGAAAGCTTTTAATGCTCAGCACTCTAGGTTTCTGAGCATTCTTGAGGAACTGGGTGGATCAGAGTCACCACCTGGAAGGCAGAGGGTCAGTTCTGTCTATAAATGTTTCTTCTGCAGGGGATAAAAAGCACGGAAGAGTCTAGAGCTCAATGTAATCCTAGAGCTCATTTGTTCCCCTTATGCTTACAGAGGAGGAATCTCAGATGAAGAGAAGGTAAAGGATTAGTATGCAGTTATCTAGTGGTGGTGTTCAGTGTATAACCCTGGACCTCTTGACACTCAAAATATACTGTTCTTTTACCTCTCAGATATGTAGAGGGAAAGGTCTGTACAACATAGCTCTGGGGATCATATAGAAAGAGATTCCATATAATTTCCACCATCCTCCAATGGGTCAGAAAACTCCATGGCCAAGGCCAACAACTACCATAAGACTCCTTTGTCACAGTCCTCTCTTTGCCCATTCTTCTAAATCAGACAATTTTTGGTCCTTACCAAACTCACTTGGAAACTGTAGAAATGGTACAATGTTTCATGCACCATTTCCACCACTACCACTACCACCAGCAGCAGCAGCTTGACACATACATTCCTCACTGGGACAACAAGATACTGATGTGTAAAGTGCTTGGCAAACCTCAAAGAGGTATGTAAACGTTAGCTATTATTTCTGGTTGAGAGAATTCCTCACTGGGAGTATCCTGTGCCAATGAATCACAGGTCTAGACCAATAATAATAATGATAGTGATTATTACTACTATTATTTGTTCTTTTAGCACTTAAAAGTTTGTGAGAAATGAGGAAACTGAGACTCACAAAAGTTGAATAAGTAGCTCAGAGTTATACATAGCAAGTAAGTATGAGAATCAGAAGATGTGGGTTCAGTTCCTAATTCTAGAACCAGAGTTCTTTCTCTCAATCCTTCTTCAATGACTTCATAGTACAGTCATCCTAGAGAGACAGAATGATATTGAGAGTTGAGAGCTCGACTTAGACTTGACATCAGAAAGATTTGGGTTTGAATCCTGAACTAATACTTGCTAGTTGTGTGACTATGGGTAAGCCACCATGGATAAGAACTCAAACTTCAATTTCTCCATTTGTTTAAAAAAAATGGATAATGATGCCAGTGATACTTACTTCACATGATTTTTGTGAGGTTTAAGTGAGAGAAGGCACATAAAGTGTTATATAATAAAGGTCAGCTCTCATTACCTACATCACCTAACATAGCAGCTCCCATCACTTTTCATATGCAAAGTGCTTTCTTCATCACAATGCTGTGAGAAAGGGAAGAAGCATTCCTCTTACGTTAATTTCATTCCCAATTTAAGTGGCATCCATTCCCACATACTGCTACTAAATATCCGAGGACTCGAACCCAGAATTCCTATCTTCTTTCTATGATTCCATGCTGCCTCTGTTTGCATGCCTTATCATCTCAACCAGGACACTAACCCATACTAATTATCATGTGTAGCATCTTCTTGCTTTCTTTGACTGTGTCAGACTAGGCAAGCTGCAGTTGAGAACAATTATGTTTTTCACAGAAAGCCAGTTAGAATACCAGGGATGTTAGAGGATTCAAAGCTATAGTTGTGATGTGGCTGGCTACATAACAAAAGAGGGGCAGGAAGCAAGTCACTCAGTACTTGGGCAAGGATGGGGAGGGGAACCATGGCTTAAAAGAGAAAACACAAGCCACCAAAAAACTCTTAAACCTTGGCTAACAACCAGCACCTCAAGGTCCTCTCTGAGGAAGGCTCCATCCCTTTTGTTTAATTTAGAAATGAAACAGAAATCCTTCTGAGACAGCTGCTTTCCTGCACAGTGAGAATGCCCCCATCTGCTTCTTATGGGATTTGGAGACACTTATCTACACAAAATGAGACTTAAGAGGTGTGTGGAGAAGTCACCAGGAATGAAAAGAATGGAGGCTTGGGCCATTCCAGTTATCCTCCTATACCCTCCCTGAGACATGTCAGCAGCCTGGGAGAGGAGACGCCATCTATTGCAGAACAAAAAAATAGAGGTGAAGACTCCAGGAAGAAGATAAATAACCTAAGAACCTCAGTATGCATGTATCAACCCAGGCCTGCCAAGCTAGGTTCCCAAAGGAGGTACAGCCAGGGGAAGATTGATTTGCTTTTGGCAAGGGCTGGCAATATTATGGTTGTAAATGAAGATGGAGAGGTGCTCTCTGAGCTACACACACACACACACACACACACACACACACACACACACACACTCACACACACACACATTGCTACCTATGTTTTGCAAGCATGGATACTCTAGCTCTCTGATAGGAGACAGAGAATTATGCCATTTCTGCACCTGTTCTTTAGGCAACAGGAACCAAGGTCTCCATACCTTCAGTCCTTGAGCCTGAGACAATGAAAATAATAATTACCCATCTGTATCAGGATTTAACATAATACATATAGTCAGCACTTAATACACATTGACTTAGATTCACTTGATCATGTTCTGTATGTTGGTACCTGACTTCCATATGACTAAACTGCACAGTGTATTACAATGAAAGGAGTATAGAATTTAGAATTAGAAAACCTGGGCTTCTCAAATGCTGGAGAAGCTGTGGCACAGGACTGGGCTGCAACCATTTGCCTTGGCCTCTCAAATTGGTGATACACTGATGTGTAGTTTTTAACATCCCCCCGTGTTATCACCTAGCAGGTTTGGCCTTCGGCATGTTAGGCACAATGGGGCAGGCCAGCCTCCTGCAGGCTGAGTCGACTCCCCGCATATGCCACACCCATCCTCATTCACCAACTTAGTCTGCCACTCCCAGACCAGCTTAGTACAGTGGGATGAAAACCCAAGGAGTTCCAGGGTGATGAATGAGTGAATGAAGCAAGATCATGGGACCCAAGCTTTAAAGGTGGAAGAGATTTCAGAAGGAGGCTATTCAGTAGGAGGAAGCTGGTCAGACTCCCCCTTATTTAACAAATGAAGGAACAGAGGGCCAGAGAAGTAAGTAATTTGCCTAAGATCACACAGCTAATAAGTGGCTGAGGTAGGGTTTGAACCCAAATCTTCTGGCTCCAAATGCAGTTTCCCCTTTTTAACTGCACTGGGCTAACAGGATCTGCTTTGCCTATTAGCTGACTGCTTATTCCAAGGCACAGACCATCAGCCTTCCTGAAGAGAACCCAGGAGACAAAGTTTTGCCCATAACTTGAAATGGAGAAAAGGCATAGGGAATGTGGATGACTCTATAGAAACTCACCATCCTGGCCTAAGAAACTAGAGACTTGGTGGCTATGCAACCAAAGCATGAGGATTGGAAGGAGACAGAGAAAAACAGAGAGAGAGACATAGAGAGAGAGACAGAGAGACAGAGAGAGAGAGAGAGACAGAGACAGAGACAGAGAAGAAAGAGAGAGAGAAAGAAGGAGGGAGGGATAGAGAGTCAGACTCAGGAAGCCCAAGGACAAAATTAAATAATTTTGGCAAAGCACTTTGCAAACCTTAAAGTGTTATATAAATGCTAAGTGTTGTTGTTATTATTACTATCATTATTAGTTGACACTGTATCAGACCTGGCGTCAGGAAGACTTGAGTTTAAATGCTGCCTCATGTGCCTACTACCTACATGACCCTAAATAAGCAATGTCTGCTTTCCAGTCCTCAATATCTTCCTCTGTAAAAGGGGTAAAATAATAGCACTTGCCTGTATCTATCATGAAAATCAAGCTAGATAATGTAGGTAACTGATTTGCAAGCTTTGAACGTCAGCTACCGTTCTTGTCAGTATTGCAATCATCAGTAATAGTGGCTCTTTCCTTAATTTCTACTTTGTTTCCTTCCCTGTTTAATAAAACTCTCCTCTCTATTAGTTTGAGTTGCCTGTTCCCAGGTGGGAAGTTGGTCTCCAACTATTGGGGGTGACAATGCTTGCAGATTTCCTGAGGGAAGGGGGGGGGAGTTAGAAAATCCTCCAAAATATCGGTTTTATCATGAGAAGCTGTGACGATTGAAGTCAGAGGATCGATACTGAGGCGAGTTGAAGCCAGGATTTAAACCATAAAATCATAGGGAATGAGAGGAGGGTTCAGCACATATCATCTTCTGTAGTTGTTAAGATCCTGGTGGGAACCGTTCATTGCCTGGAGGCACCAGGTCCAAGGTCCACTGTGTCCTTCTCCTTGGTCATCAATGGCTTCTCTGGATCTTGGGGCTTCAGAACTTTGCCCTTGATTTCATACCTTAGTTGAATGATGAATCCAGGTTTGGCATGAATGGTCCACTCACAGTGAGCATTCAGGGGATAACTTTCGAGTAGAATCTGCCCCTTGGGGACCCGCAGGACTTGGCCACACCCTGGAAAGAAAAAGTAGAAATTATATAAGGTGATGAACCAGAGGCAAGATATTTGCAGGAAAGCAAAGAAGAATGAGGAAGAGAAGTAGAGTCATCGCAATTCATATTAAAAAGCTCTTTCCCTGCAGTGTCACTGAGAGGTAAGTAGTACAAATATGTATACCTCTGAGTTTCAGTTTCCCCATTTGCCAAATGGACATGAATGACTTTTACAAAGTCGCAGATAGAGCTGGTAAGTGGAATCCTAGGATCTGAAGCGAGAATCTTAAAGACTATTTAATTTAACCCTCCTATTTTAAAGACAAGGGAACTAATTAAAGCTTAGGAAGGTTAAGTCATTTGTGACCAAGGCCACCCAGATGTTAAATGACAGATCTGGACCTCAAATCCAAAATCTTTCCTACTACTACCATGCTTTGCCTAGAGGCAGCTAGAAGATGCAATACAGTGCTAGGCTTAGAATCAGGAAGACTGGAGTTCAAATCCTACCCCAGAATATTACTAGCTATGTGACCTTGGGCAAGTCACTTAACTTATGTTTGCCTCAGTTGCCTCAACTGTAAATTGGGGATAATAATAACCTGTTTCCCAGGAATGTTGTGAGTCTTGAATGAGATAATATTTTTAAAGTGTTTGATATGTTGTCGGTGTTTAATTTCCTTCCTCCTTTCTCATGTTTGGAAGGGGCCTCAGAGGGCATGTAGGTCCATCCATACCAGAACAACAATCCTGTCCATATCATCCCTGATGAGCAGTAATCCAGCTTCACTTGTTGATCTCTAAACACAGACAAACCACAAATAACAGATACAACCCAATATTCCACTTTGGAATAGATATAATTATTAGGTCTTTTTCCCCCTTACAGTGAGCTAAAACAGTATCCCTACAACTTTTTACCTATTGGCCTTAACTCTTCTTTCTTAGACCAAGGAAAACTCCACTTTTCCCCCCACTGGAGGATCCTTCAGCTATTTCAAGATAGCCATCATCTCCTTCTCCTTCACTATCACCAAGCCTTCTCCAGGCTAACCACCCCAGATCCTTCAGTTCAAGGATGGCTCCTATGGCCTCGCCATCTTGACCCTACTCCACTTCTGAATGCACATTTGTTTGCCAACATCCTTCTTAGAATTTGCCACACCCTGTATGATAGAATCCTCTAAATGTTTGCTTTCACCAGGGGAGAGGGCAGCATGAACACAGGGGCATTCTGCAGACACTCAGGAGCTGCCATGTACTAAGCCCAAAAGCCTCTGCTCACAGACATCACTGTACAGCAGCATCATGGTCATGATATTCACTTTAGGTTGTGGATGTTTGGTAGGTGATGCAAGTATTCTGAGCCTCTCAGAGCCTCAGTTTTTTCCTCTGAAAAATAGGGATAGATGACTTGTCCAAGGTCATACATCTGGGGACTGGCATCATAAATGATGCACATTTTGTGGTGGCAAAGAATTGTAAACCGAGGGGATGCCCATCAATTGGGGAATGGCTAAACAGGTTGTGGTATATGAATGGAATGAAATTCTATTGTTCCATAAGAAATGGTGAGCAGGCAGACTTCAGAAAAATTTAGAAAGATTGGCATGAACTGATGCAGAGTGAAGTGAACAGAACCAGAAGAACACTGTACATAGTAACAGCAACATTGTTCTATGATTGACTTTGTTAGACTTGACTCTTCTGAGCAATGCAACGATCTAAGACTATTATAAAAGACTCATGACAGAAAATGCCATCCACATTCAGAGAAAAAACTAGGAAGTCTGAATGCAGATCGAAGCACACTATTTTTTCTCTACTGTTGTTTTTTGTTTTTTGTTTTCTTTCTTATGGTTTTTCCCTTTTGTTCTGATTCTTCTTTCACAACATGACTAATATGGAAATATGTTTAATTTGATCATGCTTGTGTAGCCTATATCAGATTGCATGCCATCTTGGGGAGAGGGGAGGGAAAGAAGGGGGGAAGGAAATTTAGAACTCAAAATCTTATAAAAGTGAATGTTGAAAATTAAAAATAAATAAATGGTTCAGAGTGTTACCAACTTGACCTACAGATCAAAAAACCTACAAAATGCCCAGCCAGGCACAACCTGGTAGCTAGAGTTACAAAGAGCAGAAGCTTCAGTATCTTTATAAAATTAACAGAAAAACAAATCCCTATACCAGAGATTTTATAAACCTCAAAATGTCCTGCATAATTCAACAAATAAATTGTAGTAGAACTGGAGCACTATCATAGATGAAACTGGTGGCCATAACTACCCATACACAAAATGGAGATAAATGACTTTCCCAAGTCATACAGGATAGTGGAGGACTCATGGGATTTGAAGCTGGGAAAGATCTTGGAGCTAGGGTCCTCCTTCTCTCCTCTGACGCTGCCTCCATTCTAGTGCAGGCCCTCATCACCTCACACCTGGGGTGTGGTGGAGTGATCTGCTTGCCTCAAGTCTCTCCCCATTCCAATGCATCATCCATTCCAAGTGATTGTCCTAAAGCACACGTCTGATCATGTGACTACTCAATAAACTCCAGGGGCTCCCTATTGCCTTCAGGAACAAATGTAAAATCCTCTGCTTAGCATTCAGTCTTTCATAACTCACCCATCCCCCAGCCTTTCCAATCTTCTTAGACCTCACTCTCTACCAAGTACTCTTCAATCCAGTGACACTGATCTCCTGGCTGTTTCATGACCAAGACACTCCATCTCTCATCTCTGGGCATTCTCTCAGGCTGTTTTGCATGCCTGGAATGCTCTCCGTCTTCATCTCTGACCACTGACTCTCCTGGCTTCCTTTAAGTACCACCTAAAATCCTACTTTCTACAAGAAACCTCCCTCAACTTTTAGTTCTGGAGCTTTCACTCTATTATTTCCTACTCATCCTGTATATATAGCTTGCTTTGTATATACTTGTTTACATGTTGTCTCCTCCATTAGATTGTAAGCTCCTTGAGGGCAGAGATTGTCCTTTGCCTCTTTTTTGGATCCCCAGCGCTTAACACTATGCCTGGCATGAAATAGGCATTAAATAAATGCTTATTCATTGACTGACTGGCAAAATTGTTGTTCCTCATCTACAAAATGATGGGGTTGGACTCCATAACCCCTAAGGTCCCTTTAAGTGCAAAATAGCTAACATTTATGTATGGCTTTAATGTTGGCAAAACACTTTCTATGTCACCTCATTTGATCCTCCCAGTAATGCTGTGAGGAAGGTACAATTGCTACCTCTGCTCCCATGATCCCTTGTTTTGCAGAAGAGGAAACATGTACAGAGAAGAATGAAATCGGGTGATGAGTTTCATTTAGGATTTTATGAACCAGTAAGTACCACCTTTCTCCCCATGCAATACACACCAAGAAGAAGTATGATCTGCCACCTCCAAGGGACAGGCTTGAGTGAACTTCCTTATTAACAACAAAACACATTTTCATTCCTCTCCCTGGACAAGTCACATTCATCATTCCTCCCCTGTCTCTTGTGGGGCTTATGAAATGAGATGCCACATGAGGGACAAAACAAGAAAAATGCTCCTCAGACACATTTGGCCTCCTTAGAAGCTGGCAACTCCACCAGAACCCAAGTCCACAAACCATAGCTCTCTCTGCAAACCTACTAGAAATGGGGGCATGGGGAAAGAGAGCCAGACTTGGAGTCAGAGGACCAGGGCTCTGATACTTCTACTTGTCTCCTTGTATAACCTTGGGAATCTCACTTAGCCTCTCTGGGCCTCAGTTTCCTCACTTGTAAAAGAGGAAGATTGGGCTAGATGACCTTTGATGTGCCCTCTCTGACTGAAGTTGATTTTTTTTCTAGGAGTTGTGGATGTTTTCTACTTTGGTCCTTCAAGATACAAAGTCACATCATCCAGAAGCCTTTCTGCTCCCCAAAATCCAGGAATGTGCTATTGCAGAAATCCAGGCAAGAGGGGATGGGGTAAAGAGGAAAATAAAGGTTTGACATCAGGTCCAAGAACGGAATGGGTTGATGAGTTCCCTTTTGCTGGCTCTGTTTAAGCCAAGCCTGGGCAGTTACTTATTAAATACGTCACCATGGGAATTCCTTATAAGTATGTACTGAACTTGTTGGTCACTGAGGTCCCTTCCAACTAAATCCTATGTTAGGGCAGGGGCCATGGGAATAGAGAAAAGGGAACAGATGAGAGATGCTGTGGGAGTAGAAACTCCAAAATGTGCCAGCTGATTGGACACGGGGGGTGAAGGAGAGTGTGGAGCTGAAAATGATTCCAAGCTTGGGAATCGGAATGAGTGGAAGAATGGGATGAGGTGGGAGACAGTCAAACCTAAGCTCCCTGAATCCAGATCTGGGATTCTTTCTCCTATAATACCACTGCCCCTGCCATTAAGATGCAGTCCTGATTCCTGAGTCTACCACAATCCTCCTTCCCACACTGAAAGAGAGGGCAAAACCTGGCCCCAGGATTGGTGGCAGCTTCCAAGCAATCCAAGACAAAGAAGTTACTTCTTGGAAATGGGCTGGATGCAGGAGGGTGTTGGATGGTGTAGACCACGAGGTGTGTGTGTATGTGTGTGTGTGTAGGGGGGTGGATTCACTCAGAAAGTCTCCCTTTTATTTTTATTTTGGACAACGGGGCTCCTTTAGTTCTGTTTGTACCCTCCTCCCCTCTTCAACGGATGGGAAAGGTCAGGAGTTTGGGGAGCCCTGAACATGGAGGCGGAGGGCATACTAACCACCTTTCTTTTGAGAGCCGAACAGTGAAAACAGCCTGTGTGTCCTTGCCAAGGAAGTACCAGTGGCCAAGCAAGCAGGTGGTCCTGAGTCTGAAGAGAAATCTTGGATAAGTGCCTTGGAGGACATGGTCAGATTTACTAATGATCTCTTGCTTTATAAAGGGGGAAGGCTTTCTGGAGTGAGAAGGACAAACTCCTCTTGCTCTTACATCCTGCACACACCCTCCATTCCCAAGGAAGAGGGGTAGCCCAACATCTTTCCTCCCCTGTACAAATAAAAAAAAAAATGCTCATCCTATCCCATTTCCCAGACAACTATAGTGCTGGAAATGTTCCCAACACAAGTTTACACCCACAGCAATCAGCAAGATTTTGACTCTTTTTTCCTTTGGGTGGGAAAAAAGGGAGACAGAGAGACACAACACACTTCTGCAGAGTATTTTTACATCTTTCTTCTCAAAAAGAAAGGGGGAAAAAACCACAACCCCCAGGAATTTTTAGTAAAGAAAATCAGTTAGACTGAGTGAAATTTAAAAAGATAGAAAAAAGTCAGCCTTAATCCTTAGGATTTTTTCCCCTGATGCAGGAGTTCCTTCTAGTAAGACATAGAGGAACAAAGTTTGAGTTCTACAACCCACAAAGTCTTGTGGCCACTCTATGTTAAGGAGATACTAATTCAAAGATTTATTCATTAAGCATTTATTAAGCACCTGCTGTGTTCAAGGCTCTGTACTTGGCTCCCCCAACAGCTCCCACAAAGACAAAAGCTTAACAGTCTGTCCTCGGGTTTAAATTCTACCAAGAGGACAGTGGAGAGAGGAACATGATATTTGTGTCTGGGAAAACTAGATTCATCCAGAGCAATGCTACCACAGGAAAGGTGACAATGACAAGGGAGGTGCCCAGGGTCCCTAACCAGCCATCAAGCCTGAGAAAGCAGTAGGAAGATTGAGGACTGACTAGAAGTTTCATCCATCTTACAAGTGGCCAGGTCCAGTCCAGCACAAACTGCTAAGTGGTGATACGTCCCTCCCTTTGAGAAACAAGCTAAAATGTCTTACCATAGAGGCCAGGCACTTGACTTTACACTGACCACTGGGAGATGCAGACTAAAATATGATATTCTTGCAGAGATACCACTCTACCATTTTCCCTGCAGGGGTGTCTAGACTCACAACCAGTTTAGCCATTTTTAAACCTAAATGATTATTTTTTTTTCTTCTTTGCTAAATTTAACCATTTTAACTGAATCAACCCAACAGGCTGACCAAGGTCTCTTTCTTCTTGCATGTTTTTAATTAGCATTCATCATTGGACTCATAGATTATCATAAGCAGTCCATTCAGCCCAGCACTAGCGTGGGCATTGAGACACCATCTGGAGCTCAAACTAGGATCACTTCAGCAGCTTGAAAGCTACCTGACTTTGTGGCCTAAAGCAAGTCATTCCTTCAATTTAATTGCATTCAACAAACATTTATTAAGTACCTATTATACAATAGGTACTGTGCTAGATGTGGGTGTCTCAAAGAAACAAATAAAATAATCCCTGCTTTCAAGGATCTAATATTCTCCCAAGAAAATAATAATAATATTGACAATAATAACACCTAGCATTATATATTGCTAGAAGGTTTGCCAAAAGTTTTACAAACTCTCTTGTTTTGTAAATAAAATAATGTAGAAATATTATCTTAATATATGATTTTGTGAATAAAACATTTCTCTCCAAAACCACTCTGTGAAGTAAGTACTATGATTGTTCCCAAATTACAGATGAGGACACTGAGATTAAGGATCACACAGTAAGTATCTGAGGCTTGATTTAAATTCAGGGCTTCCTGACTTCAGAACCAGTGCTCTGTGATCTGTGTCACCTAGCTGCCTTTGGCTATTAATAATAATAACAACAATAATTTAAAATAACTAGTATTTAAATATCACTCTAAAGCTTGCAAAGTATCTTACATATATTATCTCATTCAGTCTTTACAGACAGTCTATGGAATAGGTGCTATTATAATTGTTTCCATTTTATAGATGAAGAAACTGAGTTCTAGAGAGATTAAATGACTTGCCCAGGGTCATACAGCTAATAAATACTTAGGGCAGGATTTGAATTCAAATCTTCCATCTCAATCCACGACTCAATCCAGTACACAAAGCATACAAGAAAGAAGCCTAGATTTAGAGTTTGAGGTGCCCTCAGGTATCACTCTATCCCACCCCTCTCATTTTACAAAGAAGGAAGCAGATCCAGAGAGATCACATAGCCCAAGGTCACACAGGCTGTAAGTATGCGGTAAAGACAGGTCCTAAACAAATCTAGTTCTGCGAGATGCTGCAGGGAAACATGTTCAGATGAGCAAGTTACCAGGTTACACATAGTAATGTCAAGAGGGAGAAAACAGGAATAAGCAGAAAAAGTGGAAGCCAGGAATTCCACAAGATGAAGGTGAGGAGGGAATACATTCAAGAGATAGATGACCATCTGGGCAAAGGTTTGGCGGCAGGAGATGAACTGTTCCATATCCCATACAACTACCTGGCTCATCTAACTAGAAATGAAAATGCAAGAGGAGGAGTAATACGAACGAGGATTGAAAAGGTACCAATCAGCATTTATTAAGTGCTTACTTTGTGCCAGGCACTGTGCTAAGGGTTTTCCATGCCAACTGAGGATTTCATATTTTATTCTGGAATAGTCACTGAAAATTGGGGACCAGGGAAGTGACATGATGAAATGTGTGTTTTAAGGATACTGATTTGGAAATTATGATGGACCAAAGAGAGGAGAGACTAGAAGCTGATACATCAATTAGGGAGCTTTTAAAATAAGTCCAGGAAGGAACTGGTCACCATGTGCCCTGGTCTTTCTGTCCTCCTCTGCTCAGGCTGCCTAGAAACCATTTGGGATGGTGGGGCAGGAAAAATGTCACACCCCTTTCCCTTTTCCCTTGAGTAGGATGTTTGACTGCTCATAGGATTCGAATGAGATGGGAATTAACAGCTCTGCTCCCTCTGATGAGATGGAATACCATCATACCTTAACTGTCTGCCTTGTCACCCAATACTGTCAGTTTAGCTAATAATCTAAGGACCATCCATCCCACTGCTACAACCTTAGGACTTCCAGGATTTTGCTCGGCTGCTTAACTTTCTTTTAGGTGCTGCCTCCCTCAATTAGTAGGTGAGCTCTTCAAGAACAAAGGATGTTTCTCTAGAATGTCCATCCTCAGCACAATGCTTGACACATGATAAGAACCTAACAAATTCTTTCTCATTCATTCACAGCAGAGATTGTGGGAGCAGCAAGAAGAGGACAGATGTGAACAATATAGCGGCACAATCAGTAAGAATGGGCAACTAGCAGGCTATGATGGGCAAGGGAAGAGGCAAGGACGTGGTGAGCCTGGGGCACTAGAAGGAGAACCTCACCTCAGTGGAAGGAGGCAAGTGGGGAGGAGGATTGGACTCAGGAAGAAACAGCCAGTAAAGACAGCCTCTGTCCCAGTGAAATATGCCATGTAATCTCCCCCAATTGAATGGCGCTTTCTAAATCTGATAGGCTGTAAGAATTCTTTAAAAATAGTTCCCAGATATCAAAGGACTTCAGCACACATACACATGATACTAACTGCTATTCTGGAGCTATTTCTTCCTACACATGCATATTTATGTGTGTAAGTATATATATGAATGAATGAAAGAACATTTATTAGGCTCTTACTGTGGATCAAGTACTAGAGATACAAATAGAAAAATGTGCGTATGTATACATAAATACATATATACATACATAACACACACAATACTCACACATATATACTTGTGTGAGTAAGTATATACAGACATATATACATATATATACACGCGTATAGATGGATATACAAACACATATATGAGTTTTAAATTCACAGTCTTCTTCCCTCTAGGAATAGCTATCTATTTATTCAGGTATCTATCTATCAAGGGAGCTCTGAACCTAAGTTCAAATCTAGTCTCAGACTCTTTCTACTTGAATGACCCTGGGCAAGTCACTCAACTTGTTTGCCTCAGTTTCTTCATCTGTAAAAAATGGGGATAGCACTTGCCTCCTAGGGTTGTTGTGCAAATCAGACAAGATCTCTGAAAAGCACTTAGCACAGTGCTTGACACGTAGTAGGCACTCAATAAATGCTAATTTTGTGCCTATCTATAATTTACCTGTCTATGTACATATCTGTATCTTTATCTAAATGTGAGGACTCGAGTGTGAACTTAAAAATATTTAGGGAAAAAATGTCCACACACACAAACAGATGCATACACATACTCACACAGGCACACATGTGCACAGCATGCCCATACTGCATCTGCATGTATGCAGAGTACACATTTATACATGTAAGGCATATACTTATACATATGCATTGACACGCGCTCACACCTGGGCACCCACAGGTGCACAGAGAGGCATTGCACACACATAGGAACGATTCACATGAGAACAAACACTCACATCTACAGACATAGACACATGCACTCCCAATGCATGTGCATACACACACTCACACATGCATTATGCAGATATATGCACACACATACATGGATATGCACATAATCCTGTCTTGTTCTCCTTGTCATCTATGAAGGACTCCAAAGCCTAAGAACACATTTTAAATTGCATTTTTTTTTCCTCAGGCACACCAGGAAAGCCCCCAGCACAGATGGATGAGACAAGAGGCTCTCATGTCTCCACATGAATCCCTTTCTTTTCAATGACCTAATCAATGGCGTTTCCACAGGTCAACATTGTTCAGTTCCATTAGCCAATGACTCTCTCTCTCTCTCTCTCTCTCTCTCTCTCTCTCTCTCTCTCTCTCCCTCTCTCTCTCTCTCTCTTTCTCTTTCTCATTTGCTTTTGTTCAGCTCATTCCTATCATTCTTGGCTCTAACTCCTAGAGTTGGCTATATCAACCCCTCTCTCTGTTTCATGTTCAGACTCCACAAATATTTTTAGACTTTGCTCATGGCCCCCTCTTCCAGATCCTTAGTCATCTTTTGGACCAATGGACAAATCTCTCCTCATAAACCCCAAATCATTTGTGGGCTGATTCCTGAGCCTTGAGGGTCCCTGAAGGACCTTGAGAACCAGAGATAGCTCAATATGAAGCTAGAGGTGTGGTCTCTCACTCAGTTTTCTTCTCCTTAGGGAGGAGAAAAAATTCATTATCAGGTCCAAGTTAAATAAGTATAGACCCATTAAGTCAGAAATATCTCTCTATTTTTCTAGGTCAAGTATTTTTAAGAGGATGTCATGGACTTGACTTTAGAATTCAGCTCCTGTCCCTCTCTTGGATTTTCTGGGATTTCACATGGCACTGAAATATTTCATCACTTGACTCATGTTGTTTTCTTGGGTTATATAGGGTGACCTGAAGTTCAAAAGGGAAGTTACCATCTTTCTCTAAGAATATATGATACCCACCATAGCAGCTACGATTCAGTAGCATCAACAAACTTTATACAACTAAATGCAACATGAGGCAATCTGCTTTGATGGTAGAGAGGCCAAAATGAGCAAATGGAGAGTGATCTAGTTATTATAATCTCAGAAACATGGCCACCATCAGTAGCAACAGGGCCAGATTTGGGCAAAGTGTTTGTTGGTGTTTTGTGCCTTGTGACCTCCCTTTTCTTTCTCCTTGTGAGCTGCTGTTTCTTCCCAGTCCCTCTTTCCCCACTGACTCCATCACAATGCTTCTCCACCATCCTCATCCAAACCTCCTTAGCTAACAAGCTATAAAGGTTTTGATAAATACATCTGCAACTCCTGGCAACACTGGCCTTTTAATAGGGACGAATTTTATAGCCCAAAGAATGTGGTTCTAATAATAGTGGAATTTCAGGAATTAGAAAATGTTTTTTGAGTTTTAGTTTCATGAGTTACAAGGGACTTCAGAAAAAATCCAATCCATTCCCCTCATTTAGAGATGTTTAAACAATGTTCAGAAAGGTTGAAATTTGCTGAAGGTGACAAGGAGAGTAAGGAGAAGAACCGGATTATAACTTAGGTCTATTGGCTCAGAATCTAGTTCTCTTTATGCTATGGTATCAAGTTGTCAATGAAGGAGATGAAGGAAGGAGGAAGGGAGGGAGGGAGAAAGAGAGAGACAGACAGACAGAGACAGAGACAGAGACAGAGAGACAGAGAGAGAGAGAGAGAGAGAGAGAGAGAGAGACAGAGACAGAGACAGAGACAGAGAGAGAGACAGAGAGAGAGAGAAACAAGTTGGTCACCACCTGTTCTGCCAATGTGTAAAATTTTCTTTTGGTAACAATATAAGAAATCTCATAATTAAAAGGAAGATAATCAATTGAAATATTTTCCGATTGGGTATGGTGGCACATGCATATATGCTATCAGGGTGGGACTGAGGCTGGTGAATTGCTAGAGTTTGGGAGTTCTGAGTTATAGCACGTTCATTGTATTGAGTGTTTACACTAAGTCCAACACCAATATGAGGAATCCCCGGGAGCTGGGCCATCAGGCTGCCTAAGGATCTGTGAATTGAAATAGGTTAGAAATGGAGCAAGTTAAATCGTCTGTGCTCCTCAGTAGTGAGATTAAAATGGACATTGTATTTCCAACCTGGGTAAGAGAGGATGAAAGCATTGAAAGGAAGAAGGAAAGAAGAAAGAAAGAAAAATAAGGGAGGAAGAGAGGGGAAACGGAAGAGAAGAAGGAAGGAAGGAAGGAAGGAAGGAAGGCAGGAAGGAAAGAAGGAAGGAAGGAAAGAAGGAAGGAAGGAAGGAAGGAAGGAAGGAAGGAAGGAAGGAAGGAAGGAAGGAAGGAAGGAAGGAAGGAAGGAAGGAAGGAAGGAAGGAAGGAAGGAAGGAAGGAAGGAAGGAAGGAAGGAAGGAAATAAAGAAGGGAGGAGGAAGTTTTCCATTAGTCGGGGTGGACTTGAGATCTCTATAACTATTTCACAAGGAGACTTCAAAGGTATTCCAAGGAGGAAAGAGAACTATTTGACATTATCTCTTTTCCATTTTGATTTCCATTTTCCAGAAAAAAAAATGTCAATAGTGTGAGCAACAGAATGGGTCGAGGATTTAATCTGCCATCATCAGCCGTCCAGCAGCTTTTCTCTGAAAGGACTGCTCAGGGCACCATCTAGTGGGTAAATGATCAAACTGACACTGTATGCCCTAATCAATAGACCCTTCTTCACCCTCCATCGCACATGCCGAGTTTGTGGCTTCTGCTGAAATAAGTTATTTTGTCACAAAATATAGTAAGTAGAACCAGGAAATGATAGACACAGTGGCCATAGCAATTTAAACAGAAAGAACCACCAAAAAAGACTGAAACTGAATACCATGTGGTTATAAAGACCAAGTTAAGCCCCAGAGAAGAAATGAGAAGGGGTACTTTGGTTCTTAGAGGGGTGTGTGTGTGTGTGGGGGGGGGTGACTTTGGGTTAATTTTGCTGAACTCCTCTGTCTCTCCCTCTCCCTCCTTTTCTCTCTCTCTCTCTCTCTCTCTCTCTCTCTCTCTCTCTGTCTCTGGCTCTCTCTCCTTCCCTCTCTTCCTCTGTCTCTCTCTCTCTCCATCTCTGTTTCTTTCTCTGTTTTTCTCACTCTCTTATTCTCTCTGTCTCTATTTCTCTCTGTGTCTTTTTGTCTTTCTCTGTCTCTTAAGCCAACTTACTTTCAAATGAGTTTAGCCAGAGTTTCTTTTGGGACCTGACCTATTCAAATGTAGATCAGTGGACACCAAGCTTCCCTGAAGCTTTCCTTTCCAATCATTGGTATGGTCTCAGAACCAGAAAGACATGGTTGTGACATGCCAGTTGTGACACTCCCTGTGTGATCCTAGAGACCTGTCGGGCCACGTGGTACACTGGAGAAAGCTATGGACTTAGAGCTGGGACGTGCTCAGAATGGGACGTTGCCACTTACTCCCTGTGTGACCTGAGGCAAGTCAGTTAACATTTCTGGGCCCCGTTTCCTCATCTGAAAAAGGAAGGATTTGCACCCAATGGCTCCCAAGGTTCATTTCAGCACTACATATATTCAATGACCTCATTTACTTTCAATGTACCTTGGTCTCTTCATCTGTCACATGCAGAGGATGTACTATAGGACTTGTAAGTGCCTTCTGGGTCTAACCTATCACCTCATTTCAACTCTCTTGGCCTGTTTCCTCAACTATAAAATGGGTATAATATTTGCATTCCCAACTGCTCTGAGGAAAGTCCTTTGTAAACCTTGAAGCATACTAGAAATAAATGTGAGTGCTTATTATCTCTGCTTGCTAAATATAATATCAGTCATTGGGAATTCTAGCATGAAGGCTGCCCAGGGCCAGATGGGGGCAGTAAAAACAATGGTCCCTGTGGAGTCCAGATGCAACCTCTGGATGGAGGACTAACCTTATTTTTCTTCACAAAGAGTTCCTGTGTCCCTCTAGGATGTTCTTAGCTGGACTACTGTGAAGGATGGATGCTATTCACAAATTTAATGCTAAGAGTAGTCAAGTCAGCACTTACAAGCTAAGGGAAGTCTCTTCCCTGGAGATTTAGAATTGATGATCTAAAAAGATGGTCTACCTGGGGGTGGGGAATCTGTGGCCTCAAGGCCACATGTGGTCCTCTAGGTCATCAAATGTGGCCCTAAACTTCATGGAATAAAACACCTTCATAAAAGAATTTGTTCTGTAACATTCAGACTCAGTCAAAAGGCTGTACCCAAGGACCTAGAAAGCCACATATGGTCTTGAGGTTGCACATTTCCCACACCTGATCTAGCCTGTTCTCTTCTTTTCATTCATATACTTGACAGTCAACTTGGCCTCGCTGTTCCTCCTCACACATGAAATCACATTGCCCATCTCCCCAACCTGGAATACACTCCTTCCTCTGCCCTTCTGAGAGTCCCTTGTGTCCTTCCAGACTTAGCTCAAACCTTTTGTGACACTTACCCTACCCTGCTCCATCTCCAGCTGTTAATGCTTCCCCTTGTTCTACCTATTAATTATTTAATTGTTATTCATTATTAATTGTTCCTCATGCCTGGAATGCCCTCCCTCCTCCACTCTGACTACTGAAGCCTCCCTGGCTTCCTTGAAGTCCTAACTAAAACCCCACCCTCTACAAGAAGCCTTCTCTAACACTTTTTAATTCCAGTGCTTTCTCTTTCTTAATTATATCCTATTTATCCTGTATATAGCTTGCTTTGTATATATTTGTTTGCATATTTTCTCCCCTCTTCTATTTTAAGCTCCTTGAAGGCAGGGATTATCTTTTTGACTTTTTGTATCCCCAGTGCTTACTTAACACAGTGATTGACACATAGTGCTCAATAAATATTTATTGAATTAAAGTGAATTGAAAACTACTTAGCATTTCCTTTGTACATATGTTATATAGACTTTATGTATCTACATACACACATACGTGTATGTGTGTATATGTGTATGTACCCTCAGATAGAATAAAATCTCCTCTAGAGTCAGAACCGTTTTAGGTTTTTTATCCGTATTTCCAATGCTGGTCAATTCTTGGAACATGGTAGGTAGTTAATAAAAACTTGTTAATTGATGATAATTAGTAGCAAAGCTAGGGCTTAAACTCAGATTCTCTGTTTCCTTATTCTCTCTAAGTTTTTTCATCTGTAAAATGTGGGTAATATGTATTTTGCCTACTTTCTCCTCCAGTAACAGACCAGGGCACCAAAGCTAGATCACATGGGTCCAGAGCAGATTTTCAAGCATATTTAAGCTGTGTGACCCAGGGTAAGTCACTTAATTTCTCTTAGCTTCAGTTTCTATATCTGCAAAATGGGGAGTGGGCTTGATGGCCTCCTCTCACTCTATGAGCCTATGAAAAAAACAGTATATTCAGCTTGGAGAAAGGAAGATTGAGAAAAGGACACAATGATTGTCCTTGTTCTACTTGGGTCTAGAGGGAGGCCATAGGAATGATGGGTAGATATAAGAGGGAGACATATATTGGGTCAATAGAAGGAAAAGTTTCCTAAGAGAGGTCACCTGATAAGTCTGAATGATCTCTGGTCAAGTATATTATGGAAGGAAATCCTCAATCAGATTTAGAGATGAAAAGACCTTAATGGGTTTCTAGTCCAACAACTTTATTTTATAAAGTGGGAAATTAATGCCAGAGAGATGAAGGGATCTATTTAAGGTCACACAGGGAGTAATTGTCAGAGCCAGGATTTGAACTCAGAGCCAGGACTCTTTCCACCAGACCCCATTGCTTTGGTGTCTCTACTGTCTTTCAGAGTTCCAAGACTCTGAAAAAAGCAAATTTTGGAAGGCTTTTGACCCTTCTGACCAATCACTTCAGCGCCCCAGCCACAAGGGACCAAGGTCAGCTGGAAGAATAAAAAAATAGGGGGAAAGAGAGCTCTAGCTGTCCCAGGGACTACTTACTCATGCAGTCTCCTCCATACCAGCCCCCTCGACATTCAGCACAGTAGAATCCCTTCACATAGAAGTCGTCCAGAGAGCCTCCCCAGGAGCCATTACGGCAGCTTTTACAATTCTCAAAGATGGTACAACCTGGAACACATTCAAGAAAGACTCGTTAGGGAAGAAGTCATATGTGCTTTGATGTGAGAAACACAGACAAAGACAAAGATGGAATGGGGGAGGGTTAAAGAGGGAGAAGGAGAGGGAGGAAGGAGGGAAGGAAGAGGGAGAGAAAAGAGACAGGGGGAGGGAGAAGGAGAGAGAGGAAAGAAAAGAGAGAAAGAGAGAGAGAGATCATGAAGGAAGGTAGTAAATGAAAGTAGTAAATGACTTTTGGGGAGCTGGGTAAAGAGAAAATCCTAAGATTTGGGGCCCTCTCAAGATATCAACTACTCAGATATTTAAGATATGATTTCATTGATGTAAGTATTCCTTCAGCTCAAATGCTGAGCACAAGAAAACTCTTGGAGTCATTAGGGGCTACTGCTATGGGTCTAGTTCAGCTCAGCAAGTGTTTACTAATGGCTTACTATGAAAGGCAAGGCTGTTCAAAAAACAGTCATAAATCAGTCCTTACCCTCAAGGAGCTTACATTCTACTGGGGGAAAATGCTGCTGTTTCACAGATAAGTCCAATAAAATATAAGTGGAGGAAGAAGAGGACCCTGTCAGCTGGGGCATCTGGAAGACTTTTTAGAAGAATTAGCGCCTGAGTTGAGTTTTGAAAAAAGAGTAGAATTCTGCTCATCCGAGATAAGAACCCTCTGAGTTCAATGACAAGACATGTAAAAGACCTTCTTTTCTTCTTCTCTTTTGTAAACGATGCATGCATATCACAGAATTTCAAGCCAGGATGGACCTTAGGGATGATTGAGTCCAATGCCCTCATTTTACAGATGAAGATACCTGAAGCCCAGGGGAATTAAGGGACATGCCTAAGTTCATATGAGTAGCCAAGTCAGCATTTGAACCCACATCCTCTGACTTTAAATCCAGTACTCTTTCCACTATTACTATTATATAGCGTGGGATGGCATTGGCAATACATGTGTATATGCATAGGCATCACATGGCTATATACCTACATATAGATATATGTACTACATGTAAATATAGTTACAGATGTATGAATATATACATATACAGAGGTGCATGTCTTTATATGTGATGTGCATGTATATATATATGCATATAGATTTCCAAAACCAATCCAATACCATGCATATATGAAAAACTCATCAAAATCTGTATCTATCTAAACTATATCTGTATCTATCCAATCTATAAATCATCTGTATCTATATAGAATCCATATCTACATGTAAATCTATCTCATCTATATATAATGATATTACCTATTTCATCCACATCTATATCTACATATTCTTCTATATTTATGCCTATCACACAGGCCAGACATGTCCCTGGAAAGATTTGGGTGCTGAACGCTAAAGAAGAGTTTCCCATTATCCCCAGAGGAAAGCATAGTTGCCTCTACATGGATTTTCTCCCCTGGGTAAGTGGATAATGGATATGATTGGAGTGATTTCAGCTTACAAACAACAGTTGCACAATGGGACAAAAACCACTAGATTTTGGAATCAGAGGCTCTGAGTTCAAATCATAGCTCTCCCTATTCCTGACTATGTGACCTTAAGCAAACCATTTATATCTTGGAACTGTTTTCTCTTCAGTAAAAGCAGAGGATTGGATTGGATTAAATGATCTCTTGGGGGCAACCCAAAATCTATGAGGCCAAGTCATTTCATCTTTCTAAACCTCAGTTTCCCCCTCTGTAAAATGAAGGGACTGGACTCTGAATTGATAACCCCATGTTCACAACTTTGTCTCTTCCTCTCAAGGAGTCAGGGTCCGGACTGTTCTGTCTATGCATTTGTCTCTAGCGTCGGCCTCTTGTTACAAATTGGTACTTAGCATTAGGGAAAATTCCAAACATGTCAGAAGGGTTCTTCTGAGCTCTCTTGAGCCTTTGGTGTCTGGAAAAAGCATTTGGAAATCTCTGGGTTCTCTGCAGGAGAAAGCTGCCCTTCAGTTTGTAGTCAGTCCAAGGTTCAGATGTTAAGAGTTTTAAAACTTCCATATGGAAGAATTGGGTTTTTAAAGACTTTTTTTAAGATGTCTGTGGAAATGTCAAGTGAGGAATATATACCAGGAATTAGAGCCATAACCAACATGTGGTAAATGGGCTTTTGCCCAAGGATGCTCACTGGGGAGGAGCCACAAACATGAACATCTTCCAACTGGACGGTATGCGTTGTCGCAACATGTTTTGGGCTCTTGGAGGACCACTGTGTGTTCCTGCCTCCACCTCCCAACACCTCTCTCAGAGCCTGACTCCTCCCATCACTTTGATTGCATCCGACCAGGGCAAAGTGTTAGTGTTAGGTAGGAGGAACTCATACACTGGGAATGCCCAGAGACCACTGGGTAGGAGAGGAGAAGGACCACTGGATTTAGAGACAAAGACCCCAGATTTAACTGTCTTCCATTTGCTACCTATGTGACCTTGGGTAAGTATGTTAATCTTCCTAAGCTTCAGTTTCCTCATCTGTAAAATGAAATGGCTGGACTAGATGGTCTCTCACTTTCCTTCTAGCTGTAGATCTAGGATAGTATCTATGGTGGCACATCATGCTGGGAAATTATGTCTCTGAGCCTCAGTCTCCACATCAGTCAAATGGGAGCAAGATCTCTTCCTAGTCCCACGTCTGGAATCTGGAGTCTGGAGTCTGAGTCAATCTTCTTAGGACGAGCCTTTGCTTGGGGTTAAGTTATCCTACCACGAGGGGGCAGTCATGTTTTTGTTATGGTGCCATGATTCAAATTTCCAGGTTATCAACTAAAGATTCAACTATGTACCTCTGAAAGAACTACTTAGCTTAACTCACTCACCTGGGTGAATCAGACAGGAGTCACACTCGTTCTCCTCATTCCGGCAGCATGGGATAGTGTAGCCAACTACTTCTTTCTTCCCTGGGCACACACACTCAATCTGGTCATATTCACAGCACTCTCGACACATGATATTCCATTCCGCCCCGGGGCAGGCTTCATTGATCACTGTATACTCTGAAATCCAAATCAAAAGCAGGCAAATGAGGAGAGCCAAGTCAATACTGTAAGTCACTGTGATTACCCTCTTTAGGAGATCGTTTCCCTGAAAAATGACTTGTCACTTTAATGCAATTCAACAAACATTTGTTAAGCATCTACTGTATACATGGCTATGTTTCTAGGAATATAAAGGGAAAAGAAAAATCATACCAGATGTGCAAATACAAAATATATGCCAAGTAAATACATATTTTTGGAGGGAAAAGCATTAACAACTGGAAAAATCAGGAAAGGTTTTGTGTATGAGTAAATGGCTTGAACTGAGCCTTGAGGGGAGCTAGGAATTCAAAGAGGGTGTGGTTATAGGGGGGAGAACATTCCAGAAAAGCTCGGAGGACAGTCTATGAAAGGCATAGAAATAGGAGATGCAATTCCAGATATAAGGGGCCAGTTAGAGTATATGAAAGGGAGGAAGAGGGAATCTCTCTGGAAGCACAGGAGGGAGCCAGATTGGGAAAGGCTTTAAGTGCCCCACAGAAGAGTTTATATTTTATCCTTGGGTCAATGGTGGTCAATTATACTTCTTGTGAAGGAGAATAACATGGTCAAACCCAGGTTTTAAGAATATCAATTGGATAAACTGTATGGAAGAGAGGAGAGACTGGAGGCATGGAGGCCAGCTAGAAGGTTTGTAGGAGACCAGGTAAGAGGGGATAAAGACCTGAAGTAGAGGGTAGGGGTATGCGGGGAGATAAGGGTACCAATGAGAGAAGTTGTAAAGGCAGAATCAGTAGAACTTGGCCACTGATCCTACTTAATGAGAGGCAAGAGACTGAATAGAAGATGATGCCAAAGTTTCCAGTCTAGATGACCGAAGAAGAAAGAGAAGCAATAGGTACTCTTCCTCCTAGATTATTATAGGTGAAAGACTTTTTTTCCCTTTTGGCCAATTATTAGATAAGTTTCTCA
Source organism: Pseudochirops corinnae (assembly GCA_028646515.1). Lineage (NCBI taxonomy): Eukaryota > Metazoa > Chordata > Mammalia > Diprotodontia > Pseudocheiridae > Pseudochirops > Pseudochirops corinnae. The sequence goes on from CM053592.1 coordinate 171,705,966, forward strand.
GAATTTCAGAGAGATGTCTCTGGTTACCCAGCAGACTGTGTACATGATGCCTGCATTGCTGATACATTGACAGAACAAACAAGTATTTGAGATTCAGCGGAACTGAGATGTAACCTACTTACACCAGGTGTCTGCTCATGAGAAAGTATTCCTTTCTGGGAAGGACTTTTATTCAATTTTAAAATATGTGTATTTATAGCACATTTATACCCTTAACTCTGAAAAAGAAACCCGCCAACCATATGGTGAAATCCAACTATAGAAATTCCCCATAAGGAGACCCAGTCAGAGGCCTGCCCAGTCAGAACGCAGGCCAAGAAACATGGTTTAGATGTCTCTCAAGATTTCTGAAGACTTTTTAGGAATGAGGGTGATAGAAGGTGAACGCGGAAAGATTGAGTGGCATCTGGAAAAGTGACTAGAATATACCAGTACCCACAGACCACACAACTTTCCATTGTCCTATTCTTAACCCACAGGCTAAACTCCAAATGCAAAGACATGATTATTTAAGTGACGACCTCATATTCCCTCCCCAAAGCAACAATGAGGTTAGAGCCTGGGGTCTAGAAGAGACAGAAATGACTCTGCTGTCCTCCCATTGGGTTCAGCCAGGAAGAATGAATATGGTTGGAAAATCAGGAAGGACCTATATTAAAATACTTCCTTTGAAACTCATGACGTCTCTCAAAAACTATACGAAAATGAATGTTTCAAATCACTAATAACTACAGAAATTCAAATTCTAAAAATACATTTTATTTATATAATTTATTTTTATGCAACTAGAATTTCCTCTCAGTATCTATCTGCTCCCAGAGAGTCATCTCATAAAATGAATATTTTAAAAGAAAAATTCAGCAAAAAAGAAAAAGATCAATACATCAAAGAAGACTAAAAATATTTGCAGTGATGCACACTCATGGACCTCCCTGCTCTGCAAAGGAGGGAGGTGATTCAAATCTTCACTTATTTCTTCTTTGGGACCAAGTTTGTTCTTTATAAATTCACAGCATTCACTTTTTTTTTAATTATCATTTTGCAGTTCTTCTTTCCATGTATAACATTGTAGTCATTCTGTATATTGACTGTGCTTATTTCATTCTGCATCAGATCATATAAGTCTTCCCGTGATTCTTTGTATGCATCATAGTCATTGTTTCTTATAGTACAATAATGTCCCTTTACATTTATGCACCACAATTTGTTTAGCCATTCCACAATCAATGGGCAACCACTTTGCTGTCAGGTCTTTACTATTATATAAAGTATTACTTTAGATATTTTGGTGTTTTATGGGAACTTTCTTATTACCAATTATTTTCTTGGGGTACATGCCTAGTAGTGAAATCTCTGGGCCAAAAGGTATAGGCATTTTAATAATTTTATTTGCATAATTCCAAATTGCTTTCCAAAATGGTTATACTGATTCAAAACTCCACCAAAATGGGCCAAACTTCCTATAGCTCCTCCAACATTATTTCCATTTTTTGTCAATTTTGCCAATTTGCGGGGTGTAAGATGGAACCTCAGGGTTGTTTTGATTTTCATTTCTCTCATTACGAGTGATTTGGAGCTTCTTTTCATAGAAAAACTCAAATTAAAGTAACTCTGAGGTTTGGGCTCATACCCATCAGACTGGGAAAGATGATGAATGTTGGAGGATCTGTGAGAAGCTGGGCATACTAATGCACTCCTGGTAAAGCCATAAATTGACCCAGTCATTCAGGAAAGCAATTTAGAACTATGCCCAAAAAGTTCCTAAACTGTGCATAACCTCTGACCAAACTTCAGTCATCTAGTTTGACCCAACCCTTTGACCAATATCACTTATTATACCCCCAAAGAGATCAAAGAAAGGGGGAGGGGAATGCATATGTATAAAAAAATTTAATAGCAGCTCTTTTTGTAGAACTGGAAACTAAGGAATGTCCATGTACTGGGGAACAGCTAAACAAATTGTGGCATATGAATGTAATAGAATATTATTATGTTATAAGAAGCAGCAAAACAGACTGTTTCAAAGGAAACTAAGAAGATCTCTATGAACTGATGCACAGTGAAGGAAGCAGGCTGGGGAAATGACAACAACACAGTAGAGAGAAACAAACCTTGAAAGCTGTGAGATATCTGACCAATTCAATGATAAACCATGTGTTCAAAGGACTAAAAATGAAACATGCCATCCACCTCCTGTTGGAGAGATGATGGATTTAAAATGCACATTGGGACATATGTTTTTAGACATGGCCCATGTGGGAGTTTGTTTTTCTGGACTATGTGAGGGTTTTATTTTTCAGGGTTTTTTATTGTCTAGTTGGGGACAGTAGAAGGGGAGCTAATAAACACTTGCAAAAACAATTAAGAAAATTAATATTAATTCTTTATTAGTAATTAATATCATTTAATTAATAATTAATTAAAGTGATTAACAAACAAGTAAATAAATAGTTGTTTAAAAGAAAGAAGCTTACTAGTTCTGTGACCATGGACAAGTCACTTGATCTCTCTTAGTCCTAGTTAGCTCAGCTGCAAAATGGGTATAATAATTCCTGTAGTTCTTACCTTACAGAGCTGTTTCAAGACTCAAATGAGGCTTTAGTGCTTTGGAAACTTTAAGGTGCTATATAAATGTCTATATTATTATCTAAGGCCTATCCACAAGCTCAGAAACCCACAAGAGCTATAGAAATGGTAGTTATTATTAGGTGTAACTATATTATTAAGGTTTAGAAATGTGTCCTTCAGGAGGGCAATTACAGTGTTCCCTGGGACCCAAGATGATCCACTTAAAAATGTTTCCACTGACTTGAAGCTGTAGGGGTCCATAGAGAAACAGATCGATAGCCCATTAAAAGAGATGTGTTTTCTTAGCACCTTCTTCCTAAGAGGCCAAAAGCCATAAAGATAAAATACAATTAAGCTTTGGAGTTTTCCACTGAGGTGAGTCTGGAGCACACAGATGTGAAGGAATTTACCTGAAGTCACAACAAAATAGAGGTAAGGGACCTCTAAGGTCACTTACAAGGGAGATGCTTCCAGAAGACAGAGCTCTGAGGTTGAGATTGAAAGGACCTTTACAATCGCGACCTGCTTCCAAGACTCACTTTTCTGGGGAATGACCAACTTGGAATCCCGTGTCCGGAATAAAAAGCCAAACTCTGCTAGCCTAGTCCTGACTCTGGAATCCTAGGAAAGGAATGGGACCTCCTGTGGGCAAGCTTCTGTTGATGGGACCATCAAAAAGAGAGATTTTGCAGTTAAGACATCCTTGAAAGATCAAGCCCGCTTAAAAAATCCCAGTACACCAAAGTTGTCATTCTTATAGCCTGAGAACTTTGCACATCAGCAGGCATCAAAGAATTGCTAAAGGTTGATCTCATTCACCCCAGGCTCTGATAGACCTGACCCCTCTCAATTCTGGCACAAATGAAATCAGTGCTGGCTCATTGAATCAGCCTCAGATTTAGAATGTCAGCTCTTATCCTCTGACCTTTTCTTTCCCCCCACCAAACCTGGGACTTCTACATGTGGAAGGTAGAAGCCTTAAAAGCTTAAAGGTTCTTTTTCATTCACTCATTCACTCACTTATTCATTCACTCACTCATTTATTCATTCACTTATTCATTCACTCATTCATTCACTCATTCACTCACTCATTTATTCATTCACTTATTCATTCACTCATTCATTCACTCACTCACTCACTTATTCATTCACTCACTCATTTATTCATTCACTCACTCATTCTTTCATTCATTCACTCATTCTTTCATTCATTCACTCACTTGCTCATTTACTCATTCATTCACTCATTCATTTGTTCACTCACTCATTTTCATTCATTCCTTCATGAGCTTTTCTGTAGCCAGGTACCAACATACTACTGTGCTTGCAGCTAAATGTTATAGGTTAGAGCACAGAATCAATTCATCCATTCTTCATTCATTTCTTAAAGGGAGGGAATGTTTCACCTTTATCTTTGTATCCCCAGGCTTAGCAAGGTACCTGGCACCTGGTAAACACTTAATAAAAGCATATTGATTGATTGACTGATTGATTGATCTCAAAGCTTGGAGTAGCTAGGTGACAAAGTAAATAGTCAGTAGTGTCAGGAAGACCTGAGTTCAAAATCTACCCTGGACACTGGTTAGTTGTGTGACAGGAGCATATCATTTAACTCCTTCTGCTTCAGTTTCTACTATAAAATGGGAGTCATAATCACACCCTCATAATAGCACCTACCTCGAGGGTTGTTGTTAGGAACAAATGAGAGAGCATTTGTAAAGCCCTTAGCACACAGTGCCTGGAATGCAGTTGGCACTCAGTAATTGCCTGTTCCCTTCCCCACTAGTCCCTCTCAAATAATAACTCTATATAAAATAGCAACGTCCTAGCAAACCTCCATTTAGTACATTCAAGTTGGCCAAACATGGTGTCTGGGCTGGGATTCCAGTTCAAGCCCTTCTGATTCCACCCTGGGCAGCCTAGCAGAAATCCTCTGTACAGGAACCCTGACAAACGGTCATCTCCAGCGAGAAGGAACCCACTATCCTCTCATGCACTTCCACCCCAGCTTTGGACAGTCCTCATCGTTAGCCCTCCCAAGCCCAAATGTGCTTCCTTGCATATCACATTCGTTGTTCCCTTTCTGCCCTAGTAGACAAAGATAACTAACTCAATCCCCTTCAGACACTTAGGATCCCAAGATCAGGAGGTCATAGCTCTTAGGAAGGCCATCTAAGCTGATTTTACAGATGAAGAAACTGAGGCCCAAAGAGCATTAGTGACTTGCTATGGTCACACAGTTACTAAGTGTCAGAACTGGGATTTTTATATTGTTCCTCCCCACCCCATTGTCTGAGCCTTCTCTTATCCAGGATAAACATCCCCCATTCAGCTGATATAACTAGCACATGGGTCATCTACCACCTTGGCTATCCTCCTCTAGACATTTTCTAGCTTATTAATCTCGTTTTTGGACAGCAAAGGAAAAAAATGAAAACAATTGTCTCCACAGCCAAAAGAAATATCACAGAAGGTCCTTCTGAAATCCCACTGTTCTCTACCAAAATGCTTCCAGCTATTTTTCTTTCTCTTGATCTACAATGGGGTATTTTAAACGAACTGGTCTTTATGGTTTAATTTTATGGAGCAGATTTATTTTCATCTAACAGGAATTTTGTACCTAAATGAACCAGGCTTATTTTTAAAACACCTCTCATTTCTCAAGCCCCATGAGGTCTTAGAGAATCCAAAAAAGAGTGTGGTTCAAAGAGAAATAGAGTCATGCGATTCAGCAAGCGTTGACTAAGAAACTTGCAAGTGTTAGGCATTTACAATACAAGCGGAAAAAGGAAATGGTTCCTGTTCTCAAGGAATTTACATTATTTTTATCTTTATTTAGTTTTTGTCAATATCTTTTTTCCCACAGAGAAGCCTAAATTTAGACCTGGAAGGGATCTTAGAAGCCTGCAAGAGACCTTTTCTCTCACAAACCAGGAAACTAAGGCAAAGAGCATGTCAGTGATTTCCCCAGAGTTACATGGCTATTAAGTGTCTCAGGTGGGATTAGCACCTAGGTATTCCTGGTTTCAAATCCCTTGCTCAATATACCAAGTTGCCTCTTTTTTTAAAAAAATTGATTTGTTTGTTTACTTTTATTTTACAAGATTCAGTTCCACAATCTCTTGAGTTTCAAATTTTCTCCCAAGTTGCCTCTTAATGAATGTGGCATAAGTAGGGTTCTGACCCCAAACCTTGGAACTATTAGTACCATCAATGTCCAGTGTCAAATATGTGTTCCTCCAGTTTCCTACCCATACATCCAAGGAATTTGACAGTCGACTTAGAGATGACAAGATAAAAGTAAACAAGTAAATACAATACAGATAGGTAGAGAATTGGGCAGAGTGCTAAAATGGGAGTCAGGAAGGTCTGGGTTGAAACACTAGGTGTGTGATTTTTTTAAATTTTATTTTAGTTTTTAGTTTTCAACATTTTTTAAATAAGATTTCGAGTTCCACATTCTCTCCCCATGCCTCTCATCCTCCCTTCCCAAGACAGCATGCAATCTGATATAGGTTTTATATATATATAATCATATTAAAATATTTCCACATTAGTCACGTTGTAAAGGAGAATCATAACCATAAGGAAAAACCACGAGACAGGAACAAAAGAGAGAAAATAGTATTCTTCAATCTGCATTCAGACTCCATAGTTCTTTCTCTGGATGTGGACAGCGTTTTCCACTATGAGTCTTTTGGAATTGTCTTAGATCAGTGCATTGCTAAGATGAGCTAAGTCTACAAAAGCTGGTCATTGTTCAGTGTTGTCGTTACCGTGTACAATGTTCTCCTGGTACCGCCCACTCCATTCTAGCTGTATGATCTTGGACAATCAGCCTCAGTTCCCTCATCTTCAAAATGAGGATGATGATAGTAGCCTTTCTTCTCAGAAGTATTGTGAAGAGTAAATGAAATAATATATCGAACTGCTTTGCAAACTGTTAATTGTGATTTAAATATTAGTTATTATTATTTATTATTATTATTAGAAATAATACAAAGCAGTTTCAGGATGGAGAGAGAACCTCTGCTGAACAGAGGTTAGGGGAATGTCAAGGAAGGCCTTAAGGAATTCCTTATACCCAAATTGTGCTATGAAGAAAGCTAGGGGTTAGCTCTTTGCCCATTCTTGTCCCACAAACAGGACTCATGATGCATCCAGCCTCCGTGAATGTTATCTCAGTCTTATGAACCAAAAACACACCATCAGCACAAGGCCTTCAGTTACAAGGAACCCAATGACAGCTTGATAAGCATAGCATGAAGGGATAAAAAAATTGAGAAAGTCGCAATGAATGCCTGTTTGGGGTCTAAGTGAATCTATCTCCCACTCCCTGCTTTAGACTCTCCATTGACTGAGAGCTACCATTTTGTCAGGAGACCACAGTCTAAGCCTGACCAGATTTCCACCCTCAGATAGCCTCTACAATCCTTCTTCATCCACTGGTATTTTCTATCTTATAAACATGTCCTGAAACCTAGGGGCTTGGGAAGGATTTAGCTCTAATAAGATGATATGAGGAATGAGACCTAGAATGGGAGGGATTTACAAAGATGGAAATCTAGGCTTGAATTAAGGAAAGATTCCCTAAATAGAGCCATCTCAAAGCTGAATGGACTGCTTGGAGAGGCAGAGGGATGCCAACAAAAGCCTTTAAGCAAGGGCTAGATGAACATTGGTTGGAGACAGAGGAAATGCTCAATCAGTCACAAGTTGGCTTGGATGGCCTCTGAACTCCCTTCCAATGCAGAGATCCTGTGGGTTGTGTGATTCAGTACTTCAGACATTTGGTTTTCAGCACCATTTTCACAGCATCATAGAGTGAGAGTCATTGGCTCTAACCCCTTCATTCCATAGGTGAGGAAACTGAGACACATACAGGCTAAGTTTCTTGCCAAGGTTCACACAACTAGTTAGTTTTTAAGGCAGGACTGAACCCAGGTCTTCCTGACTCCCAAGACCAGTTCTCTCTCCATTATACAACCTACAACAAAGGTAGGATGAGTCTATTATTTTGAGGGCCAGGTAGCTTGATCTTTGCTTTACTCAAGATTTCTGAAGATCAGGAGCAAATCACTGTTGTCTTCAATCCTCTGGTGCTTTGGGGCTACTCCTAGTTCTTAGAATTCACAGTTCTACTTTATACATTGACTCAGGATATTGCCTAACACCTGGAATGTTTGTAAGTTAGGACTGAGAAGCAGTATAGCCCTAGGTTCAAGTCTTAATTTTGACATACACACTACCTCTGTGATCATAGGCTGGCCACTTAAGAACTCAGAGCTACCAGGAATTTTCTAAAATTATGAGTTATGCCTAAGTTGCCAATCCGCATCGGTGGAGAAAAGTTCCATACTAGGAGCTTCCTGTGGAGATGAGATCGCAGATTCAGAATAGAAAAACAAAGTTAAAGCTATTAGGTTTAGTGGAAAGAGAAGAGGACTTTGGAGATACCCAAGTTTGAACTCCAGCCCCACTACTTACCAGCTGAATGGTCCTAGGTAAATAATGATAATAACTAGCATTTCCATGGCACTTTAATGTTTGCAAAGTGCTCTACAAATATTTTATTTGATCCTCACAACTACCCTGGGAGATAGACAGTGTTCTTGCCCCAGTTTATAGATGAGGAAACTGAAGTCTACAGTTAAATGACCAGCCCAAGATCACACAGATGGAAAATTAGCAGAGCCAGGATTTAAACTCTTGTCTTTTGCCTCCAAATCCAGCATTCTTTCCACTGAAACATATCCATCCAAGCCAGTGGCACCAAGGAATATTCAGTGAGAGGCACCAGTTGCCATCCTCCATGTTACATATCTGCCCTAACTTCCTTTGCTAACCTAGTATGACTTTTTCTTCCAAGAATAGCTATAATCTCTTCCAGAACTTACCTGCCTTCTTCTTATTCACCACCTCAAGGGGTGATGAGCCCTAGAAATTCATTTTCCGCTATATAGTCATTTTTTATTGGCTCTGCCCTTTATTTCTTCTATTATATGCCCTGGACAAGGATCCAAGATCCCTTCTTTTTAAAGAGAGTGAATAGACCTTAACTAAACTCAGAAACTGACAAACCTGTTTTCCCTAAAGCCCCAGTAATATGCCAAGGGAAAAATTTCAGACTGCCATAAAGTCTAATGGGAAAATGGACATGAAGAACTTTAGAAGAAAAAGACTATACACAAACAAAAATAATTATTGCCACTCCCTGGCCAAAGGAAAAAATCATCATGCTTTTTCTTAAGACACAGATGACTGCAAAAACACCGGAAGTAGGCGATGAGCTCTTATTCACAGAACTATAAATACATGGTGTTTCCAAGGCGCCTAATCATGCTTCCATAATGGAATGTTGGCTTCCTCCCACTTCCTTCTTTACCAACCCTCCCTTCAACATCCACTTCATGGCATCCTTAAGAAAGACATGTCTCACCTCCGGCTGTTGTCCTTTAGAAATAAAATTCCACATCCTCAGAGACTGAGACATCTCCAAGACATCGGAACTTGGACTGAGTTCCTTTTGGCGGCTATTTCTTTGCCAAGTGGGGGTAGTGTCAGGGAGAAGCTAAAAGTCTAAGAATGGTAGTTCCTGTTCCCGCTATGGTGCTTCAAAATTTGGGAATTTCTTGTTTGAGAGGTTTCTAAGATGCCCAGACAATATAGAAAAGCAAAAATCGTCGACTAAGGTGAATGGACAGATAATATTACATTAATCTTCATTCCAATGAAACTGATCATCAGCTCACAACATTCCATCTACCACCTCTGGGCCTTTGCCCATTGTAGTCCCTCAAGGCTGAAATGTGCTCCCCCTTCACCTTCACCTTCAAAGCACCACAGCTCAGGAGCTGCATGATATATGTCCTGATATCCTTCAAATATTAGCATTCTTCCCTCTTGAAATTACTTCATATGTCCCTTATTCAATTATTTGTATATGTTCTTTTCCCCTGGGAGATTATAAGCTCCCCAAAAGCGCGGATTATTTTATTTTTATCTTCGTATTCTAAGAGTCTAGCACACTGCCTGGGATATTTTTTTCTTTTCTGCTAGAACTGTAATTATTCTGGCATAGAGAAATCAAGGAGGAAGTTCCCTCTTTCATTGTATATGTGCAACTGTTGCATTATGGGTGTGCACATTACTACACTGTATACATATGTGTACATGTGCGTATATGCACACATATCTGTATAAAATATAACATGGTCACCTGTAAAATAGGAATGACGGTAACTCCTACTTCACAATATTTTTGCAAGCATCAATGAGATAACATTTGTAAAGCGCTTAGCACAGTGCATGGCACCCCTTAGATGTTTAATAATTCTTTCTTTCCTTCCTCCCTCCCTCCCTCTCTCTTTCCTTCCTTCCTTCCCTCCTTCCTTCCCTTTGGCAGTCTGGTTAAACCTATGGCCACCTTCCCAGAATAATGTGTTTGTTTGTTTTTTAATGAATAAAAACACATTGGACTACAAAGGAAACAAATTATATTGAAATACATATAAAATATATGTTTTGTTAAATACATAGGCCTCTGAAATCTATCCATGGACCACCTCCCTCCCCCCTCCTTAGATGCTATAAACTATCTCATTTTCCCCACAAGGAAACTGAAACCCAGGAAAATTGAGTGATTGCCTAAGGTCACACATATATTACATGACAAATCTTAGATTTGAATTCAGGTCCTGAGACCTGCAAGTCCCATAGAGACTCTGGTGTCCCAGAGGGAGTGGGATGATAGACCAGAATCTTTTTAGCACCACAATGAGCCTCAAAGACAAACAGCAGGCTTAACTGAACTATTTCAGGGGCCATGTTCTAATTGTTAGCTCCACATCCAAGCCAGGTTTTCTCTTTACCAAGAGCAGCTTTCCCACGACAGATGTTAAGTGCAGAGAGATGTTCAGCATATGAGCTACTCATCAAGTTATGCCCCAAAGCTCCCTAAGCCTTTCTCATCAGCTGCAGGCAGGGCAACCTCTTTATAGCTGCCTCCCCCAACCTTGCATGCTGGGGCAAGGCTCAGTGGAAATGGAGTCCCATAAAGATGCCGAACTCCACCCAATACTTAGAACAGGTGGTTACAAGGGACAGCTCACCCCAGGGTCTAATGCTCTAAAAATAACAGTAAATGAGCTTTATTGAGAACATTTGTTTCTAGATTAAAGTCATGTGTGTATATAAACAATTCTCTTCCCCAATAATTAAAATTTCTTGTAACAATGAAAGACGGTTAAGCAAAATTAGCCAGCACAATAAACACATATGACCATGAATGCAACTTGTTTACCAATGATCCCTCCCTCACCTTTCTACAGAGAGGAGAGAGGGGAGCGTTAAACTACCATTTTAATAGTGATTTGAAACTTCATGGACAAGCCTCTCCTTCTGTTTCTCAAGGTACATAGAAAGGCTTATTTTATTTGGTATTTATTAAGTTCAAATAAAAAATGAACATGTAAAAAAGAAAAAACATATTTACCTCTTCTTTAGGACAAAGATTGCTCCAGACAACTACTGGGAGTTCGATTTCCTTCATAATGTTCATTTCATTTGCAATTTATTAACTTTTAAAAAGCTTTACTGATGTCTTCTGTTTTGACAGCAAAGTTACTGGTACATATTAGTCACTTTATCAATGCATTTTTTTCATTTTTCATTCATTCTTTTATCTATTCATTCACTTTCAACCCTGTTATTCCCTCCAATTCCCAGTGAGTGTATGTGTGCATGCGTATTGTATGTGTATATGTATGTATATGTATATGTGTGTGTCAATATAACACATAAATATACATATATGTGTATATGCATATGCATACACATATGTGCACAATGAGGTAGTACAGTGAACAGAATACTAGAATCAAGAAGACCAGAGTTCGAATCCTGCCTCTTATCTTATTAGATAGATCATCCTGGGGGAGTCACTTAACCTCTGTCTGCCTCACTTTCCCCAAATGTAAAATGATAATGACAGCACCTATGTCAGAGGCCTGTTGCACAGATAAAAATGGGGTAACATGAGTAAAGAGCTTAGGAAATCTTAAAGCACTATACATTGCAAATAATAGGAATTATTACTATATTCCTATATTTAAACAGATACATATATACATATGCAAAACATGTACATACACACAGGGGCACATGCATATACATACACATATACATACATACATATATGTGTATTGTGTATATATTATAGATAGATGTGTGTGTGGGTGTATGTGTGTGTATATGGCAAACCGAGCCAGACTTAGACCTAAGGCATTTTTCAACAACCTTGCCAGATGAACAGGATACAAAGGTGTGTCGATTCACAAGCTTAAGTCTGGGAGGTACCTAAAAAGGCCACCCCTTCCCTTTGCAGATAAGGACACTGAGGCCCATGTAGGTTTAGTGGTTTGTCCAGGGTTGCATGAGTAGTCATTGGCAGGGCTGGTGTAGAACCCAGCCCCACTCATGCAAATCCAGGGATTTTCTCACTACACCATCGTCTTCCCCTCCAACAAAGTGCCTTTCTGGGGTTGCCTGTTGGAACATGTCCCTGGCCCTATTTTATAGCTGCAGCCCCAGGACAAGCTTTTCCACACTGGGCTTCTCTCTTTCTCCAAGGTGGGTCAATGACAGAGCCAAGAACAGGACAGCTTTGTTCAATTTGCTGTAATTACAGACCTTGGGGGTTGGGGCCACTGACTCAGAGGTTTCTAAAGTGGGCCTGATAGACTAAGTGAAGAAAAGGGGATAGGTCACAGGGAGTCAGAGCAGCACTTTCAGCTCTGGGAACAATGAAAGATGTGCCAGGTTTTCCAGTGAGGGAAGCTTGCTGGGAAGGGAGAGGAGGGATGGTCCAGGCTGAGTGAGGACCACATAGGTCCCAAAGTGGGGAATGAGATAAGAACCCTCTTAAAGCAACAGTTGGTTATGCTTCTCAGGCAACAGCTGTGGGATCTGCTGGTGTGAGACATGTCAGGGCCAAGTGAAGAAAGTAGGCAGGGTAAATTTCATGGGTGTGTGTGTGTGTGTGTGTGTGTGTGTGT
>CM053592.1:171719088-171729239 GCA_028646515.1 Pseudochirops corinnae
AAAGAAAGAAAGAAAGAAAGAAAGAAAGAAAGAAAGAAAGAAAGAAAGAAAGAAAGAAAAAGGGAAAGGAGGGAAGGAAGGAAGGGAAAGAAAAAAGAGAGAGAGCAAAAGAGAAAGCAAGAAGAAGGAAGGGAGAGGGAGAAAGAAGGAAAGAAAAAGAAAAGAAAGAAGGAAGGAAAGGAGAAGGGAAGGAGGAAGGGAGGGAGGGAGAGAGTGAGGGAGGAAAGAAAAGAATAAAGCTTGACAAGGGCCCCCATATGTTGTCCTTAAACCCAACAGTGGGTGAGCCAAAAACTAGACCCCATTCTTCTAAAGGAGGGACAGCTTACCTAGTTCTCTTCTCCATTGTATCTAGGGGTTGATCGATTGGAAACCCCAATTCAATCAATCAAGAAGCATTTATTAAATGAGTCTATTATGTGCCAAGAACTGTACTAGGTACTGGGGAAGCCAACATAAACAAAATGGTCTCTGTCTCTGAGAGAAATGTCACTTGCTCAGAGGAAACCACAGCCAGTATAGTTTTATGTATAGATATAGATATTATAAGTGTGTACACATACATATATATGTACATATACATTATAATTACATTTTACTGATAATATGTAACATTAAATATATTAATGTTTATATAACATCAAAATATTTCAATTTTAGTGATATTTACAAATTTTATATATTATATAAAAAGCAAAAAAAAATCATTTCTAAGGATGGGTGGGGACACACTAACCCACTGGAATGGCAAGGGTAGGGAAAGGTCAGGAGAGACCTTTCTGAGAAGGCGAAGTTTAAGGAAAACTGAAGAGAACCTGGCATTTTACAACATGGAGGTGGGATCAGAGGTTCCTAGTTTTAAGCTGAAAAGGGCCTTAAGAGCCATTGAGTCCAGCCTTCCCACAAGGTCACTGTATCCTTGCCCATGACCCAAGATCCATGCTCAAGGCTTGTGTTCTGTACACAATCAGAGCCACTTCCATCCAGCAAGAGTTTGTTAAGGAGACACTGCCTGTTCTGGTGCCTGGCATGCTCCCCCTTCACAAGCCCCTGGGCTTCTCTGCTTGGCAGGAGCCTTGTACTCCTCTCCCCAGCTGCCAATGCCTTCCATCCAAGATCACTGTTCCCTCACACTGGACAAGCCTTATGGGTACGTGGCCGTTTGCATTATGTCCTCTATTACAGTGGGAGCTTTCTGAGGCCAAAGCTGTGGTTTTGCCTTCTTTGGGTCCCCCAGCACTTGGCATAGGGCTTGGAACATAGTAAATGCTTGTTGAAGGACTCCTAGGCACCCTGCTGGGTACTAGAGTTACAGAGACAAAAATGAAACAAGCCCTACCCTGAAGGAGCTTATATTCCATTAGAAAACTAGCATGTGTGTATATATATATATGTATATATATGTGAATATAGATATATGTTAATATACATATAAGTGAATTTACATATACATGTGCATGAAATAATATATGTATGCATACACATATAGGTGCACAGACATATATCCATTTCTATATATATATATATATATATATATATACATTTTAAATATATCACATATGTATACACACAAATACAAATTCCCTCAATGGCTGTATACAAAAATACGTTTCATTCTGCCTCCTAAACCTATCACTTCTCTGTAATGGGTGGTGTGTGTTATCATTGGTCCTCTGGAATCATGAATGGTCATTGTATTGACCATAATTTGTTTTTGTTTTTTTTTTTTTTGCTTTTTGGAGGGGAGCAGGGCAATTGGGGTTAAGGGACTTGCCCAAGGTCACATGGCTAGTAAGTGTTGTGTCTGAGCTGGATTTGAACTCAGGTCCTCCTGCCTCCAGGGCTGGTGCTCTATTCACTGCACCACCTAGTTGCCCCTTGACCATAATTCTTACAGCTTTCAAAGTTATTATATCACTTGTTCTCCTGGTTCTGCTTATTTGAGAGAGAGGGGGGGAGAGAGAAGGAGGGAGGGAGAGGGAGAGGAAGAGGGAGAGAGAGAGGGAGGGAGGGAGGGAGAGAGAGAGAAAGGGAGATGGATAGACAGAGACATAGGTATAGACAGACAGACTAGATGAATAGATGATAGATAGGTAGATAGATAGATAGATAGATAGATAGATAGATAGATGGATGGATGGATGGATGATAGATGGAGATGATAGAGAGATAAAGACAGACAAAGAAATAGGTATAGACAGACAGATGATAGGTATAGGCAGAGAGACAGGCAGACAGATGAGACAGAAACATACAGAGACAGAGACAATAGAGATGGAGAGATAGAAAGAGGTGTAGTCATATGGGAGAGGGTATTTGCCCACAAGCAAGTCACCCAACCTCCTTCTGCCTCCATTACATGAGGGGCTTGGACCAGGTAGTCACAGTTTTTGTTCTGGCTCTAGGTCAATAATCTCCTGATAGCATAGTCCATGATCCCAAGAATGGACTTTCCTAGGAGGCAGCCCTTGATCTGAGCTTCAAAAACCGCTAGCTGCTAAAAGATGCTAAAAGGCATTGATGAGGATGGAGTCCATTCCAGGCACAGGGAACAGCCTGTACAAGGGTACAAAGAAGGAATGACCTCTACGGGAAAAGAACTAAGACCAGTTTGGCTGAGCCATGAAGTACACAGGGGAGGGGAGTGATGCAGAAAAAGCTAGGAATTGGAGGCCAGAGTCTGCTTTAAAAGTCCCTCAGAGGGATCTGTATTTTCCCCTAGGGGATATAGGGAGCTATGGAAGCTTCCTTGAGCAGAGGAGCGACATAGCCAGGCTTCATGAATATCAGTTTGATGGCTATGCAGATGGATTGGAGAGGGAAGGAACCTGAGATATGGAGAGATCATGTAAGGTTCTTAGAATACAAAATAAAAAGGAAAAGATCATAGTCCTCTAGGAGCTCACATTCTGCTTACACAGGAACTAAGAGCAAGGGAAACGAAGGGGAACTCCAGGAAACTGTATTTATTGTGCTCTACCAAAATGTTCATAACATCAAATGAGCTATTAAAGCATAAAACTGCACTAAGACTTTTGGGACACCCTGTATTAGCATCAATTCACATGCCCAACAAGTAGGAAAAGGCCTAGCAAATTGTCATCCCAGGACCTGATTATCATGACATAAGAAATGAGGCAGTTGGGCATAGTGGATAGAGACCTAGGCTTAGTCAAATCAAGCCAATAAATCAACATGAAGTTATTAAATGCCTATTATGTGGCAGGAGGGATAGCTAGCGCTGTGTCCTGAGTAAGGAAGATTCATCTCCCTAAGTCCAAACCTATCCTCACACACTCACTCTCTGTATGACCCTGGACAAGTCACTTCACTCTGTTTGCCTCAGTTTCCTCATCTGTAAAATGAGCTGGAGGAGGAATTGACAAACCACTCTAGTCTCTCTGCCCAGAAAACCCCAAATGGGGTCACAAAGAATCAGACAAGACTGAAAAAGCGACTGAACAACAAATATTGAAATGCAGTAATCAAAATATTTATGAGAAAAGTTCACAGATTCAAGTTCAAGATCTCTACCTCTAAGACTATAAATTACAAACAAGCTGCCAACAGTATGATCAGAGAGTTTTCACATTGGGATTTCCCTATATGAATGAAATCACAAATCTCTATCAAAAACAAAAACCAAAACCCAGAACAATAAATGTACTGGCTTTGAGTGTTTAAAAACAGAAAGAAAAATAGATTTTTAAAAGTGCAAAGCAAAAGAAGGGTCCTCCTGAGTGATCCAGGAAGCCCTTGTGAGGTCACATTGGATTTTGAGCTCCCAAAGTTTTAGAGAGGAAAGTTGGCTATGTTGGTCACAACCTCAGCTCTTTAAAAGGAATGATTACTGGAGCCGAGAGCTTGGTTGGTTGATAAAAGAGCTTTGTTGCTAGCACCGTTGATCACACTTTGGTTTTGGCTCCCAGAAGGCAGCCTGTGCTTCAGGTACCTCCAGCTGTGCCCACAGTAGCCCTTTCATTGCTAGGCAGACTCCCCTGGTCAGCCCACTGAATGCCCAGGGCTAGAGACACCATGAAGGAAGGGGACTTGGAAACAAACAGGATGTGAATGCTTCTGTTTCATATACATCTTTTAAAGCAAATTGTAAACAAATTTAGGATTTCTGATTTTATGAACAAGTAGATTCACCTTCCTGAATTCAAATCCAGCCTCAGACACTTACTAGCTGCCTGACCCTGTTTTAGCCCTGTTTGTGTTAGTTCTTTATCTGTCAAATGAGCTGGAGAAGGAAATGACAAACCACCATCTTTGCCAAGAAAACCCCTAATGGGGTCATGAAAAGTCAGATGTGACTGAAGAAATGAATGAACTGAGCATTTATATTTTGCTTATTTCAATGGTTTTGTGGATGGTTGCTAAATCTGAAGGAGAAGACCCTCAAATCAACTCCAAAGGACCTATGAAGGAAGATTCCATCCACATCCAGAGAAAGAACTGATAAATAGAAGTAGGCATAGTATGGTTTTACATATACACACATATTTGTGCCTAATGGTAGCTTTCTCTAACTCCAAACCAATCAATCAAATATTTAAGAAGCACTCTGTTAGCCACTGGGCTGGGCATACAAAGAAAAGGAAATAGTCCCTGCCTTCAACGTGCTTTCATTCTATGATGGGAGGCATGTACAAAATATAGAGCATGCATACAAAATGAAAATGGTTTGTGGTGGGTACACTAGCTAGCAGCTGGGGGAAAGGCTGCATGTAGAAAGTGATCCCTGGGTTGAGTCTTGACAGAAACCAAGAATTCCTAGAGGGGCCAGTGAGGAGAGAGAGCATCCCAGGCATGGGAAATAGCCAGGGCAAAGGCATGGAGATGGGACATGGAGAGTTGTGCGGGCAGAACAGCAAACAGGCTGTATGTTTGGATGGTAGGCAGGGTATGGAAAGGGAAGTAATGTGTAAGAAGACTAGAAAGGTGAGAAGGATCCTAGCTGTAAAGATTTTCAATGCTAGCAGTTTGCATTTGTTCTTAGAGGTAGTCTGGAGTCACTGAAGTGTTTTGAGTAGCAGAGTGACTTGGTCAGACCTGTGCTTTAGGAAAATCATTGTGATGAATCTACTATTCTTTCTTCGACTACACAGCAGAACCCCCATTTTAAAGGAAAGTGTCCA
The DNA here is from genome assembly GCA_028646515.1 of Pseudochirops corinnae. Taxonomy (NCBI): domain Eukaryota; kingdom Metazoa; phylum Chordata; class Mammalia; order Diprotodontia; family Pseudocheiridae; genus Pseudochirops; species Pseudochirops corinnae. Next base: position 171,724,230 of record CM053592.1, read on the forward strand.
GGTCATCCATATCTTCATGGCTCCCTGGGCTCTCTGCTTCTGATTCTCTGGACTTTTTCTAGCATTTCACAGCAACCTCCTCACCCTGGAAGTTCACTCCACCCAGTACTGGTAAATGTGAAACAACTAACTGTCTGGATCAGGGGAGGGAAGTACGGGACCCACTTTCCCATTTTTAAGCTTAAACAGAATTATTAACACTTTCTCCCTCCTTTTCTCTGCAGCATTAGTTAATTTCCATCATCTAATAAATTTCCTCAGAGCTGGTTCCAGCATAAACCCTGCCCTTGTGCCCGCTTCCTCTGATTGGCTGGTTCCTCCCCAAACCTTCCTATTTTAAGGAAACCTCTTAAGCCCGCCATTCTTTCTTAACCTTGAATTTTTTCTCTACTCAGGTACTTTTTCTTCCTCCTTTATAGCATTCTTTTATGTGCTGTCTTCCTCAATTAGAATATAAGCTCCTTGAGGGCAGGGAATATCATTCTTTCTAATTTGCACAGTATTTGGCTTATAGTAAGTCCTTAATAAATGCTTGCTGTTGGCAGAATGGAACTGGAAGTTGTAATTCAGTAAAGGGGCAGGAATTAATTGGTAGCAATCACTACCTGGGATATTGGTATGTTGATTCTGTAGCTACCTGGGTTTAGTTAGGACAAGAAACATAGGAGGGTCACACCATGAGGTCCTTCTGGGGACTTCTCACCTTGGAGAGTCAGGAGAGTCTAACTCACAATAAAGAGATAGCTGTAGAAATGGTCAGATGCAGGCAATCTAATTTTTTCACAATATATATGTGTTTTTATTTTCAGTTCCAAATTCTCTCCCTTCCTCCACTCTCTCCTTTGCACATTGAGAAAGCAAGATATATGATAACCATTATGCCTATGAAATCATGCAAAACACATTTCTGTATTAGTCATATTTTAAAAAACAACAATAAAGAAAAAAAAAACAGGCTTCGATCTTCACTCTGAGTCCGTTAGTTGTCTCTCTGGAGGTGGATAGCATTTTTCATCACAAGACCTTTGGAATTGTTGTGTGGGTATTGTATTGCTCCAAGTAACTGAGTCTTTCATATTTAACTATCTTTACAATGTTGCTGTTAATATGCAAATTGTTGTCCTGGTTCTGCTCCCATCATTTTGCATCAGTTCATATAAGTTTTCCCAGACTTTTCCAAAACTTTCTTTTTCATTATTTCTGGCAGCACAACAGTACTCCCTCACAATCATATACCACGACTTGTTCAGTCATTCCCCAAAAGATGGGGATCCCCTCAGTTTCCAATTCTTTGGTACCACAACAAGAGCTGCTATAAATATTTATATATATATGGGTCATTTTCCTTTTCACCTGATTTCTTTGGGATATAGATCTGATTTTGGTAGACAATTAGATTCTTGCTGAAAGGTAAGAACTCAGATCTAGTGAACAACCAACAACAAAAGTCCCAACCAACTAACTTCTTTCCCCTGCTGTGGGCAGCCCAAGGAACCAAGACCATATTGGAAATGTCACATAGTTGATGAATTAGTTGAAACTCATAAGTAGCTTATACATAACAAGTTGGAGACCTGAGATGTTTTCTACCAAGTCCCATCACAAGCAATCACATGTTGCTTCCCCTATAATAGAGTATAAGCTCCTCTGGGGCAGGGATTGATTCTTTTTAAATTTTTTTTGCTTTCATATCCCTAGGATCCAGCACAGTTGTACAAAGTAGGTGCTTAATAAATGCTTGCTAATTGATTGCTATCATACAGTACATGCTTAATAAATGCTATTCAATTCCATATAATTGAACTGGACCCTGTCCCTGCCCTTGGGACACACCATTAAGAAGTGCCTCAAACCTCACTACGGGACTGACCCTATCTTTAATGAGGGTGAAAACTGGGTAAACAAGAGATAGACTTCATTTCTCATTGCTGATAAGCCTTTAAAGAAAGGGTTACTAGCCGGGGGTCTGTGAACTTGAACAAAGTATATTTTGATAACTGCATTCCAGTATAATTGGTATCCTTTCTCTTTAAAAATACTATTGTAAGAAGGGGGCCATGAGCTTCACTAGACTACCCAAGGAGTCCATGCCATGAGAAAAGGTTAAGAATTCTTGTTTTAAGGGGTCAAAGGGTCATTGATTTAAAGTCGGAAAAGATCTTAGAGGCCATTGAGTGCAACCAGTTGATTTTACTGATGAAGGAACTGAGGCACAGATTTTAAATTATACTCCCAGTGACACAACTAGTAAATGTAGGATTCAAACCCAGGATTTCTGGACTCTATCCTAGACTGTGCCATCTTCCACTCTTCCCTGCTCCAGTAACTTTCCCTACATTCTCTTTGGGGCCCAAGTTCACTTTTCTCTTTGGGCCCCAAGTTCACTTTTCTATCCACCAGAGACTCATCATGGGATGGCAAAAGCCAGGTACTTTCAATGAATTGGACTTGCCTATAATGTATTCATCACTTCTCCCTGACAGTAGACGCTCTGTTTTTTCCATCACCAGAGCAGTCTGAGCCGACACTCCACTTACTCAGGTTTGTGCTTGCCAAACCACTAACCCAGCCTGCTCTCTGCCAGCGGGGACCTCAGGGAGTGGAGTGATAAAAAACCCCTAGAGCAATGCCTTTATTAGTTCAGGGGAAGTCCAAACTCAGAAGAGTTGGCAGAAACAGAGTCTTCAGAGAAAGCCAGCTACAGTCAAGCCAAGTCCATAGCTCTTGTTGCCCCCTTGGGGTGAGTCCCCTCTCCCTCTCAACATTCATGGAAGAAGTATAATAGTTTAACCTTCCTTCCAGAGCTAGAATCTCCTCTGCATCTCAGGCAGGTAGGTAGACAGTCAGAAGACTGTTTTACTACAAGATTTCAGAATTGGAACCCTCTAGTCTAGGGATTCTTAACCCAGAGCCCTCAAAGTTTGTTTTTTAATGTGTTAGATAATTATATTTACAATATGGTTAGTTTTATTTGGAATCGTCTGTTTTTTTATGTTGTGTTTTTAAAAGTCTTATTCTGAGGAATCCACAGGCTTCATCAGACTGCCAAAGGGATCCATGATATTAAAAGGTTATGAACTCCTGGTTTTCTCCAACCTATATCTGAATAAGAATCATCTTTATACTATACATATCTATTAGAATATAAGCTCCTTGAGGGCAGGGAATACTTTTGCCTTTCTTTGTTTCCTGATACTTAGAACAGTGCCTGATACACAGTAGGTGCTTAAAAAATGCCTTTTGATAGATTGATAACTGACAGACAAGGGGTCATCCAGTGTATGCCTAAAGACCTCCAGTCAGAGAGAACTCCCCATACTTGCTATTGGGAAAATTATTGATACTATGTTAAGCATTGAGGAGGAGGGGGAAATGCAAAAACATAGCAAAAACTCTAGACTAAAATTGCCCCTTCCCAACTACTATCCATTGTACCTACCTCTAACTACTGAGGTAAAGCAAAGAGACCCAATTAAATCCCTCTCTCACGAAAGAGTTGTTCAGATATATGAAGACATCTCTCAAATGCTTCCTAAATCATCTCTAGGTGATGTATATCCAGTTCTTTTAACCTAAATTGATATGACATGATCTTGGGACTTTTCACTGTCCTCACTGTCCTCCTGGGAAAGATCTCAGGTTTATGGATGCCTTTCTAAAATATGGTGACTAGGACTGAATATTGTTTCGAGGATGGGATCTGCCCAGGACAAAATATAGTGGGGCCATCACCTTCTAAATCCTAGACAGCAAGCTTCTTTAATGCAGCCTAAAAATGCATTAGAGGTTTTGGCTGCCATGTTATATTGTCAAGTCATACTAAATTTGTAGTCAGAGTCTGGTGAAAGTCCCAGATCTAATCAACCAGTTAATCAATCATCAAACATTTATGAAGTACCTATGTAACTGCCAGAAGTTGTGCTGGATCCTGGGGACACAAAGAATCCTTACTCATTGGAGCTTATGTTCTTAAATGTAGATTTAAGGTATGAGGGAAGGAGAGGAGGGATGGGGAAGGGTCAGGGCCAGGCTGTTTGGAGGTAAATGGAGCCATTTGATTGAGGACCTTGAACAGGCTCAGAAGTCAGTCAGTCAGTGAGTCAATAAACATTTATTAAACACCTATTGTGTATTAGGTACTGTGTTAAGCATTGAGGAGGAGGGGGAGATGCAAAAACATAGCAAAAGATTGTCTACTGCAACCTCCTTGAGGACAGACCATCTGTCTGTCTATCTATCTATCTATCTATCTATCTATCTATCTATCTATCTATCTATCCATCCATCCATCTATCTATCTATCTATCTATCTATCCATCCATCCATCCATCCATCTATGTATCTATCTATCTATCTATAAAGAGGAGTGGGATGGAGAGAGGGGAAGAGTAAGAGAAATAGAGAAATATGTGTGTATAACTGTAAATAATCGATAGAAGTTTGAAACTGACTTTATTCAGAATGATGGTAGGTTTTAGGCAAGGGCATAACTTGACATCAATGGTCCGTTGGGGCAGCTGGGTGGTATGGTAGATGGAGCAGTGGATTTGAACTCAAGGAGATCTGAATTCAAATTCCCCTCTCTCAGATTCATTTTCCTCATCTATAAAATGGGCATTACAACAGTACTCATTAGGGTTTGTCTTTCATTCTCCCCACTCCCAAGAGAACCAATGACATCATTGGTGATGTCTTGATTCATGTGTGAATTGGATATAAGTGAGGCAGGGTTGCACAAAGTCATTAGCCTCATTCTCTCTTCCCCAGTCTTCGATGCCCAACAGCAAGACAAAAATCAGAATGATTGGTGAAGGCCAGCAATGTAGTGCACAACCTTGGTTTCTTCCCTGTCTGACCAAGCTCTAAGCAACTCCACAGCACCTGCTTCAGTCCCTTCATGGTCATTGGAACAAATTATTTTCATCTGCCCATTCTTCAGGGGAAAGTCTTCTCATACTTGGAATAGACATCCCCCTAACTCAGTGGTAGGTTTGAGGCCCCTTGGTTACC
>CM053592.1:171729339-171771250 GCA_028646515.1 Pseudochirops corinnae
TATATATATATATATATATATATATATATATATATATATATATATATATATATATATATACAGAGACAAAAACAGACCTTAAGGTGCCTTATAAATATTAGTTGTTATTAACAGTATTACAATTATTATCATCATTATTTTAAGGAATTTGATCTGTCAATGTGGTGATTCAGAATTAGGAAAAGAGCTGAGATCAGGCAAACAACTTGGGAGGTTATTTCCATAATCTAGACATGAGGGGATGAGTCCCAGAACTCAAACTTTCAGAATGTAAAGGAAGAGAAGGATATGAGAAAAGTAGACAAGAATTGGTTAGTTATTGGATGCAGGGACTGAACAAGAGGATTTGCTACTTTCCAGACACTGGGAAAATGATGATAGTGTCTTGAAAAGAAATAAGGAGGGTGCACTGGAGACGGGGAAAGGGAAAGGAATTGAGAGCTATGTCATTTGGTTTTGATGCATGATGTTTTTTTCCATGCCAACAGATGACACGCCAGCAGAACATTAAAGTGTTAATGACCTGTTGGCAGATAGAGTCCCAGGGGCTGAGGTAGGAGGTGGTGGAGTCCACGTCTGAACCCCACTGCCTCAGAACAGAAGAAAAGAGGAACGTGGTTTGTGGTTCTCATGGAATCTTCTCTTCCACCTTGGAATTTCAGGATTTTTCACCTGTAATTTAAAATCTTTTAACCTATAAAAACTGGTTGAAATGGGGGAGCTAAGTTGGTGGAAAAAATTTAATGAGGATAGAAATCACTTTTCTCTCTAGCTCTCCAGTTTAAAGGTTTTTCTTGCATTTCTTCTCTTCTGTAAAAGGATGAAAAGAACTTTTGTCTCACATCATTCCCCTGTCCCAGTCCATCCAATTCCAGTTTTTACCTCCAACATGGAGAAATCTAGTAATGGTCTCCTCAGGAGCAAATGGAGAAAGGGGATGAGGAAGGATGGAATTTGGGGGAAAAAAAATACACTAAAACTAAAATAATATATCAACTGTCCAGCGGCCACATGGAAGGGGAGAGAAAAAGTTTCACGTCATAGGGTCGGCTTTGAACCAGGAACAATAATCTCCTGGAGGAAAACACAGACTCAAGCTTAAAAAAAAGAAGGAAATGAAAGAAACATCTGTAAATGCTGCCTTCCAGAATATTTTGATTCTGTAGATCTCAAAGCACTTAAGAAATGAGTCAGGTTTTCCACCTCCATTTTCCAGGAGCCGTTAGAGAGGTTTTGACAGTTTCTATCAAAGGTCATCTAGGACTCTCGCTGCCACCATTCCAGTTCAACAGCTCATTATCTGACCTAGATTATCATAGTGTCTTCCTAAGGAACATCCTGCCTTGAGTACAGCTCTCAGAGAGTTGGAAAAATATTTTTCCTCATAGGTAGAATTGAACCAGCACCACTGTACTGAAAAATCTTTGGTGGTTCCCCAATGCCTATTGGATACCACTATTCTACTTACTAGGAAGAATTTCCTAAAAATCAGAGCCATTCCAAAATGCAATAGGGTGCCTTGAGAGGTAATGAAGACCTCCGTGGGGGCTTTCAATCATAGGTCAGATAAGCGTTGATTCCACAAACTGTCAAGATGGTTTTTGCTTCTGTATTCTTTGGGCTATATGACCTTGAGGTCTCACACAGCTCTGAGATTCTGTGATTAGATAATAGAACTATTCCTAAATGGAATGGACTCCCCCTCACCCCCCCCCAAGGAGTCAAGGTGACCATTTGTTGGTATACTGCATATTCTGTGAATTGTCTATGTTTCAGTCCCACTTTTTAAACAACTTTTTACTACCGAAATACCAAACGAATGGTTAAGAACTCAGCAGAGTGATAAATAAGGGCTGTGTGGTCAATGCCAACCTCTCCCAAGTGACTGGGCATGTTCACCTTTGCACAGGAATATTGGAAGAGCAAATTTAAGTGCACATGACCATGTTTTCTCTGTGACTCATTTTCCTACATAAGCCTCAGTGAAGCCTGTCATCTGGCTTTCTAATGAGAATAAATTCCAGTCCCTTAAGGACAGACTGCCCTACAAAAGCCCTAATATCCACATAATAAGCTAAATTGATCTCCTGTGGCATCAAGCCCATCTATTTTCTCCTATGGGTTTCCTATCATCCTCAGGCCATAGACTAGAAATCCCTGCTTAACAAGATTCAGGATTTCAGAGATGAAAGGCACTTCATGGGCTATCTTGTCCAGCCCACATCTGAACAAGAATCCTCTCTACAACATGCCAACAAATGGTCATCTAGATGCTATGGGAAGACCATGCCCAGAGAGAATTCACTTCCTCCCAAGGTGGCCTATTCCACTTGGGTCAAACTCCAATCAGTAAGAAGTTTTTCTTTAATTTGAGTCCAAAATCTGTCTCTTTACAACTTGTACCCATTGTCCCTAGTTCTACCCTCTGGGGCCATGTCATGCTGATGACTCGTGTCAAGCATGCCATTCACTAAAACCTTCAAACCTTTTCCACCAGAATTGTTCTCCAGTCACAAGGCTCTCATTTTTGTCCAATGGTTCCTCTAATTGAATGACCCTTTAAAAAGCTTACACCTTCTATCCTTTCTGAATCTTCTTAGGTGCTGTGATTATATAGGAATGAAGAGGCTCTATTACCACTGCTCCTAAAGGAAGGAAGGAGGGGGAAAAGATGAAACTAATGGGCCAAGTGCTAGAGAGGATTATCCTGTTTTGGGACAGCAGAGCCAACCTAACTAGCCATGTACCTGGATCTACCATTTTAAGACATGGTTTCCAGAAAAATGACAGCTGAGTGCACTAGCTTGAAAGACATTCCAACTAGTGATGTGTTTTTTTTTTTTAATTTCTAGAGCAATGTGAGTCATTAAAAGAGCTCTGAATATGGAGACAGACATCTGGGTTCAAATCTCTGCCACCTGCGTAGTTTTGGGCAAAGGAACTTCTCTGGGTCTCAGTTGCTTCAATTACACAATGAGGGAGATGGACTATTACCTCAAAGATCTGTCCCATCTTTATCAATTCTATATTGTGCTCTAACATTGTAAAGCGCTTTATATTTGTAATCTAATTTGATCTTCATGGTCTCTCTCTGAGGTTAATATTATTATACCCATTTTATAGATGAGAAAGCTATGGCCCAGAGAAATTCAAGAACTGGCCCATGGTGACCCAGCTGGTAAGTTTCATAGTGAACAGGAATTCCACCTGTAACAGACTAGCCACTTAGTCTTCACCTGAAGGATTCCTGATCAGTTCATGCCTCTCTTAAATAGTTCGATTGGTTAGGAAGGTCTCTGGTCCATTGATCCAAATGGTCTTGTCTGAAGTTTCCACCCATTTGGGCAGAACTAGGGTCAAAGTTGAACAAAGCTAAAAGATCTTCCTTGTCACAGTCCAAAGAAGGCTTCTTAGAGAAGATGTCTCCTGCATTGGACCTGAAAGGATAGGTAGGAATCCAACAGCATTGCAAAAGGTGACAAGGCAGAGCGGAAAGGGTGAGATAGACCTTGGAGAGGGGCAACAGAAAGCCAGATTTCCTGAGAGAACCCAATGTCTCTAGCCAGCCCTGACAGCCCAAGCAAACAAACCCTCCTGACCAGTGCAGAATCCAGGTTCCTTAATTCTTCAGGCTGTTTTGTTTATGGGTCTGAAGTTTCGGTCCTTAGTTAGTGACTTCATTTTCCTCCATTGTCTACTCAAGGGTCAACACTTTGGAGCTCCAAGGAATGGAATTCCTCAAGCTGGGACCAGGCTTCCAATCGGGCAGCATTTCTGCCAGTAATGTCACAGGTCCCGCCTTTCCAGCTGGCTTTCTATCCTCTGGACCCTCGAATTCAGTAAGGGAACATGTAAACACTGAGTTCTTCCTCTCCTTTAGAGAAAAGGTGATACCAGGAGGCTCAATGTACCTACTTTTCAGCAGTGCTTCCGCAAAAAGATAACAGATTCTTCACATTTCTCAGCCCAAGGCTGGGTATTCTGCATAAGTTAATAGATTTAGAGCTAGAAGAGACCTAGAGTTTACTGAGTTCAGCCTGCTCCTTTTTGAGATTAGGAAACAGAAGCCCAGCAGGTAGTGACTTATCCAAGGTCACTGAGGTAGTAAGTAACATTACAAAGCCAGGATTTGAAACTATGTCCTCTGATTCCAAATTCAGGACTCTTTCTATTACACTACACTGCCTCTTCACCTTTTATCTCCTCCAAGTCCACTTCTTTGGCCCTTAAATAAGGTAACCATGCAAAAGTATTGATGCTCTCTATGTCCATGTCTAGTCTCCCCAACCAGACAGAAACAATAGCGCCTTGTACCAAATAACCCTAGGATCATAGGTTTAAAGCTGGAAAAGATGTTAAAGGTCATTGAGTCTAATACCAACTCAGATACCTGCTAGTTCTGTGACTTTGGAGGATCTCTGAGACTCAGTCTCCTCATCTGTGAAATGGGAACAATAAAACCTGCAATACCCACTTCACCCACAGGGTGGTTGTCAGAATTAAATGAGATAGCGCATGTGAGTTCTGGCTATTCCATAGCTTCTTTCCAGCTAGCTAGTTTTTCCTATCCTCATTCCACACAACTGGAAATATAGAAACGAGTTTCCTTTTGCTTGCAGTCCAAAATCTGGGTGGAGGACCACAGGCTCGCTTCCCTGGAAATATAATTCATCTGTCACTTTCAGCCGACACAGCTGAGCCAGTGGCGTCGAGAATAGCCCAATGGTATGGATGAGGTCCCATGTTTTCAGCAGCCCAGTCCTAAAGACTCCACTGGATTACCAGTCAATTATCTGCCCCCTAATCATGCAGTGGAGGTATCTGTGGTACAGAGAGGGATGCAGGCTGATGTGATGAAAAAAGCATTGGTTTTACAGCCAGAAAGATCTAGGTTGTAATCCAGCGTCAGACTCTTACTGGCTCTGTGACTCTGGGTAAGTCATTCAAGTTCTTTGAGCCTCAGTCCCACAGCACCTACCTCACAGGGTGATTCAAGCTGGTTTCAAGATAATTCATGTGAAGCACTTTATAGTCACCTGGAGCTACATGAATGTCACCTATGCTGGACAAAGCACTGAGTCAGACAGCAGAAGATCAGGGATCTCATCCTGGCTCTTCCACTAACAAGTTGTCCAGCCCCTGAGCAGCATTTCAACTCTCTGAGTCTGAGTTTCCTCATCAGTACAAAGGAGTGAGGCTAAATCAGAGTTCTTAATCTTGGGTAGAGGTTATAACTGAAAGTCATTTGGGGAAAGTGAGGGGTATCAAGGAGACCTTTGGTACTTCGAAAGGATCTATGTGGCCCTTCTCAGACTAACATTTTTAAATGTGTGAAATAAAGAAGATTACAAAGGAAACCAGTCAGGCTGAATCACAGTCATCACAATATTGTAAAAACTAGTTCACACAGGTAAAGAACTCCTAAATTAGATCATCTTTAATCAATCAGTTAATAAGCATTTATTAAGCACCACTGGTGGGCATATACAACATATACAAAGCCATCCCTAGTTCTTAGAGCTGCTGCTGGATCATCTTCCTAGACAGACTATAACATCACTCAAGATAAGATCAGTTTCATTCACATATTTATACCTCCAATACCTAGTACAGTACTCAGCACATAGTAGGCACTTAACAAATGCTTACTAATTTATGTAAGTCATTTTTAACTGAACTTTTGATTTCAGTGACATAGGAATCTGCCAGTGAGGAAATTCCCTGCATCGGTACCAATGAACCCTGTTCTGAAACTTAGAATCTTGGAGACTTGCCCAGCATACTTAAGAGACCAAGTAACATGCCCAGGGTCACAAAGTCAGTATGTTTCAGAGGCAAGACTTGACTATATCTTCCGGCCACAAGGTCAGCACTCTGTCCACTACTCCACAGCTGCTTCTCTTTGTAAAGTATATGTAAAATAAATACATATTTTGGGAGAGGTTGGGGCATTGAGGTCCTTTCCAGTTTTAAAATTCCATTTCTGAAAGATTAAATTATGGCAAAGTTGATGGAGTTGGGAGCTTTCAGAAGTGGATTTTCGGGGGAAGTTCCCATCCTCACCCCCACCCCTGCAATGAAAGCCCTCCTTTCCTGGCTCACTCTTGAGACTCTGCTGCTATAATACATTAGAAGCTGACAGCTCATTTCTTGGCCAGTGCTGCCCCTTGTCCTCTTTCCACATTCCTCCTCAGGAGGCTTCTTTCTTTTACCCACTAACCTTCTGTGTTTCATATTTCCCCTCAGCTGAATTCAGGTCCTTTTCCAGCAAGCTAATGTCTGCCCTCGAAGCCACACTTTCACATTATCCATATTAAGAAGAATTCCCAAGTGGGACATATTCAAAATGAGGTTTTCCTATTAGAGAGAGTAACCTTGGCAGAGCCCGGACTACTCAGCAGAGCTGTGTTTCTGGGCTGGGTGTGCTCGCATGACTATGTTATCATTTGACCTATTGTTTTGATTCTAGTTGTCCAGCAAGTGTCATGTGGCTGTGTTATTCCACCAGTCTCCTCCCAGAATCCTGGAGAATGTTTACAACTCATCAGATCTCTTAAAAAATCATTAAACAGGGTCATTGTAGGTCTCCTCGCCAATACTAGATTCAAATTCTCACTGGGAGGGGAATGCTCAAATTTGTATTTTCCTTTTCCATGCAGCTTCTTCATCCATCTGGGTTCGGATGCCCGATAGCTACAACATCCTTTCAAAACACGTGAATTTCTTCTCTGCTAGGATTAGCAGCTCTGGCTGCCAAGATGAAACGGATCCTCCCTTGCAAATTTTCCATAGCAGAAGGTGGAAGAGATTCTTGGGTCAGGAATATATGAGTTTTTCAGATTCTGGTCTAGTTAAAGAATAAAAGTTGGAGTTGGTTGGTTGATTGATTGGAGACACCTCACCTACTTACTGCCTCATGAAGAAAAAACAAAGGCATAACTGACCTAGAGAAGAAAGGACCACTCTGAAACATTCATGAGGGGTTGTTGAGATCCTAAGGGGTTCCCTCATCTCAAGTTCTTGCCTGATGTAGACATTGAAAAGAAGTATCAGTAAGGTCTTCAAGCATGTGAATCACCCCGAAGCGGTGGGGGTAGAGAATGACACTACCTTAGCTACCTATAGCGTGTCTGCCCATATTTAACCATCCATCAGAGCTTATCCCAAGGAAACATGACTAATCTCAGCATGAAAGCTCTGAAATAAGGATAGGAGTCATCTTACTTTTATACTTATATCCTCAGGGTCTAGCAAAGTGCCTGGCTTACGGTAGGCACTTGATAGCAATCAGTCAACAAGTATTTACTGAATGCTTATTATGAGCAAGGGATATAAAGACAGAAGCCATATAATCCCTGCCCCCAAGGAGTTTACATATACAAAATAAATGCAAAAAAGATGTTTGGTGATGGGAAGAGGATATTGGTAGCTTAGAGTGGAGAGTAGAAGGTACTATTTCAGTAAATTATCAATAATTGGTTAATCGAATTTGTCAGTGTGGGAAATTCCCCAAATGAGAACTCCCTCCATCATCTGAGATTAAGTAGGGACTGCAAAAGGTATATAGAAGTTTTAACCTGAATTTAAGGAAGAATTGGACCAGCGTTGACTGGCCAATGTCAGAGATGGGACGTGAACCCAGACATCCCTGACACCAGGTTCAGGACTTTGTTCACTAGCCAAGAATTCATCTCAAGTCAGAACTTAGTCCTCACCAATTTCAACAAAGCCATTTTGATTATGGGGGCTGTGGATCCAGGATATGGGTTGTCCAGATTCTTCTCTTTCTTCATCAGCTACTGCCTTTTGACTCCTTTTCTCACCCCTTTTCCCAATGCAGTTAAGAAGGAGAAAAGGATATAAAAATTCAAGTGAATCCATTCTGTCAACTTGTTAGTGACTCAGAGAGAAAGATTTAGTCAGAGGTGAGGTTGGAGGTAAAAGAATGAACTGGGAATTAGGAGTGGGTTTTATTTATTCATGCTTTTACCTGTCACTACATCAGAAAGTGCCAGGCCTGGAAAGGTCCTTAGACCACATCTAGGTCAACCTCTTCATTTTACAAAGGAGGAAACTGAGGCCTTGGGAAAGACATGTCTGAGTTCTTTTGTCAGCTTGTGTCAGGATAAGTGCTTTATGAATATTAGCTCATTAGAGACTCATAACAATCCTCTTGGCACTGTTATTATTCCCATTTTTACATTTGAGGAAAATAAGTCAAGCAGAGGTCAAATTACTTGCCCAGAGTCACATGGTTAGTAAGTGTCTGAGGCTGGATTTGAATTTCCTGACTCCAGGGCCAGTGGTCTGCCCACTGTGCCATCTAGCTACCACTGCAAAGCTGAACTAGAACAGGGTCTTTTGACTGTCAGCTCAGTACCCCCTTTCTCCATACCCTAGTATACTCCTCTTTTACTGACATCCCCTGATGGATGAGGTTTTACCATCCCCTTTTCTTTCTCTGGCATAGTGAATTCTCAATGCCATTATTTGTCTCTGTTTCTATCACTGTCTCTGTTCAGTGGCCCTCTCTGTGTATATCTCTATAGCTCTTTGTCTTTGTCTCTTTCTCTCATTATGTCTTTCTGTCTTTCTTGGTGTCTGTGTGCATGTTAATTTATTCTACTCTCAAGACAAGCAAATCCAGGTGAATCAACAGAATGCAATAATTCAATACCTTCATGACCCCCTGGCTGAACCTCTGATGAGTCAAGCTTTTGTTCAAGGTTTGCCCGTGAGGCCTTCTGAAAAGTCAAGGCTAGACCACCAAGGAGTATGCTGGGAGAGATGCTCCACCTTCCCCTTCATGCTGCCTGAGCACATAAAAGCCTGTTCCTCCCTTGCTTCTGTGCCCAGAGGGGGCTCAGCTGCTCCCCAACACTCAGGGGACCCTTCCCATGGAATCTGTCCAAGTAGCTCCTTGGAGATCTAGCTTGCCCTTCTCTCCTCAGAGAAAAATGGTATGACAAGCCCAAGGCTAGAAGCCAGAGTGTTTGATAAACGAGGGTGCTGAAGTGATCGAAACTAAACACCGAGTGCAGCCGCCCAGCTGAGGTGCACCTTCCACTCTAGAGAGGGACACAACACCTTCCGGGTGAGGGCTAAAAACAAAAAAGGCTGAAGTTAAACTGCCAGTCACTATCCGCTCTGCCCTTAACTGAAAAGACTCACTGAAGCTTAGCTGAAAGATGAAGAGGACATCATCAAAAGATAACTTGTCTTGCCTTTCCCCTTTTTCTCTCCTTTTCTGTTCCTTCTCTTTTTCACCTTTCCTTTCTTCTTGTGCTTCCTTTCCTTCTTTTTTTGGACTGCCTTCTCCCTCTCTTCTTCTTCCTTTCATTCTTCTTCTTTGTTTTTATTCCTTTTTCTTCCCTCCTCTCCTTTTTTTTTTTGCTTTTCTTCATTCATTTTTGTCTTTTCCTTCTCTCTTCCTTCTCTTTTTCTTTTGACTTTCCCTCTTATTTCTGCATTTCCTCCTTCTTGTCTTTCCTTCTTTTTGTCTTTCCTTCTTTCTGTCTTTCTTTCCTTCTTTTTGTCTTTCCCTCCATCTTTTTGTCTTTCCTCCCATCTTTTTGTATTTTCTTCTTTCTCTCTTTTTTTTCTTTGGTTTACCCCTCTACTTTTTAATTTGCTTCTCTTCCTCCCTGTTCTTTTTTCCCCTCTCCTTCCTGTGTTTTCTTTCTGAAGGAACCACTTTTTTACAAGTCGGAGCTAAGAACCCAAACCCAAATCATCCTCTATTGTCATGTGTTAACAACAGAGAAAAACAAAGCAAACATAGCAACTAGGGCACCCTCACCTCACCCCAACACACACCTGTATAAGTGAAGGAATCAGTGCCTTTCCTGAGTTTTACAACTTGGACCTTACAAAGCAATGGAGCCCTCTTCGCATACATTACATCCCTCAGCGTCATCAGTAGACAGAAACAAAGATTCGCTTCTCTGCCCCCTCCCCACTCCCTCGAGGGCTCTCATCCCAATTCTGAAGCTGGGCTTTCTGCCCTGCAGCACCAGCTGAAATGCCCCCTCCTCGGCAGCGAGTTCTGCACACTTGTCAGCCTACCCTGCTACTTACAGTACCTCTTGGCAAGGAAGAGATGAGAAGAAGCTGCACCAAAGTGAACCCCGCTTGGGTCCAGAAGGCGAGTTCCATCCTTCCCGGGGTCAGCGCACTGGGGGACTGCTTGGACTCCAGCTCCAGGCAGGAAGGCAGGCGGGAGACTGGCTTTTGGCTGGGACCACACCAAGCCCTGGCTAAGAGGGAGCTCGGGTTTCAGCGAGAGCTGGGCTCTCCCATCCTCATCAGAGGGGAACTACCTTCAGCCAGAGCAACGTCAGTCCAAGCCTCCCTCCGCGGCTGCTGCCTTAACCCTTTCCGGGCTTGGCTAGGCGCTGCTGCCCCCATCGGTGGGGGCGTGGTGGAGAAGGACCCAGGCAGGAGTAGGAAGGGAAGGCGCCCACCAAGCTTCCACTCCCCGGAGACTTCCCTCTCCTCTGGGCTGCTCTCGTCACCGCGGGGCTTCTCCCTTCCCCTCTGGGCTGCTCTCATCTCCTGGGCGCAATGCCCCAGGGAAAAGTAGGCAGCCGGTGAGGGGCTGGGACAAGTGGGAACCCACACCCCACTGCCTCCCCGCTCCCCCAGCCACCCGGGAGCAGCCGGGCAGATTTTGCTGCTGGCAGACATGTGTTTGTGATAACCCACATTCTCCGACAGTGACTGAACGAGGAGCCTAATTACAAGCTTACTCCTACCGGGGTGCGCTGGGAAAAGACCGGACCTCGGGATACCAGATGTAGAGTTGTAAGGGACCTTAGGGACCATTTCGTCCGACCTCCTCCTTTTTACTGATGAGGAAGCAGAGACCTGGAGGCAGGTTGGTGGCTCAGTGGGTAGAACACCGAAGCTGGAATCAGAAAGACCTGAGTTCAAATCCAGCCTCAGATACTTAGTAGTTGTGTGACCCTGGGCAAGTCACTTAACCTTGTTTGCTTCAATCCACTGGAGAAGGAAATGGCAGACCACTCCAGTATCTTTGCCAAGAAAAGTCATCGACAGTATTAGTGTGCTGAAAGTCTGAAAGGACCACACAACAAAAACCAAGCCCTAGACAGGGGAAGATCGTTCAACTAGGAAGTAGTAGAATTGAAATTCTAGCTCAAGTGCTCTGAGGGGTTCTGACTAGATGGTCTCCAACTTTACTTCCAGTTTTAAATTCAGGATCTAAATTCAGCATTCGTACCTCTGCCCAGCACTGTGACGGGCCTGTTTAAGCTGAGCACCCTACCTCATCCCTGCCTGGTTCCTCTCTTGAGAACTCCAAGGGACTGGTCAGGTTGGGAGCTTCAACCAAGTCAAGGGAAGGCAGGAATTCCATTAAGATAGACTTCCCAGGGGCCTGCTTGGTCCTTTTCTCACCCTGAGAAGAGCAGCTTTGTTTCCTATTGAAAGACAATGTTTATACTAACTAAACCAGGGATGGGCAACCTGTGGCCCTGAAACCAGTTGTGGCCCTCTAGGTCCTCAAGTGCAGCCCTTTGAATTTTCTAGATCCTCAAGTGCCACCCTTTGACTGAATCCAAGAAGTGTGGTCCTCTTGAGAACCTAGAGAGCCACATGTGGCTTCAAGGCCTACAGCTCCTGACTTCAAGGAACTTACATTCTTTTATATAAATAGGAGTAAATATAAGACACACTTCTTTAATCACTTCATAAATTTAAAGTGCTATATACATGTCTGAGTTTTATCGTTATATGAAACAGTGGAAAGAATAATGCATTTGGAGTCAGAGCAGAAAGCCAGTCTCCTACCTGGCTCCCTGCTTGGAGGCCAAGCCCCAGAATTCCCCTAGTTTGCTGGTCTGGGGGAAGATAGAACTTGTCTTCTGGACGCAAGCAGGCATCACTTTTAGAACTGGGTGTAAACCCCAACTCTGCTGTTTACCGTGAGTATGCCATGAGCTGGGTCTTTTCCCCTCCCTGGACTTCAGTTTTACCCTCTGTAAAATGTAGAAACTTTGAAAAATGAATGAATGGATAAGTGAGCCATTTACGAAGCATGTACTATTGCAAAACACTGTGCTAAACCCTGGGGAGACAGATAGAAAATTCGGACAGTTTCTGTTCTCTGGGAGTTCCTTATTCAAACGGGGGAGACAAGAATTATGGAAGATTTAAGCAGTAAGTCAGATGGAAATTCTTGTGGCTCTTAGGACGCAATGGTAAAGCAAATGTTAATGCCTCTTCTTTCATGTCATTCTGGAATGTCACTATTCTCAGGGAGGGCCCTTGGGTTCATGGTTTGGGGCTGTCCATCTCAGGGTTGAGAAGGCATAGTAGGCAAGGTGGTGGTGGTGTTTCAGCTTGCCTAGTGGCCATAAGGGTGCCTTGAAGCTTCAGAGGATCACTAGGGTTGCTTCCAACTTTAAATCTATGATATTATGATGGCTAAATACTGTGTGTTATTCCATCCCATGAGAACTTCGTGGTCTAGCTGAGAAGACAGGACAGACACAAGGAGCACCCAATCTTTTCTATAGATACTTATTTAAGGGTCAAAGAAGTGGAGTCAGAAAAGATGGAAGTGAAGAAGGCAGTATAGTGTAGAGGAAAGAGCCCTGGATTTGGAATCAGTGGAATTGCATTTGAGTCCTGGATTTGTTACATACTACCTGGGATAACTTGCTTTACCTGGACTCTGGGACCACAAAATCAGGAAATTGGACTCTATGATCTCCAAAGTTCTTCTGGGTCTAAATCCTATAGGCATAGGGAGGTGGCAGAGCCTGAGGGTACTTCACAAAGGAGATAAGGCAAGTATTGATCCTTGAAGGAAGTGGGGAACTAGGGGGAAGGAGTAGGAAAGGCATTCTAGGTAAAGGGATGGGCACAAACAAAGGTCCAGAAGCGAGAATGTTCAAGGGAAGGTGTGTAAACATTTGGCTCCAATAAAGAGTTTCTGTAGAGAAGCTCAGAGGAAAAGATTGAGAAAGCAGTGAGGGACAAAATGCTGGAGGGCTTTGGATGGAAAATGAAGGAGTTGAGACTTTATTCCCTACTCATAGGGGAATAGCTTTTAGCTTTAAACAAAAGGAAAGTCAAGGGAAGGGAAAGGAAAGGCTAGGGAGGGACAGGGAAGGAAGAGAAAGGGAAAGAAAAGAATGAAAAGGAAGGGCAGATGAAAGAGAAGAAAAGAAGGGAAGGAGAGAAAGAGAAATTTAAAAAATAAATGAAGGAAAGAGAAATAAAGAAAGAAAAAGAAAAGGAAGAGAAGGGAAGAGGAAAGGGGGGGAGAGAATAGAAAAGAAAGGAAAGGACAGAAAAGGAAAGGAGAATGGCACATGCAAAATGGTGTTTTAGGAAGAGACATCATAGCACATCAGATTGAGGGCCAGTCTTGGAATCAGAAACAACTGAGTTCCAGTCATACCACTGACTCATACTAGTTACATGACCATAAATAAGCCACTTAACCTCTCAGTGCCCCCAAATACTCTCTAGTTATTATTAACTACTAATCAACATCATTGGAAGGAAGTTTCACATTGAGAGTTCCCTACAGGAATGATATAAGTCCACTCCTACTGCCCCCCTCAGCAGTGTGTAAATGGTACAAAGGAGTGGTCCTTGGAGGCCCAGAGTCTAATCACAGAAAGGGAGACAATAATGTAAAACATTGTAAAACAATTATAAAAGGTTCAGCCGTACCGGATGATCCCTTAATAGGGTACAGAGTAGCCCCAGGAGTGGATTTTTAAAAGTTATTTCATGGAGTCCAGGAAATACACTTAAAGAAACCCAGCTGCTGACAAGGTAAGAAGACACAAAAAGAAGGCACAAGAAGCCACCTGGAACTGGGGGGCAGATGTACAGCATGAGAAAGGGGACAGAGAAAGGGGCCAGATGTCTGGGAGGTAGGTTACTTGGGCCAGCTAGGGATGAGGAGCGTTCAAAGAGATATTGCGGTTCTGAAACTCTCACTACCTGGGTCAGTCATTCTGAATCTCTTTTTTCCCTGGAGGGTTTCTCAGAGGAGCCAGAAAACTTTCCTTCCGGGCATGGGAAAGTCTGTTTACCATTTTTTGTTTTAGTAACTTGGTTATTTGGTCATTTTTCATTCGAGTCCAACTCTTTGGGGACCCATTGGGGTTTGCTATTTCCTTCTCCAGCTCATTTCACAGATGAGGAAGTTGAGGCAAACAGGGTGAAATGACTTGCCTAGGGTCACACAACTGGTGTGTGAGTCTGAGGCTGGATTTGAACTCAGGAAGATGAGTCTTCTACTTTGTCTTTATGAACAACATTGTCCATAGGCCTTTTCTAGTTTGGATATACTTATTGAAAACAGTTAGGAGGAAGCAACCAAGGGAGAAACATCCCCAGAAAAGAGATAGAGACAAACCTAACGTGGAAGTGTTTTGCCAGACCTACTGTCTCTGGGTGAGTGCTCAAAGATAACAAAAATAATCAAGAAAGTTACAGATCTTTTGGTACCACTTCGCAAAGTGGAGGAATGCTTATTCCATGTACATCCATCTGAAAAATGAGTCAGTACGAAGTAGGGTGAGGCAGAAATTGGAATGGCAAAACAAACCTTGATTGCCATCCCATCTCCTTAATAATGAGTTAGAAGGGAGAAAGATGAACATATTCCAAGTGTTTGGTGCTTAGGGCCTGGACTAGGGTGAGGACAGTGGGAGGTGAGTAGTAGGTATAGTCACAAAAAGCAATACAAGAGATCAGTCAACAAGTGGACTTAGTGAGAGATAAAAAGTGAAAAGAGAACGTGAACCCTGATAAGCCACTAACATGAAAGGACCTGTTGTCAAGTTCAGAGTTACCAACAGACATATCTCTGGGGACGAGATGGATGGGAAGGTCTGGGGATAATTAGACTGTGTATTCCACCCAAAATGAAAATAAAAGGAAATCTTGATATATCTGCAGGATATGGTCCTTGCACTCCAATGAGAACTACTATCCCTCATCTGTTAAGGAGACAATGGCAGGAGGAAAAGGGCTGGATTTAAAATCTGAGGGTATGGGTTTGGAATTTCAGTTCTGCTGCTACCTTTATGACTTTATATAAGTTCCTTCCCCTCTCTGGGACAGTTTCCTAAAGTATAAAATGAGAGAGACAGACAGACAGAGACAGAGACAAAGAACTGCTGGGCAGCTAGGTGGTTCAGTGGATAGAATGATGGACCTGGAGTCAGGAAGACTCATCTTTCCAAGTTCCAATCTGACCTCAGACACTGAATAGCTGTGTGACCCTGGGCAAATCACTTTACCCTGTTTGCCTCAGTTTCCTCATCTGTAAAATGAGCTGGAGAAAGAAATGGCAAACCACTCCAGTATTTTTGCCAAGAAAACCCAAGAGCTGGAGACAACTGAACAACAAAATGAGAAGATTGTCCTAGGCAATCTTTGATCTCCCTCCTAGCTCTAAAGCTATGAGTCTATGAGACAGTAAGTGCTAAAGGGATTGCATATATGATAAATATTTGAGCATAGAATAAAAGTAGCTCTAACAAATTGAGAAAAGTGCATGAACAGGGAAGGGTGCACTATTTCTATGCAGATGGTCCTAATCCCTTGCCAGTTGGGGGTTAGAGTGCAAAAGATATGTAATTCCAAA
This sequence comes from Pseudochirops corinnae, assembly GCA_028646515.1. Taxonomy (NCBI): domain Eukaryota; kingdom Metazoa; phylum Chordata; class Mammalia; order Diprotodontia; family Pseudocheiridae; genus Pseudochirops; species Pseudochirops corinnae. The sequence continues at coordinate 171,744,977 of CM053592.1, forward strand.
GTATATGATCACCTCACCTCTGACATTTACTGCCTACCCGACCTTGGCCAAGTCACTAACTTCCTATCTCAAGCCTCAGTTCCCTTAATTGTCAAATGAGGGGTTTGAACAAAAATGACTTCTGATGTCCTTTTAGCTCATTTAGATTCATGACCCATGGTCCCATGATTCTCCATCACCCCACTCCCTAGGGTCCCCCAAAGTGGGGACCCTAAAGTTATTTTGAGCCCTGGCCACCAACATCTGAGTTAGAAGTTGGTATCATGGAAAACTACTCTAAGAACTTTACCAAGAAAACCTCAAAAGGTCAGAAAGAATCAGACACAAATGAAAATGGTTGAAGCAACAACAACAACCATCTTTCCCTCTTGTGATTTGGGATACTGAAGGGGGGGGCCTGAGTTCCCTTTCCTAGAATTTCAGAGGACATCACTGACTGCTCTTGATTAGTCACTGGTTGAGGTTTCTAGATCTTCTAGAGCAGTGGTTCTCAACCTTCCTAATGCCACAACCCTTTAAAACAGTTCTTCATATTGTGGTGACCCCCAACCATAAAATTATTTTTCTTGCTACTTCATAACTGTAATTTTGCTGCTGTTATGAATTGTAATGTAAATATCTGATATGCAGGATATCTTTAAATTGAACATAACCCACAGGTTGAGAACCGCTGTTCTAGAGCAACTGGGAGCTGTTAAGAAAAGAATCCAGAAATGAGCAAGGGTGCCTTGCTCAAATCAGTGCAGAAGGTAGCAGGTACAGTGGAAGGAATGTTCACTTTCTTCATCTGTAAAGAGAGCCTCTGAGGTCCCTGCCATCTGTGATCCCTCTGGAGGATCTGAGTTTGAATCCTGACTCAGATACTTACCAGCTGTGACCCTGGACAAGTCCCTTACCCTCTCTGTGTCACAGATTACTTACTGTGAGGATTAAAAGAGCAAGCATTTGCAAAACACTCTGCAGACCCTGATGGGCAATCTAACTACTAGTTATCCTATTCTATTCTCAATCTTTAAAGTAATAGAAAAGGAGGTTAGGAGGGTAGAGATGGAAGAATTCCAGGGAAGGGATAAAAAGGAGAGGTTTCCAAATTACATAGCGTGATAGGCTAGAAATGACATCTCCCCTTTATAACCAACTGCTAAGTGTTCATACAGCTGAGTACTCTTATGAACAAGCCTAAATTGTGACTAATCCATAAATTATTTGTCTTTTGAAAAGCATTTTGGAATTTACAAGATATTAAAGTCACGTTGTAAACCACAGGAGATAATTTAGAAATCTTTTCCCTGCCCTAAGCCTCTATCCTTCCCTCTGCCTCACCCCTCCTCTCATCTTCCCAACCAACCAAAATAAATGAAGAACCAAACAAATAAGCCCTTAGACTGTATGGCTGAAGAAGGTCATGCTGGGAAGAATGGGGAGGGTTTCGGGGCTGGGGGTGGGGAAGCAATTGAAATTAATATTGTGCCACAGATAATCCACCAGGCCTATAATTTGTATATATTCCGAATCACTAATGGACTGCAATTATGTTTTAATCTTAAAGCTCAGAAAATGTGACTTGAAAGGGGTCTCTGACTGTAGAACATTGTAGATTTCCAGAGCTTGAAGGAGAGTTAAAGACCATGTGACCCAACTCCCCATTTTATAGACAAGGGTCTCTGATCCTCATCCCTAAATGAGACAGGAGTACTAGATGGTGTCTAAGGTTCATGCCAGCTCTACAGCTATGATGAGATAATTGGGTACTATTTACTTACCCTCAAACATCTACCTTTTCGAAATGAAAGTTCATGGGATCATAGTTTCAAAGCTAGCATGGACCTCAGAGTTCCTCATGTCTAATCCCTCACTTGATAGGTGAGAGATAGATGAGCCTAGACAGCACATGTGACTTGCCTAAGATCACTCAGGTATTAAGTAGCAGAGTCAGGATTTGAACCCAGTTTCTCTGTTCTAAATGCATTGTTCTTTCTACCTCATACCACCTGGTCTCCAGAGAGATTTTGATTCTAGTTTGCAAAGACCTGCAATCATCAGATGACATTTCCTTTTAATCCTAAAGAAGAATAGATAAGTTTCAGCAGGGGAGAGGGAGAGAAGGCTAAGAGTACTTGTTGGAGGAAGGACCATCCCACCAGGCTATAACATGTGGTAGAAGAAACCCAGCCCCACCATGGGAGCCACCAAAGCTAATGAATCCCGGCTGTTCACCTCCACAATGAAGAATACTGTTCTGGCTCTGTATTTGGCTCTGTTTCCTTCTGTTTCCATTGGGAGCCAAGAGAACTGGTAGGTGGGTCTATGGCTCCTGTTCCATCCACATTCTTCTCTCTCTATGTAAGTCTTTATAAGGGAGATGCAGATTATTCTAATTTTCTGAGCGTCTCTCCTTGGTATTCAGCAATCTCCCTGAAGAGTCTGTTTCTGACTTTTTAAAATGGAAAATTATGCATCTGGATGCAAAAGTTATATATCCCATGGTGCAACTGAACTGTGAAGCCATTAAAAGTGGGAACTGCAAAAATGGTGACCATAGCTCATGTAGATTGCTCAAAAAGTACTATCCTAGCCTGATGCATGGTGACTGGGCCATTTCTTAAAGAAATGAGCAGGAACTCAGTAAAGGTAAAATTATTTATAAACTTCCCCTCATCTCTGGCCATTGTCTGATAGTCACCCTTGGAATATTCTCCAAGGTCTGACCAAACCAGGTTTCCTTTTATTCAAGACTGACTATATTTATATCCTTTCTGGCTTCACCCTAAACTTGAAGAAAATATATAGCACAAGGTTCCTCTTAAGTTAATTTATGTCAAATTGATGTCAAAATGTGGACAAGATGGTAAACCTCTCCTCAACTCAGTAGAGGGTTGAGTCAACAAGTATTTATTAAATGCCTCATAGCCATCAGGTATTGTGCTAAGCATAGGATTTGAAATTAAAAAGGTCTAGATTTTCAAATTCTAGCTCTTAAATGTAATTACTGGTATGAACTTGACAAGGCACCTCTTTGGTCTTTACTTCCCTCATCTGTGCATATATACTTTTTGCCTTCTAATATAAATAAGGGTTGATCTGCACCATGTGGAGGACAGAACAAAACTGGGTAGAAATAATAGGAAGGTAGATCTTTATTTACTCCCTGGGAAAACTCTCTGGAAGATAGTAAGTTCTCCTTTGCTAGGGGTCTTCCATAGAGATTGGGTGGCCACTCACCAGAGTGTCATAGAGGAGATTCACTTTGGAAGGAGTGTACTCAATGACTTTGGAGGCTCTTTCCCAGCTGTTTTTCAACTATCTTTGAACTGTCCTGAGGAGTCCTAGGTCACCAGAAACGAAAACAAAACAAGACTGAGTTGAAACCAATCATCTGTGTGAGTGTAGGTGTCCCTCAGCACAACCAACCAAAAATTATTTTAAATTTACTTATTGTTTGGCATTATCCATACTTTTCCCCTCCATGAAAATAATATTTTTAAAAATGTGTTGCTCTTCTGTTCTATCACCTTAGTTTCTGAATAGATCCCTTTCTTCTCCCTTACCTAATAAGCTATCTTTTGTTGGCAAAGAAAGAAAAAAGAAAAGAAAAAATGATGCAGTAAAACAATCAAGCCATTAACTGATCTGATAGTATGCAATATTTTACAGTCATAATCCCCCACCTCTGCTAAGAAGGGAGGGGAGGTACATTTTCTCATCTCTTCTTTAAGATTAGGCCATTATATGTAAATAGTAACTTAGACATGAGAATAAATCAGTACAAACTGGCTTTATTCAATGTGTGTTCTTTAGTAGACCATCTATTAGATGGGTCCCAGATTTCATCAATGTGGATTCTCACTCCGTGGGGGCAGAGCACAATATCTCTACACTTGTCTATTCTGCCTAGATTTTCACCGTTTCCTTCTAAAAAGAATCACTCAAAGTCTTTTGGCTGCCAACAAGACACCTAGAGGTAGCTAGTCGGGACAATGGAAAGTACTGGAGTGGGGGTCAGGAGATCCTGAGTTCAAATGTGGCCTCAAGCTACTTAACCTCAGTCTCTTCATTTGTCAAATAGTGGAAATAACACTTGTCTCCCAGCTTTGTTGTAAAGATAAAAATGAGACCATGTTTGTAAAATTCTTTGCAAACCTAAATGTGCTGTATAAATGTATAAATTCAAACTGCTGTCTTTAGCTTTTTATTATCACTAAGTTACATGTCAGTTGTGTGACATAGTAGAAAACCAATTGCCTCTGGAACTAAAGGACCTGAATTCAAATCTTAGTTCTGATGTTGGCTACCTATGTGACATCACACTGGTTTCCCTCAGCCTCAGTTTCCTCATCTGTAAAAAGGAGTCAGAGTACTTGGCTTCCAAAGTCCCTTTCCGTACTAAACCTATAATCCTTTGATCTCTTCTGGTCATACATGAGCTTAATGGTAGCTTTTAATTCCATTTCCATCATAGTTGGTAAAATATTAGAACCATCTCACACTTCTCAGGTGTCCTTCCCTTGCCCTTTGAAGCACCTAGGATTCTGTTTCTTCTGAGATCATGGGATCCTATGATTCACAGCCAAACATCATTACAGAGAGAATATGATCTTTCAAAGCACCGAGAGACTTAGGACCTTTAATAACTGCAAATAAAGTGAAAAAACAAAAAAAGCAGGAGCTTTGCCCAAGGGCTCTGAAACTCAGGAAATACAAAATTTTCACCTGCTGAGCTCCTCAGACCACTGGGAATGCTCACCTCACCCCCTTCTTTAAGGACAACCTCCCCAGCCAAGGCTAGGATGCCTCAGCATCTGTCTCCTAATCCAACAGGCAGTGGCCAGACTCTTCTCCCAATGAGGCCAGTGCCTAGCTTCCCACTCCCCCAGCCCCAGCCCCAGTTGACTTAAAAGCATATTCATGGTTGTTTGATCTGGGTGTCATTTTGTACTCCTCTAATCACCCAAAGTATGAGTTGACCTTTGAAAACACTGTCATTTCAGATGGGATCCCATTTCTCCTCCTCTTTTTGGATTCTGGGACCAGATCACTGGCCATCTTTGGTGCCCATCCGCAATTATATCTGTTGATAGACTATTGACTCTCTGTCCAAGTCATAAAGTGAATGAGAAATGTACACCACCTGTTATTTTTCAATTGTAGATGCTTACAAACTGAACTCCTTGGAACGATTTACATTTCACTAGAGAAGCTTTGTAATGCTCCAGGGTTCAGCCCAGTTAGTACAATGTCATCTGGAAGCAGAAGCAGAAGTATTCATAGAGCCTAGATATTCATAGGGAACCCTCCTTCTCTTTGCACTCTCTGTAGGGTGTCCTCCACAGGAGGGCATAGTGCCTCGAGGTAAACATGTGTCTCTGTTCTATCCTTTGCGTCTCAGAGTGGGTCACTGAACAATTTATCTCTTTGGTCATATCTGTGACAGAATATTCATGAGAAAAAGAAAGCTTTACAGCCTAACTCTCCACTTGTATGTCTCTCAATTTGTACCTACCTAGATCTGCCGAGAGATTTCATCTACTCTTCCCAAATGTTCCTATTTATGGAAGGAAAGTGAGGTGGGGAGAAAGGGTGAATGTCAGAGCCAGAAGGGACTTTGTGCCTCAACTAGTCCCAATTCCTCGACTCAATTCAAAACCTCTATGAAGTATAAGTGCTTGGCAGAATGTTTGGCACATAGTAGGAGCTTGATAAATATCTGTTGACTTAACTACTACTGTATCTGTAGGGCACTGTCCTAGGTTCTGGAGAGACAAATAAAATAAGTCTTGCACTCAAGGAAGAGAATAAGTACTTAGATCATACCTACCATGTACCAAGCTCTGTGCTGAATGCCTTACAAATATTATCTCATTTGATTCTCACAATAACCCCGAAAAGTAGGTGCTATTATTATTCCCATTTTATGGGTCAGCTGTGGTTAAGTGACTTGCCTAGGCTACACAACTAGTAATTATCTGAGGTCACACTTGAACTCAAATCTTCCTGACTCCCACCCAACACTATGTGCACTATGGCGCCCCCTAGCAGTCTGAAACTCAAGGTGTTTACATTCTAAAGGGCAGTATCTAAAGTCTTTATATACTTTGTATTTATTCACCAATCAGTAAGCATTTATTGAGTGCTTATTGTATGCCAGGCACTAAAAGATGGAGATTGTTTTTCTTTTGTCTTTGTATCTACCTATATGGCCTTGGACAAATCATTTCACTCACTGAGTTTCAGTTTTGCTGTTTTTTATTCATTTCTGACTCTCTGATCCCATTTTGGGTTTTCTTGGCAAAGATAATAAAGGTGGTTTGCCATTTCCTTCTTTGATTCATTTTAAAGATGAGGAAACTGAGGCAGACAGGGTGAGGGGAAGTCATCTCACCCATGAGTCATGGTGCTCTAACCACTACACCACCTAGAAGTCAGAGGAATAAATAGCTGAGTCAAAAGTTCTGAGTCCCCATCCTTGGCTCTCAGTCACTAGTCTAAATTCCTCAGTAGCTATGAATGAGTACCAGAGTGGAGAAAAACCTAGCCTAGGAAATTCTAGCCTGTAACTCCAGGAGTCAAAAAAAAAAAGTGACATATTGTAAGGCTTAGGAAAAGCTTAGCACTCAGGTTTTATTCTCTCCTTCAGCTATGACTGACCCTGAACTTGTTCCAAGACACTGCCAAGAACCATCAGAGAGCCTGCCTTTCTCTGGAAGACCTCGGGACTGGAAGGACCCACAGTTTCCAAGTTCTCCTACCACCTCTTGATCTAGACCCTGGATAATTCTTGTTTCTAGTAGTGTACTTGTCACAGGAAATTACAGAGCCCAAGCACTGGAAGGGTCCTCAGGGTCTATAATCCAACCCATACCCGAATAAGAATCCCTCTTATCATATCCCTGACAAGTGTCCATTCAGCCCTTGCTAGAAGATCTTCAGGGAGAGGACACCCATGACCTCTTTGAGGTGGCTCAGTACACCTTTGGATAGTTCTAATACTTGGTACGAGTATTTTCCTCAGGTGGAACCTACACCTGCTCCTCAACAACTTTCACTGCTTGCTCCAGGGCCTGCCCTCCCAGACCAGGCTGAAAGACTCTAAATTCCTTTTCTCCATGATAATCCTTTAGATACTTGAAGTCCACTATCATGGTCCCCATTGCATCTTCTGGCCTCCAGGAGGACATCTCCTTTTCCCTCAGCAGATCTCTGGCTGTTCTGGAGCCCTCTGACATCCTCCTTCCCTTCTGCATTCTGTCTGGTTTGTCAATGTCTCCCCCAAAATCCAGCGCACAGAACTAAACATAATACACCTGTAGAAAGCGGGCTCCTTGAGGGCTTTTGTCTATGGGTCCCTAAATCTCAGGGTTCAACACATGCTTGTTTGTTGTTATTTATTGTGTCCTGTTCTTCATGACCCCATTTGGGTTGGAGTTTTTTTGGCAAAGATACTGGAGTGGTTAGCCATTTCCTCCTCCAATTCATTTCACAGATGAGGAAACTGAGGCAAACAGGGTCAGGTGACTTGTGCAGGGTCATACAGCTAGTTAGTGTCTGAAGCCTGATTTGAACTCAGAAGGAGGAGTCTTCCTGGCTCCAGATCCAGCACTGGTATATAGTAAGTGCTTTATAAATACTTATTGGTTAACTGACTGAAACACTTCAGTGGACAGTAGAATCATAATTTCTTTTTCTCTGGTCACTATCTGGGGGCAGGGGAGGAAACAGGTCTGGACCTGTAATTTTATTGGTGCAGAGAATACATAGTGAGGAAACCCCCTTTACCAATGCAGATCTGAAACTACTTGTAACTCATAGTCTTAGAGAGCTGCTTTGGGAACTAAGAAATTAAATAACTTTCCCAGAATCACATAGCCAATTTATTGTCACAGGCAGGACTTGAACCCAGATCTTTCTCAATCTCCACTTTGCCCCAGTGCCTCTGGTCTACACACTATGTATGCTTCCCTTAACATAATCTGACCTCATTAGCTTTCTTTGGGCAGGTGGGGAGGGGTGGGGAGGAGGCTTCCATGTCATGCTCTTAACTCATATGAAATTTACCTTACATTAAACCACTTATATCAGTGGTTCTCAACCTTCCTAATGCCGTGACCCTTTAATACAGTTCCTCATGTCGTGGTGACCCCCAACCATAAAATTATTTTTGTTGCTACTTCATAACTGTAATTTTGCTACTGTTATGAATTGTAATGTAAATATCTGACATGCAGGATGTATTTTCATTATTACAAATTGAACATAACCCACAGATTGAGAACCACTGACTTAGATCTTTCTTCATACAAATACAAAATGACCCTCAAAAAAATTGGCATGGTCCACTTTCGGGAACACTTCAAACTTGACATACTTGGGGACAGTTTGCCTGATTTATTTTTTTGTTCTTTGTGGTAGGAAATGCTCATTGGCTTAAGAAAGGAAAATAATCTACTCAGAGAGGAAATTGATATTAAAAACAAAACCTATAAACAAAAGTCAATTTTTTAAAAGAAAAAAAAAATAAGTGAAAGTGTATTCTTCACTGTCAATGAGAACAGGCCCATAGATTTCATTCTTCAAAGTCTGTCAGCTCCAATAGAAGTGTAATAAGGAAATGTAAGGACCTCTCAGAGGGAAACCACTGGGAACAATCATTGGAGGGGAGGGCTCAGGTACAGCCCAGTCCCTGCATTCTTTCCTTGGGGCTTTAATTCCCTTCTTTGAAAAGGTGGTTCCCAGACCTCCTAAAGAACCATCTGTTAGTATGGGTCCAAGCCAGGCTGAAATTTTGACTCATTATATATGGTGCTTCGGTGGGTCTGGACCATTAACCTTGTGAGTTGCCTTTGGGTTATATATATATTTTTTAGAGTCTGTAATCACATTTCATTAAGAAACCTGAGCTAGGTTAAGGGTTGTGTTTCCAATTGTGTTTCTGGGCAGGTGACCAGCTGTAGGGCAGGGAGCCAAGCAAATGTAAACAGTTAATGGAACCTAACAGATCAGCTTTGCTTAGAGAGATATTGAATAGTCCCGTTCTAGTCTGGCCCTCCCGTTTCCTCTTCTGCACTCCTCTGGCTTTGGTCTACCTTGGTCTTTACTCATTACAACAAGGTCTAAAGAGAGTTTCAGCAAAAGTCAGTGGGAAACCAGGACCCTGAGGGATGAGATGAGTTTTCTCAGGTCTCAGAACTTGAACTAGATTCCAACTCTTTCCAACACAACAATAAAAGGCCCCTCCTCCAAGAGGCTGGAAAGGAGACCAGATCTCAGTTAGGGACCAGAGTTGAAATTCTAGCCTCTCTGTGACATGTGCAATCTCAGGCAACAATCCAAGCCTATCTGTTTTTATTTCAAATTGGCTTCTACATATATAGATTACCTCCCATGGTAGAATGCAATCTCCTTGAAATCAGCAGCTGTTTCATTTCTGCCTTAGAGAGGAGCTTTCTTGGCTGTAGGCATCTTTCTGATGGTACACGCTGAAGAGGAAGTGTTGGCTCCCTCCCCTGGGAATCCCTAATACCAGGTAAAGCACAAGTGGATTCCTCATTCCTGTTCTATCCCCACGATTCAGCACAGTGCCTAACAAGGGTGGGGAACCTAGATGCTAGAACATAGTCAACACTTAATATAGGCTTATTGATTGACTGATAGATTGACTTAGCCTCAATTTTCTCCTTTGTAAAATGATAAGGAATCATTCAAGATCATTAAGTTCCCTCCCAGTCTTGGATTTCTATAAGTGTATAAGCTATAACATGGGCTCTGGGGATATAACTTGGTCTGAAAGGGAATACTGAAAACAAACACACACATAGGAACTTTCCATAGTAAATGGAAGCGGGCATGATTTACATTAAGTTATAGTCCCGAATGCTGTCATTGGCCTTTGTGAATAAAAAAAAAATAGACTTTACTTTTTCTTTTAGGTCAATTTCTATCACACATCATTTAACAAGAAATAAATAGGGACCTGGCTATTGATAAAAAGAAAAAATAACAAAGGAAGAGGTGGCACCTGAGTGACTACGTGAACTTTCCACGTACACAGGAGAAGGCAGGTAAAAGATTGTGCCAGGGATTTGCTTTATCCCAGTACAGATGTGTCTCTAAATCACGTCATTTCCCAGAGGACAAAAAAAAAAAAAAAATTAAACCTCTAATGGGAGGCAGGTGAGAAGCCCACCTGCAGCCTGTCTGCTAGAGGCTATTAAACAGTGGCCTGGATAGTCTGGAAAAGGGAAAGTCTGTTCAGCTATTGACTTGGAAAAGCAATCTGTGGCCAGAACCTGTTCTCTGTCTCCCTCCACCCTTGAAGTGAGACAGGTCTCAAATTCAACACAGGAGTGGAGGTCTTTGAAAACTAAATTGATTCACATCTGTCAAACCACTTGGCTTAGGGGCAACCTCACCTGATGTAAACTTGGAAGATGAGTTTGGCCTTCCTCCCAGCTCTGCCTTGGGCTAGCCTTGTTGAGAGATGATCTAGTCTATGGGGTCTTCTCCTCCTATTGGTCTGTTGGTCTCCCTCCTCTCTTTTTTAGAATCTTCCTTCAAGTAATCAGTGCCTTCATACTGCCCCAGGGTACTTAGGTCTCCCCATTCAACTCCTTTACTTTCCCCACCAGAATTTTTTGTTGTTGTTGTTCTGAGACAAATTCCTCCAGGGTCCTAATCTCTGCTGGAAGAGGTTAATTAGTAACAACTAGCATTTGTACAGTGTTCAAGGTTTGCAAAATGCTTAACACGTGGTGTTTCATTTAGTGATATGATTATCATCATGTTAGGAATGAGGAAACTGAGGCTGAAAGTGACCAAGTGACTTGCCAAGGTCATGCAGCTAGCCAGTGTCTAAGGCAGGATTTTAATTCAATTCTCAATGACCCCAAGTCTATCTGCTACACTACTTACCAATAAAATAGATAAATAATATGTTACCTCTTCTAGGTAACATATTTCCCCTAAAAGCATTTTCTTTATTATACCTAAAATCCCCTTAATTAAAGCCATTCTTTTGGGGATTATCACTAGCTAGGAAAAAATAGTTCCCTGTTAAAATGGAAATAGCCTTCAAATCCCACTACAGAGGTGGACATATACTATGCCTATGCCTAGGGTCTCTCAGAATAATGTCCATCTCCATGACTGCTTGATGATATTAGATTCTGAACCCCCCCTACCTTTGTCCTGATCTAATTCCTGCTTGTCCAAATCAAAGCGACACTTAAGACAGAGAAGAATAAGTTGAAGGTCAGAGGTTGAATGCCAGAGAGAGAGAGAGAGAGAACGAGAGAACCTGTTTAAAAGCCACTAGTGACCAAAGTAAATAGAAACTGACGTACTGAGAGTAGCATTGATGAAGAAATCCACGCACTGTCCTTGGTGCTGGGGGTGCTACTGGGGAAGAAATGGGACAAGGAATGAACAGATAAATGAATAGAAAATACATAAAAAGTCATTTTGGTGGAGAAGACGCCCAGGAAAGGCACTTAGGCTGAATCTTGAAGGGAATTTCAAGTAGAAGTGAGGAGAGAAAGAGCGTATTTCATGCATGAGGAACAGCCTGAACAAAGGCATGGAGGCAGGAGATAGAAATGTTTGCATAAGAAACAAGATGTAGACCAGTTTGATCGGAGTTTAGAGTGCAAGAGGAGAAATAATGGAAAATTATTCTGAAAGAAGAGATTATAACCAAATTGCAAAAGAATTTTAAATGCCAGCAGAACTTAAACACTTTACCCTAAAGGCAATATGGGGCCATTGAACTTTGAAGGTTCTTTCCAAGGCTTGGATTCTGATTGGATCAATCATTAATAAACATTTCTCAAGTTCTTACTATATTCCAGGCACTATGTTAAGCTCTAGGTATGCAAAAGGAGGCAAAAGACAGCCTCTGCCCTAACGAGTTTATAATTTAATGGATTAAATGATTACATGAGTCCCTGTAACCATCAAATATAGTTTTTGAGTCAGAAGAGATTTCAAAGGCCATTAGGCCCAACCCTTTCGTTTTATGATAAAATTGAGTTTCAGAGTGGTTACATGACTGAAGTTATGAAGCAGGTATCCGAGGTAGGATTTGAACTCAGATTTTCCTGACTCAAAGTTCAGCACCCTATTGTCTACACCTTCAGGAAATCCTTCTGTTTCTCCAAGACTGTAGGAGATTTCCTGCATGTTAGTCTCTGGGAAGTCTCTGCTTGCCAGGATATTTACCATGTGAGTTCCATGTGCTGGGCCATGCAGATGCACTTCAAGGAATCTCACCTGCCAACCTATTGGTTCAATGTACCCTTTCTCCCCTCCCCAGTGTCCCCCTCATATATATACCAGTAAAATATACTCCAGTAGGATAACTCACTGCTTCTCAAGAAAACCAATCACAAACAGAGGCACCAACAACTTTAAATAGACTGTTTGATGGATCCATTTGAAGAAGGAAGTGCCATCTTTCTCAATCATATCTTATGTGTTGTCTAATGGTTGCAGCAGAGATCCAGGAGCCAGTGTGTCTGCCAGAAGTCCAGGCTGAAAAATCAGCATAATCCTATTCTTTGGAGCAAATGAAAGAAGCTTTGTATACATTCAAGGCATAATAACTATTATGGATAGGCTAAAGGAACTGGGGGTGGGTAGCCTAGAAGACAGAAGACTTATGAGGGCCTGATGGCTGTCTTCAAGAGCTGGGAGAATCTGTTACAGGGAAGAGGGATTGGACTTGTCCCATTTGGCTCCAGGGGAGGACTAATGGAGCAACGGGGAGAAGTTGCTGAGAGAGACAAGATTTCAACTCAGTGCAAGATCAGAAAAAAGAAAAGAAAAGAAAAAGAAAAAAACTTCTTAACACTGAGATTTACTCAGTGTTTTTTTTTATTATTTCATTTGATTCAATGTTAAGAAAAAGAATAATATAGTATCACAAAGTGACAGAGAGTATGAAGTCATCCCATCTCTGACACATATAGTGTGTGTGTGACCCTGGGGCACCTTCCCCAGCCTCCCAGTGTTCTGGGCAACTCTGTAAGTGGCAGAGAAGATGCCAGCCTGCAAAAGTAGAGAGTGTTTCCTCCTCTGAGTGTTCTGTGTATCAGTGAAATCACCAGTTCAGGACTTCTTTCTAGTAAGAGTCAACATCCATATACAATAAGGGTTCTTTTATGTCCTGGATCCCTTGGCGAGCAATCTGGAGGAGCTGTGGATGAATCACTTTCCAGAATTATGTTTTTAAGTGCACAAAATGATAAACAATGAAATAAGCAATAATAGTGATAATGACAAATGATAAAATGCATAGAATCACAAAGGGAATGAAGTATATTGATGTAAAGATGGATTTTTTTTTCCCATCCAAGTTTATAGTCTCCCTAAAATTTATCCATAGAACCTCAGGTGAGGAACCCTTGACCAAAAGCATCTTTAAAGTGGCTTCCAGCCCTAGAGCTATCTTCCTAAATTGAGCTCCCCTGCTGGGTGAACAGCCTTCCCATACTTGAGGATGGTCATTCCAGTCCCCTCAATTTATAGGCAGAGAAACCGAGGCTCAGGATGGAAAATGATTTGCGCATGGTCATGCCAGCGATTACCAGAGATCAGATTCATACCTACACCCTTGGATTCCAACTCCAGGATGCTCCCCAGCACTCCACCTGGCACCTCACTAAGTCTATGTGTTTTTGAATGGGTGTCAATCCACTCGATTGTGCACTGATAGAGGAAATTCCTCACCAGAAGAATGTTACATCATCAATATTAGGCAAGTAAGAGGTTATTTTAGTCTTGTTATTAAAGACAGATAGACTTTTGCTACTGACCTTTGGTCCACTCATCTGGCTACGGAAATGCCTTCCTTTTCTGGGTCTCCATTCAAATTGCTTTCTTTTATTTTTGGGGCACAGGCCAAAACAAGTATTCAGATTTTGTGCTGCTGTACAACCTCAAACAGTAGCTCCCTAAGCGATCTCCACCAATCCCCGATTTCTGTGGGTAGCCCAGAAAATCTGAACTCTCAAAGTCATCCCTAGACATCAAAAGAAAGACTCCAGATTCCATAAATTGAATAAAAGTGAATCTAGTGATCCCTGGAGCAGGGCCTGTGAATCTTCAGTGGTTCCTAATCATTGTTGTTAGAGCAAGCCCTGTTCAAACATTTTATATATTTATTTTAAGAAACTTCACTTTAAAAAATCATTCTGAAGACCAACTTGGCAAGCAAGGTCTCAGAAAGAAACTCAAGTTGCTTTATTTTCCATTCTCTCACTGTATAACAAACAGGTTTATCCTTTTAGGATATTCTTTTAAAGTCAACAAGCTCACTGGGATTTAAACCGTGGCAGTTAGCCCACATAAGTTCAGAGCATGATCTAATGATGTTTGATATTTTAAAAGAACAAAAGGGGCTGAGAGTGGGGAGAGAAAAATTGGCCTAGATAGGATGTTTTCAAAGTTGACCTCAATACAAAGATGTTTTTGGAAAGTCTCTTTGGAGGCTCAGATGTCCAACATTGTTCAAAGTTTCCTTTGTGTTAATGATAATGGGTGAGACAGGTCTGGTTAGACCAGAGACTCTTCTTTTGATCATTTTCCCAAAGATCAAATGAGATGTTTGTAAAACACTTAGTTTAGTGCCTAGCACATAGTAGGTGCTTAATAAATGATTGTTCCTTCCTTCCAGAGACCATCACCAGTCTTTCCACAGTTTAAAGGTCAGGCAAATCCTCTCAAAGGATTGTTGTAAATCAGTGAGACAGTTAACAAACATTTATTAAGTTCTTGGTAGATGCAAGGCATTGTGCTCAACTATGCATATATAATATGTAAAACAATGTACATACAAGACATGTGTGTGCGTATACATATAGTGTAAATGAAAGGTGATCTCAGAGGGCAGTTTGGGAAGAGGAAGGCAAAGACAAGAAAAGACTTAGTAAAGTACTTTTTTAACCTGAAAATATACTATAGGAATGTTAGCTATTATAGTTGATAGTTGTTATTATTCAGTAATATAATTTTTCAGGATGTTTTCCTCTTTTAAAAAGTAGGTATGCAACTTACTGAAGGAAGGGAGAGATTAGAGGATAAACCTTTCTCCCATGCTGTCTTTAATTAACACCAGGGTTAAACTGCAGAAAAGGGGAGATTTTGGAAGACATAACTGTAGAGTCCTCTGAATATGTTGATCTATGTGGGGCTGACCAATTTGTCTGAAGAGATTTCCAGGGATGATTGGGAATGTTGCCCTTTGATCCCAGAAAAGTACAAATCAGTTCTAATTCTCTGTCCCTCTCTCCCCTACAGTTCTTTGTTAAGGAAAAAAACCTTCATTGGAGTACCTCATCATGCCATAGAGGCCATCCTGGTTTCTTAAGCCATTTCCAGTAAATCATAAATTCCAGCAAGTCCTGCCAACATTGAAAGATTTAAGTATATATTCAGTGATTGGCTGTATGTTCACTGTCCAAGGACTAGCCTATCTAAAATTGGAAAGGATCATCACTAGGTAGACTCTGGGTGATGAATATTTCAGTCATAGTAATTCTTGAGATTTAGAGGCAGCTAGATGGCTTAGTGGATAGAGTGTTTGGTCTGGAGTCAGAAGGACCTGAGTTTAAATCTGACCTCAGACACTTACTAGATGTGTCACCCTGGGCAAATCACTTGATTTCTGTTTGTCTAATCCACTGGAAAAGAAAATGGCAAACCATCCCAGTATTCTTTTGCCAAGAAAATCCAATACAGGGTCATGAAGAGTCAGACACAACTGAACAATGACAATTTGTGCTCTTCTACTAAGATAGAGAGGGGTTGCTATCTGCATATGTGTGGGACGTACTCCCCATACACATACTGACCCTTGATAGATCCTTGAAGTATTCCATTAAGAGAGGGAAAATGATGTCAATGCCATAATGAAAATCATGTGTCAATTGGGAATAATTGTGCAGCAGTGGAGGAGACTGTTTTGTTCAGTGGAAAGAGTATTGGACCTAAGAGAAAGAAGGCCTGCCTTGGAGTCCTAAATCTGACTTTTACTAGCTAGGTAGCCTTTGGAGAGCCATAGATTCTCTCTGAGCCTAAGTTTCCTCATTTCTAATATGAGAGGGTTGGACTGGATGATCTCTAGAGTATCTCCCCTTCCCCTCTGTGAATACATGCCACCTACTCCTTACCTTCTTACTTACATATTGTCTCCCTTTTAGATTGTAAACTCCTTGAGGACAGAAACTGGTTCTGCCTTTCTTTGTCTCCTCCACACTTTGGACAGGGCCTGGACTGAAGGAAACACTGATCATGGACCTCAGAGCCCTCTGGTCTAACTTTCATATTTCACAAATGAGGAAATCGAGGCCCAGGAAGTTAAGTGATTTACCTAGATTCTGAGATTCCTTAGTCAAGACTCTAACCTTGAAAAACTGAAATCAGAGTTTGGTCTTCCAGCAGCCAGAAACTGACAAAGATCTGAGAAACTACTCAAGCATGCTTCTCTACCCAAAACCCTCTTCACTCCTGACTGAAGGATTTCTGAAATCCTACCATTTGAGATTCATTCCTTTGAGTCCTGAAGGCTTTTTAAGTCTTCCAGAATACTTGAAATGGAAGTGGGAGTAGAGTAGGGGGAGGGGAGTAAGTAGCTTCTAAATCCTCCCAAAGGAGCACCATCGGTTTTGGCTAGAAATTAACTAAGAGGAAAAATAGGTTCCTGGAAGACAGGAAAATAGTCAGGAAGGAGGAGAAGGATGTGAAGGTGAATCAAAGCTTTGTTGCACTCTTACCTCCTCTAGTTTTTCTTTTTGTTTTTGTGGGCTGGGCATTTAGAGGACCAAGATGGTTAAGACCATGGCTGCTACTTTCAGGAATAACAATGCAACCAATAGAGAGAGAATTCAGAAAGGTCACAGGACTTAGTGGCCATTTAACCTAAGGGGTCTTAACCTGAGGTCTGTGAGGTGTTTTCTTTTAATATTTCAGTAATAGTTTCCTAAGTTAGTTCCCTTTGTAATCCAGTGTTTGCCCTTTTTAAAAAATTTATTTTGTGCAGCTAGGTGGTACAATGGGTAGAGTTCTGACCTGGAGTTAGGAAGATCTGAATTCGAATCCAGTCATAGACACTAGCTGTGGGACCCCAAATAAGTCACTTAACCACTGTCTGCCTCAGTGTCCTCATCTACACTATTGGCATAATCATAGCCCTACCCAGGGATGTTGGGAGAATAAAATGAGAAAATGTTTATAAATCCCTTTGTAAACCTTTAAGTAGCATATAAATGCTAGTTATTATTATTCTGTTATTATTATAAATTGCTGTTACTATTTTTATTACCCTGAGAAAGGATTCATTGCTCTTGTCATTGTCCAGTCACTATGGACTCTTGATCACGGCATTTGGGGTTTTCTTAGCAGAGATACTGGAATGGTTTGTCGTTTCCTTCTCCAGTTCATTTTACAAGCAAGCAAGGTTAGGTGACTTGTTCAGGGTCATGCAGCTAGTAAGTGTGTGAAGCCAGATTGGCACCACCAGGTGGCGTCACCTAGCTGCTTTACTGCCAGAGGGACCCATGATACAAACAGAGTAAGGGCCACCTGATCTAGTCCAACCCTTTCATTTCAGAGATGTGGAAACTGAGGCCCACAGAGGAAATAACTCACCAAGAGTCACATAGATCTGGGATTGAAGTCTAGTCTAGACTCTTTTATTGGGTTGAGTTGTCTTCAGAGAGCCATTTACTATTTAGAGGCTAAAAGAATCCCAGGGGTCATTTCTGAATAAGAATCTTCTCTATCATCTTACCTACTGAGGAGAAGATCTCCATGGAGGGATCTCTATAGGATCATAGGTCCAGAGCTGAAAAGGACCTCAGAGTCCATTCTTTCATTTTACAAGTGAGGAAACTGAGGCCCAGGGAGGCTAAGTAATAATAACATCTAAAACTTACACAATCCTTTAAGATTTTCCAAATCCTTTACATATTTCACCTCATTTGGTCCTACAAGACTTTGTGAGGTAAGTGACTTAGTTACAGTAAATGTAGGTATTAAGCATCAAAGGCTGAATTTGAACCCAAGTAAACTGATTCCAGGGTGCACTTTCTACTGTACTATTGGGGTCCAGCTATTCAGGAAGGGAATATTCCTTGGTCTTGTCAGTGTTACATAGTCATTTCAACGTGTTTTGCCTTAACC
Organism: Pseudochirops corinnae; assembly: GCA_028646515.1. Taxonomy (NCBI): domain Eukaryota; kingdom Metazoa; phylum Chordata; class Mammalia; order Diprotodontia; family Pseudocheiridae; genus Pseudochirops; species Pseudochirops corinnae. The sequence goes on from CM053592.1 coordinate 171,763,148, forward strand.
CAGCACACTTGGGAAATGATCTGATAGTGATGTAGAGGGTCGGGGCTGGACTAGACTCATGAGATTCTAAGCTCTTACCCTACCTTGGAAGTACATCTAATTATATTGCCATAATTCTATGATTATACTACAATAACTCTACAATTATACTACAATAATTCTGTGATTACACTATAATAACTCTACACTTATACTACAATAATTCATCCTGCTTATATCTCTTGTGCGCTATGGGTAAAATAGGTCACAAAACCAAAGCACTGTGGTTCCAAGCTGGAGGGACCTTAGAGACCATCTAGTTCAATGTGTCCATTTTACAGATTAGGAAATGAAGATTCACAGAAATTCAATGACTTCTCCAAGTCACTAAATGTAAGAAGCTGGATTTGAACCCAGCCCCACTGACTCTAAAGTCATTATGCTGAACTGCACCACCTCGTACCTGGATTCTAACCCTGACTCGTACATTTATTAGTATGACACACTGCAAGTCACTCAGCTTCCTTTTCTGTCAGATAAAGATAACATTACCTGCTCTGCTTACCTTTCATTGTTGTTGGGAGGAAAGTTCCATGTAATATGAGATACTCTGAATAGTGTAGATTAGTTTCATGAGTTGAACCTATGAAACTATCCACTTAGAAACACTAAAAGAATTCCCATTGTCCAGACTGATTTGCAATTGGTTAGTCAAGTCATAGAGCCAGTCCAGCAGCATATGTATAGGTATAGGTATAGATATGTGTATGTGTATGTGTATGCATATGTGTGTGTACATATGTCTACACATATATGTGTTTATATACAGATATACACCTGTGTGTACATGCATATACACATATATGACAGATGAATGACACAGCTAAATGAATTGTGGACTGGATCCAGAATTGAAGAGGAGGAGGAGGATGGGCTTGCTAACTTTTGGGAAATAATGCAGTGCCTTTAATGACCTCAAGTCTCTCCCTTAAATGAAGGTTCATCTTTTTTTTTTTCTCAAACATTAATATTGTTCTATCAATGATGTATGAAAGTTATACATGCACTACTACTGTCTCTAAAGACTCAAAGTGGAGAACGACCCTAAAAGGTTTGGAAAGGAGCATGGTGGGTGTGAGAAGGCTGTTGTATAGGACCAATGAAGAGCTGCAGAAGGGGCATGAATAGTAGCTGAGACATAGGGCCAGAGAAGAAGGAGGATTGGTCAAGGCAAGTCAACAAAGATTTATTGAGAGCTTTCTGTGTGACTAGCACTGTGATGGAAATACAAATGCAAGTGGAAAGACAGTCTCTGCCCTAAAGGAACTTCCATTCTAGACAAGCATCACCATAACATGAGCACGTGTGAATGGACCATTGCTGTGGCTGCTCCTGGATGAAGCAGCCCCAACAGGGGGATCACAGAGTCAGGGAAGCACCAATGCAACTGATTGAATTTTTCTGTTTTATTTTTTCTGCTGAGAGATTAGAGGCAGGGACCAGAAAACACAAAGAGGGAGGGTATTGGGAGGGCAAGAGACAAAAAAGAAAGGGCAGCAGGAAGACAAACTGTTTCAATTTCCCAATTTTTCCCCAGGCTGGCCTTCCCCCCAAATAGAACCACGGCTGATTTCTGCCAATTGCAGGAGCACATGTTCACCAGACACCCAGACATCGTATTGATCATGACGGTGATAATGATAATGGAGAGAAAATTTTTCTGGAAATCTTTCCTTTAATAAATGCTTTCTATCCTGTTAAGAAGCAAAAATTTCCATTGACTTGCTACAGAAATTTGTCTTATTGGTCTTCATGTGACTTGTGATTCCCCTGGATTTTTAGGATATTTCCCTACAGAGAAAGGGGATGGGGTCTTAAGCTGTGATTTCACTGATAGAGGGAACTCCCTGGTGAGGCATTTCCTCCCACCAGTACAGATCAGCCACTTCTCTCCAACTCAAAGAGTTGACTCAGAGAGTCTCAGAGAGTTGCCTAGAGACTTGGCCAGGCCCATATATCCTGTAGGAGTCAGAAGTGGGACTTGAATCCATATTGCCTTTCTTCAAGGGCTGGCTCTCTGTCCATACTGCTATGATTTATCTCCTTAGTTTCCCTCTGGAAAAAGAATTTTAGGGTTTTGTGCTGGGTAGCCTAGGATCACAGATCAGGAACTGGGGTGGGGGAGTGCCTTGGGGGCCATATAGTCCCACCCCACCATCTTCCATGTAAGTAACTGAGTCTGAGAGAAGTAAAGTGACTTACCTGAGGTCCTACAGGTAATGATTTGCAGAGATGAGATTCTCACATGTCCTTTCCCCAAAATTCTGAGTATAATGCTGCCTTTCATTCTTGCCATCCTCTGTGCTGGACAGAGCTACTTGGTGATCTCCCTCAGCTCAAGACAGAAAGAAGTCCAGATTTGGAAACATAAGACTCAACTTGGAATCCCAGCTCTGCCTCTTACTGCTCTCTGGACCTCTCTGGACCTCTGCTTCCCCATCTGTAATGTGAGGCAATCAGAGATGGATAGCTGGGAGGGTCTTTGGAGGTTCTCTAGTTCAATGCCTTCTTCTTATGAACAAGCAACTGGAGATCCAGAGAGGTTATGACTTCTTCAAGGTCTCACACCAGCAATGATCATCAGAGTCAGAATTCAAACCCAGGTTCTGGGACTCCAGAGAAATCACTCTTCCCCCTGCCTCCTATTCCATGATGCCTCTCATTAAATTGACCTAAATGTTTTAGGCTAACAGCAACAACAATAGCAGATGATGTTTAAAATGTCAAGCAAACTTTAAAGCATTATATGCATGCTAGTTATAATTATTAAGATTTCTTGTTGTCCTCATTCAGTCGTTTCAGTCCTGTCTGACTCTTCATGATCCCATTTGGCATTTTCTTGGCAAAGATACTGGACTGCTTTGCCATTTCCTTCTCCAGATGAGGAACTGAGTGACTTGTCCAGAGTCATACAGTTAATAAGTATCTGAGGCTAGTTTTGAACTCAGGAAGATGAACCCTCATGATTTCAGGCCCAGGCCTCTATCCACTGTGCTACCTAGCTGCTCTTATTAAGGTTAACAAAACAGTTGATAAATATTATCTCATTTGTTCTTCCTCCTTAGAAGTAGATGCTCTTATTCCCATCTTACAGAGAAGGAAACTGAGGCAAACAGGATTAAGTGACTTGCCCAGGGTCACACAGCTAGTAAGTATCTGTGGCCGGATTTGAACTTAAGTCTTCCTGACTCCAGGCTTGGTGATATATCCACTGCACCAGCTCTAAATCTATGATCCTATGATACTGGGGAACCCAACCAATTATTATCCAAGCTTTACTTGAAAAATTCTGATCAGGGAGACCACACTAACCCTCATTCCCTTCCAGGTAGCCCATTCCATTTTTGGACAGGTCCCCTTGTTCCTGACATCAATCATACACTTACTTCATTGGAGTTTCTACCCATTGCTCAAGGTTCTGCCTTTTGAGGCCAAGCTGAACATGTCTTAGCAGTCTTCCATGGGATAGCCCAATGTGTATCGGAGAGTTTTTTTTTTCCATTGCAATTTTGTAGCGACATCAAACTGATGGTAAGAAAAGGGAAGAAAATGGATTTAAGGGGTGGGAGACAGAGAGGGAAGACTCAATTGACATTCAATTCTGTTCGTAAGCAAAGAGGAAATGGCCTTATGGGGAAGTGGGAAACAAGCAAAATAAAGCCCCAGTTGAGCTTTTGAATTGGCTGCCATGTTCTAGAGTCCAGTCCCGCTCTAGGGATCCCATTCATTTGTGAAAGAAGGACGTTGTTATTTGCACTATTATGTATTTGAAGGGCTATTACATGGAAGAATTGTTCTCCTTGGCCCCAGAGGGCAGATCGAGGAAGGACGGGTGAAAGCCAGCATGAACAATTTCCTCGGGACTCAGACCATGACTGGAGCTGCTCCTTGAAGAAGCCGCTATGTCACGATGAGCAGCAATCCAACAGATGCAGCGCTCGCCCTGCCCTGCCACAAAGGAAACATGTCTGGCTCACAGCTAGCGACAAGACAGTGGAGAAAGCCGACAGCCAGCAGATTTATCACCCGAGAGGATGCACTGAGGTCAGTGGAAGATCAAAGGAAAGCCAGGGAAAAGGCCAAGAGGCACCCGGGATGACATATCTGATCATTACTCTAGTTCCACTCAGGTCTCTGCTTAAGCGCCTGCCACCTCCTGCAAGAGCTGTGTGGGTTTGCTTTTTCCTGATTCTTCCAAGATACATGCACGTTTCCATATCACTTTAAGGTGCATAAAGTTCTCCCATATATTCTCTTATGTAAGCCTCGCCACTTTACAAGATAAAAGCTATTATTATATCCATTTCGTAGATGAGTAAACTGAGGCCCAGAGAGATTGTAACTGATTCAGGGTCACACAGCTAGTCTCAGCACAGATTTCAGACTAAGCCTTCCTGACTCCAAGTCCAACCTTTGATCCACATTATTTTTCTGGATGCACATGCTCTCCCGAAGTAGCAAATAAGCTCCTTGAGGAGCTCCTTAGTTGTTTTTGCAAGCTCAGCACTTAGGACAGCGATTGGACATTCTCACACTTGGTGATACTCCTTTGGTAGTACTTGTCCCTCATGCCCCAGACATCATCCTGCAAGATTGTATCGGATTTTGGGCTCACTGTATAGGAGTCGGTGGATGAAGTGAGGGGGCTAGAGTCAGAAAGATGTGGGTTTAACTCCAGCCTCAGACATTTAGCAACTGTAACTCTGGTCAATTCACTTAACCCTCTGTTTGCCTAGGACACAGCTAGGTGGCGCAGTGCATAGAGCTGTGGACCTGGAGTCAAAGGGATATGAGTTTAAATTGGATCTCAGACATTCACTAGGTATGTGGCCTTCGACAAGTCACTTATTGCCCCCTCACACACACATGTTGCCTTAATCTATTGGAGAAGGAAATGACAAACCACTCCGGTATCTTTGCCAAGGAAACCCACGGATACTATTGGCTTGCTATAGTCCATGGGCTCAGGAAGAGTGGGGTATGTTCTGAACAACTGAACAACAACAAAAATCTCAGTCCTAGATTTGTGTGGCCTTGGGAACTGCTATAGGAGCATGAGATTATTCAGTACTAGAAGGTCCTTAAAAGTCACCAAATCCAGTTCCCTCATTTCAAACAGGAAAATTAGCCCTACTGAGATGAAGTTATTCTTCTCAGGTCTTAGAGTAAGTAGGGGAACAAGGATTTGAACCCCATCTTCTAATTCCATAGCCAACATGCTTTCCACTGGGCTCTATGACCTCCCTTTGCATAGAAAGTGTTCTCAATGGGAGGCAGGGAATCGCCACATGGTCGGGACTTTTAACATCTAGTCTACTTTTTAAGCATCGTTATCCTTTAAGAATTCACTTTGCAAGCACTGGAGGTTTTGCTGCCAAAGGTCCCCATATATGGCAGGTTAGAAAGGCCATATTGCAGTGACGTTGCCTGACTTGAATCTGCAGACTCAGCCTCCAGAAGGCCAGCAAAATACAGCAATAACAGTCACCCCATCCTTGGACACAGTCTCTTGGCTGAACATCCCATGCCCTGGTTTTGTATATGTGTACAGTGCATGTGTTTCTTTTTCCTGAAGAAGATTTATAGTGCGTGCATTGAAACCTGAGGCTGAGTCTGTGTATTCTAGTAGCCTCATCTGTCCCTTGGGCCCCTGACATTCCAGAGCACCGAGCTCATGAATGTTGCCCTGCCTTGACTCCTTGCACTGCCTGCTGTGAGCAGAGAGGTTTCTGTTACCCCAGGAAGGTCGTGCCCCTCAGAACCCAGATGTGGTACCATACAACTCATCAGGACCAGCAGCCACACCAGGGAATTAGCTTTATCACCACAAGAATTTGGGGACTTGGCAAGTTACCTAGAACCAAGTTACCTACCTAGTGCTGAGTTTCAAACCAGAGGCTTTTCTTATGGAGTGAAAACATGTGAAGCAAACTGGTGCCTACCTCCCCAACATCCCTGGGACCTAGCCCTAATTCAATAGCCTCCAATTTTTTCTCCTAGCTTTAAGTCTTCACTCCAATCTACCCTCCGTCTATGTGGTTTTCTTCCAATCCTGCCCACCCTCAAAGTACAGATATGACCATGTCATTTCCTTGCTCAGTAAACTCCAGTGGCTCCCTGATACCCCTGAGCTACAGTATCAATTCCTCTGTTTAACACCATTCTCAGCTTGGCCCCAACTACCTGCCCAGTCTCATTAGGGCAGCTAAGTATCTTGCCTTCATCTCTTCCCCTGAACTGACTCCATCCAATTGAATATTCAGTATACACTTCTGTATGCACACACCATCTCCCTCAATATAATGCAAGCTCTTTAAAAATATGGATTGTTTCATTCCTTGCTCTCGTATCCCTAGGACCTAACTCACAGTTGATGAGCAGGTCCTTAATAAATGCTTGTTGGATCAATTGCTTAAGTAAAGATTTCTGAATTTCTAGATGGAGGACCTAGGTTAGGATCCCAGCTTCTCCACTTATTACCTGTGTAATTTTGGTCAAGTCACTTCTCTGTAACTCAGTCTCCTTATCTGGAAAATGGGGAGGTTGGACCCCTGTTGTCTCTTTTGTCTCTAAACCAATAATCCTATTATTATCTGACCTAATGGAGAAAAGAAGTTAGGGGCGATTCAAAAACAACTAATAATTTAAGTAGGATATGCACATATCCCCATAACCTTCCTTTCTATCCCCCCCGACCTCCTAATGACGAGATGTCCTGAGAACTCAAAAAAGTGGTAACGATCTCCCCTGGGTCACTGCCAGCAATCATTCATTCTTTCAACAAGCACTTAAACTTCCAGCTACACGTAATTGAATGCTGACTTCCTAGCTCATGGGAGCACTGAATACCTTCTCCTATATCCAGGATCTATTGAATGATCACATATCTGCTTTCTATTCAGTTCAATTCAATCAGCATTTATTAGTCACCTACTTCATGCAGAGCACAGTGCTGGGAATACAAAGACACCTTGCCCTCATCAAGATTACATTTTAATGGGAGGATTCAACAGGAATTCAAAGATATAGTAGTAACAAAGTTGGATCAAGAGGAACAGAACCTGGGCACTGTAATGGTACCAACCTCTTAGACAATGCCAGGTAAATAGTAACCATTAATAAATGTTTAGTGACTGACTGACTAGTAGAATCTGGAAATGGTTGGTGTAGGGGGGGCACCTGAACTGTGTCCTACCTTACCAGACTGTAAGATAATGAATAAATAAATAATTCATTAAAATTGAAAAATAAATAAATGAGATAATAAACAAAGAGTAGTTGTGAATATGGAAAAGCTTATTGTAGAGTGTGGTTAGTATAAGAAAACTTCATGGAAGATGTTGCTTTGGAATAATCTATTTGTGAAAAAGTTTGATCTAAATAGGTTAAGAACACATAGAATCAGTTAAGACATGGGGGGAGGGGAGATTCTGAATTTTTAAAAAGTCTATTAAAAAGGTGGGGCAGAGCCAAAATGGCAGAATAAAGGCAGGAAATTCTGTGAGCTCCTGCCACAACTACCTCCAATACCTGTAAAATATGACTCTAAACAAATTTTAGAGCTAGAGAACCCACAAAGTAACAGAGAGAAATAAATCTCCCACTGAAGCCAGCCTGGAAGGCCAACAGGAAGGGTCTAATCACACCAAGCTGGGAGCTGAGCATAGTCCCATCAGGGTGGCCTGACTAGTGGCCCAGACCAGCCAGAGCAGACTTCAGGAGAGTGAATCACCAGCAGCTGTGGAAGTCTCCAGACTTCTCAACCCATGAACACCAAAGAAAAGTAAAAGGTCAGTGGGGAACTTTGTTGGAACTGAAGAGCATAGTCTGGCCCCTTCTACCAGGCTAGAGGTAGCAGAGGCACAGTAGCTGCAGCTGCTGCCATGTGGCTGCCTCCTTAGCTCCTGGCCTGCAGATAGTAGGGGGATCAAGTGACCACTCAGAGGGTTATTGCTCTTACTTTAACTTGCTTGGCTCTGGGTCGCTGTCTGTGGTGGTGGTCCTCAGGTGAGAAATGCCAGTGTGCCAGAGCTTGTGGTGGCTGTAGAGAAGGCACACCCCCCC
>CM053592.1:171771750-171788443 GCA_028646515.1 Pseudochirops corinnae
AGAGAGAGAGAGAGAGAGAGAGAGAGAGTTTCACTTGATCTTCATGACAATCTCAGGAAAAAATCTACACATCCTGACCTCAGGCAAATTTTAATTTAGTAATCCGTTATTGCTTTTTTGAAGACAATTTCAAAATTTCCTCTTTACTTACTCTGATCAATGATACAGCAGATAGAGTTAAACCTCAGTTCAAAACGCCACCTCCTTCAATTACTAGCTGTATGATTCTAAGACAGTCAAGTTACTCAACTGCTCCAAATCTCAATTTCCCAATGTGGAACATGGGGATGATGATACTTCTACTGCCTACCTCATAGGGTTGTTTTGAGAATCAAATGAGATAATTTATATAAAAAGTTTTACATATTTTCAGGGGAAGGGGAATGGCAGAGGTGACCTTCAGAGTGGGGAACTCCCTATGTGGAAACTTCCTCCAGCCATGTATACAGCAGCCCAAGATGAAGCTTTTAGAGCTGGGAGGCCATTTAGTTCCAAATCATAATGTTACTGAGGCCCAAGAAAGTTATGTCATACCTAGGACCATACAAATAGTCTCAGAATGAGGATTTGAACCCATGTCCTTTGACTCTGAAGCCAATGGTTGAGTAACCAATGCCCACCCCTCAGCCCAGTCCATTTCAGAGGAAGGGCTTGAACTCAAAACTTACTGACCCCAAAGCTGACCCTCTGTCCACTCCCTGACACTGCTTTTAAATGTTAGAAACCCTCCACTACCATTTTTCTTCTTCTTCTGTGTCTAAAATGACTCTAAACTTTCTTCCTATACAGCTCCTTAGCTTCCCCCCTTGTTAAGTGGGGAATCAGGGGAAGAAAATTAAGCAAATCTGCCCCACGTTTACTCAGGGACTCCTCATAGAGGTAAAGTGGACCATGGGAGAGGACGGGTACTGTTTCCTGTTTGTCTTTGAATGCCCAACAGCCAGCACAGCCTGTCACATAGTGGGCATCTCATAAATGCTCATCAAATTGAATTGCCCTTGGCAGAGGAGTCAATAATCTGTATTATTCAGACTGAGGCCAAACTTTTGCCTAAAACACATAGACACAGAACCAAGTTATTCGGGGGTGTGGATAATCTCACTATTCATTTCTATTTCCATGTGTAGACACAGCCTCAGTGGGACTTTCTCTCCCTATGGCCTCAGCATAATCTCTTCAACCCTGGAAGAGAAAAACAAACAGAATAAGAGCTTTGATTTATGGGTCATATATTTCTCTTGCTAACATCTCCAGAAGGCTACACTTTATGATTACCCCCTGAAAAAAAATGTGTTTATTATTCTCCCCGTTGCTATAGCAAACAATGTTTCCATGTTATGGGCCTTTTTCCCTGCAGACATTACAACATTGACTCATGGGCCAGACCTGAGATTCCAGGCATTTTCAGACAGGGGAAACTCACTCATTGGGGTTGGAAAGGCAGCTAAGGGTGCCCAGAGCTATGCTTGGTCCCTAGGGGCACGATGCCAACAAAGAGAAGAAAGTGGAAATGCTGGTCAACCCAAGCAAAGCTTGGCCTCATCCCCTGTCAGGCATGAGAACTGGGGGTTCTCTCACTTGGAGACAAACAGAGAGAAACAGCAATTACCTGGAGGAAAGACTTCCAGGGGTTGTGCTGCTATAGACAACATCTGGCTGCCATGGCAATGGTCCCAAAGCTTTCCCCCAACCCTATACATTGTGGTTATACCCATATGTGCCAAGTAGAGCAAGAACTTCAGGCAATATTCTAGACAATTTGAGCAAAAAAATCCAATATGTTTTTGCCTTAATTACTTGAACCACTTTAGCAAAATTGTGTTGGGAGCTTAAATTGCATAGATAGGATCTTATTCCCTCGGTTTATTTAGCACATTTGTACTCATTTGCATAATTTGTCATCTTTGGGGGGAGGAGAGGGTAGGTCTGGATCTGTGACTTCAACTGTGTGGAGAACTTCCAGAAAAGAAATTTGCCAAGCTCATCTGTAGTACCCAAAGTGCAGTCACTTACTATGGTCACACAGCTACTGTGAGTCACAGGCAAGACTTAGGATGACAGAATAGAGCCGGAAGGGACCTCAGAAGCCACTTTGTCCAATTGCCTCATTTTATAGAAGAGGCCCAGAAATGGTTAGTGGCTTGCCCTATATTCCACAGGTAACAGGTAACAGAGTCGAAACTAAAATTTGGGTCCTCTGACTCCAGATGAAGCACTTTATAGACCTTGGAGCCATACCTTCTGATTCTAAAGCCAGCCTGAGATCCACTATACACATTCCCTCTCCAGTTTTCCTTATAAGAGGGGAAAATATTTTATTTTGTAAGAAATAAAAATAATTGATAAATAGTACTCAAGTGTTTTTTTCATATATTGTATCTTTGGAGCCTGACAACAACCCTGGAAGGTAGGCATTAAATGCACAGTTGTGATAATTATTCCTATTTTACAGGTAAGAAAATGGAGGCTTAAAAAAAAAGAAAGGTTGGGTGGCTTGCCATGGTCACAACTGTCAGAAGTAGGGTTAAAAATCCAAGTCTTCTTGATTCCCAGTCCAGCACTCTATCCTCTATGCTACATTTCCTTATCTTTTGTTTTGTTTCTATTTTCTCTGCACAGAATTACCTTTGGACCAGAAAGAACAAGACAAAAATGTTCAAGAGTTGGAAAGTGTAAGAGAGAGTCTAGCTGTACTGGGGGAGTTTAAGACATCAGGTCCACAGGAACATACTAGCAAAGGCTGTAGACATGACCACTGGGATACAACCTTCTTTGGAAGACAGGTGTGAACTGGAGAGGAGCCACAAGCATGGAGAAGGGCAGAAGCTGCCCCAGTTCTCAAGAAAAAAAAGGAAGAGAACGTCACCTGTAAGCTATAGACCAGTGAGATTGATTTCAATTCCTGGCACAATTCTACATGTATTATTAAAGGGGTGGCAAGTGAACATCTGGAAAAGGAAGCAATGATTTCAAGAACTAGCGTGACTTCATCAAGCATGAGGCATGCCAGACTCCATTTCTTTTTTGACATGGATATTTGATCGATAGGATGGGAGAATGCTGTAAGTAAACTTTACCTGGATTTTTAAGGAAAAATTTGACAAAGTATCTTAGACTCATCTTGTGGACTAGATAGAGATATGCAGGTAAGATAATGGTACAGTTAGGTGGTATAGGAAATGGTTGAATGGCCAGAGTAAAAGAATAATTGCTAGTTTGGTGTCAATTCAGAAGAAGAGCTGTAGTACAGTATCTCAGGGATTAGTTCTTGGCCTTAGTCTGTTCTGGTTTTTTTTTTTAATTGATTACTTAGAAGCATAGAAGGCACACTTAAATTTTCAGATAACTCAAACCCAAGGGATGGCTATAATATTGGATGACAGAGTTAGAGTCCAAAAAGATCTCAACAGGCTAGAGCTTTGGAGGAAACCGAATGAGGAATAAAAAAGTAACAGATACAATGAATGCTAGACATATGCAGAGGTTTTCTGGTAAGTGTTCAGCAACCAGCTCTCCAGAAAAAATACATACACACACATACATATATGTACATATACATATGCATGATACACTTTTGAGTTCAAACTGAAATGACTAAAGTTATCTGTCTTTCTTAATTCTAGGAAATCAACAAAACAATAAATCAAGTCCTGATTTGTACCATTTGCTGATTTCTGAGGTATGGTAGTTCACCTGGCAAGAAGGTATAATTTTATTATTATATATTATATGTATAGTATGTAGGTATTATGTATTAATATAGATATTGTATAAATATCATCTCATTTGATCCTCACAACCCTGAGAGTTGTTGCTGAGTTGTTTTGGTTGAGTCTGATTCTTCATGACCCCGTTTGTGGTTCTCTTGATAGAGATACTGAAGCGGTTTGCCATGTCCTTCTCTAGCTCACTTTACAAATAGGGAAACCAAGGCAGACAGGATTAAGGAACTTGCCCAAGGTCACACAGCTGGAGAGTGTCTGAGGCCAGTTTTGAACTCAGGAAGATGAATGAGTCTTCCTGGCTCCAGGCCTGGACTTCTATCCACTATCACACCACTTAGCTGCCCCAAAAGGGAGATGCTGAAGCAGTCAGTCTCTGAGGACAATTCTAAGTCTAGATTTAGGATTCTATGAGATGACACCCTGAGAGGCTTGACTGAAGGAATTGGGCGATTAAGAGAAGACTTAGGAGGGGCACAGCAGTTTTCTTTCATTAAGTTTTTGAAGGTCCGTCATGGAGAAGAAGGATTCACTTTGTTCCGGGTGGCCCCAGTAAACAGAATGAAGCAGGTGGGGGTGGAGTGCAAGCCCCAACAATGGCAGTGACAGAACAAAGGAGAAGGGAGTAGAGTGTGTTAAAGACCACAGAGTCCTTTCACCATCTTTTTTTGTTGTTATTGTTATTCAGCTGTCTTTCTGTTGTGTCCTCTTTGTGACCCCATTTGGAGTTTTCTTGGCAAAGATACTGGAGTGGTTTTTGCCATGTCCTTCTCCAGATTATTTTACAGTTAGGGAAACTGAGGCAAACAGGATTAAGTGACTTGCTCAGGGTCACACAACTAGGAAGTGTCTGAAGTCAAATTTGAACTCAGGAACATAAGTCTTCCTGATTCCAAGCCCAGCACTCCATCCACTGTGCCACACTGTGCCTTTAGACCATCTAGAAACATTAATTTGAAATCAAGAGTTCTGAAATGGACTGAAAATGGACTGTCAGCATGCCAAGATTTAGAAGGATATGAAAATATTTCAAACTAGATTAAAAACTGTTTTGGTTTCAAAACAAACTGGTCTGAAACCAAATCACTGAAGCCAAAACATTTAAAAACTAAATAGTCTGGAATGATCTTAAACCACTTATGGGTCATGAAAGACAGAAACCAGTGTGTGTCGTAGAAGCTGGTTCTGAAACTAAATGTTGAAGTCTTTTCACAATGGGAAACACTAAATTATGAGAGGCAGCTGAGCACAGAGAGCGAATAATGGAGCCTTTCTTTGGGGCCAGAGGGAACTGGACCCTAGTCCTCCTCATACTTATCTCAAACCCTCCACACTTTCTTATTCTCCAGGGGAAGGGGGGGGTGCTGCCCATGTATTTCTGTAAATTCTCCTTGGAGATCTGTAAGGAAGGCAATCCTTTGGTTCACTTAACATTTAAGAGTCACAGGAACAGGAGGCTTGTGGGGAAGATGACAGAGATCTTCAAGTACCTAGATTTGTTCTGTTTGGGCCCAGAGGACAGAATCAGGAATAATGAATGGAAGTTTCACTGAGGCTAATTTATATTTAATGACAGGAAACACTTCCTCATAATCAGAGCTAAACATATGTGAAACAGGTTGCCTGTAGAGATGACAGGTTCCCCTTTCCTAGAAGTCTTTGAGCAGAAGCTTCCTGACCATTGGATTGGGTAGCTTATAGTGGGTTATTTTCCTTTGGTTATGGCTTCAAGTAATGGCTGGTGAGGTCCCTTAACGGCACTGAAATTCCGTGATTCCATGGAGCACTCAGTCCAGCCAGCTGTCATTCTCACTGCATAAGACCTGATGTCCTTTTCTAATCTTGTGCCATTGGGTGATGCCTTTCCCACAAGCTGACATTCTGTATCATTATTTTATTATGGAAAAATTCACACTGGATATCCCATATACACCTTTAGCTCAACATTCCTGAAGCTCTAACTATTGACCTCTCTGGCTTCCTTTAAGTGTCAACTGAAATCCCACCTCTCACAGGAAGCCTTCCCCTATTCCTCTTAATTTCTGTGCCTTCCCCCAGTTGTTTCCTATTTTTCCTGTATAGAGCTTCCTTTGTTTATATGTTTGCTTATTGTCTCCCTTATTAGATAACGAGCTCCTGAAAGGCAGAGACTGTCTTTGGCCTCCTTTTTGTATCTCATCACCAATACTTAGTACAATGCCTGGCGCATAGGAAGCACTTTAATTTTTATTTAATTGAATTTATTAAATTGAATCAAACTTACCATCCTTCCACCTAAATTCTCCCCTTTTTGAAAGTTCCTTATTTCTGTCGAAAATTTGTTGCTGTCCTTTCTTCTCAAAGAGGACCAAAATGACATCGCTATGCTAAAGTTAAGTTTCAATGTGTCCAACTGTGGCTGATCAGAGTAATAGGAGCTTGGAATGTTCTACCACAGGTTGGGCACAAATAGTCCGAACATTTGGGGTGGAATTTCCAAATCAGCACATCCTGTGTTTCCTTTGAAGTTGCTTCAATTCTGCTTTGCTCATAGAGCACAGCACCTTCTCTGATGTAGGAACACCATGCTGAGCAGTCCTGTGCCATTGTCTCCCATGTCACACAATCAATTCCAAAGTTCTTGAGAGACTTTGAGATTGTCCTTGTAACGCTTCTTCTGACCATCATGTGAATGGCTTGCCCTGTATGAATTCTCCATAAAACAGTCTTTTGGGAAAGTGTATGTTTTGGATTTGAACAACTTGGCCAGCCCATCGGAGTTGTGCTCTCTGAAGCAGAGTTTGAATGCTTGGTATTTTAGGTCAAGTAAAGACCTCAGGGTCTGGTGCCTTATCCTGCCAAGTGATCTTCAGAATCTTCCTCAGACTATTCAAATGAAAGTGTTTCTGTTTCCTGGCATGGGGCTAGTAGGCTGTTCATGTTTCACAGGCATACAACAATGAGGTCAGCTCTGTAGACCTTCAGTTTTGTAGTCAGTTAATACCTCTTCTCCTCCACACCTTCCTTCAGAACCTCCCAAACACAACTAGCTCTGGCAAAGCATGAGTCAACCTCTTTATCAATGTGTACATCCCTGGAAAGTATACTACCAAGGTAAGTGAACTTATCTACAACATTCAAAACTTCTTAATTTGATGTAACTGACAGTTCCACATCTGGATGGTGTGGTGGTGGCTGATGGAGAACCTGTGTTTTCTTGGTGTTAATTGTTAAAGCCAAAATTAGCACAAGGAGCAGAGAATTGATCCATACTTTGTTGCATCTCAGCTTCAGAGGCTGCATTGAGTGTACAATTCTCTGCAAACAGAAAATCAGGCACCAGCACTCCCTCCACTTTGGTCTTGGCATTTATAGCCTTTTCAAATTGAAGAATTTATCATCAGTGCAGTAGCTGTCCTTGATGCTGTGCTCATCCTCATTGAAAGCATTTGACAACATGGCTGAAAACATGCTAAAAAGCATGGGAGCAAGCACACAGCCTTGTTTCACTCCATTGGTGACTAGGAAGGCACAAGAGCATAGTCCATTATCTAGAACATGGGCAAGTATGCCATCATGAAATTGATGTACAATGCTGATGAACTTCTCCAGGCAACCAAATTTTGACATAATTTTCCATAAGCCCTTATGACTAACAGTATCAAATGTCTTGGTCAGATCTACAAATGTGTACAGACCTCTGTTCTGCTCCTGGCATTTCTCCTGGAGTTGTCAGGCAGCAAATACCATATCAACTGTTGTTCAGCCCTTTCTGAAGCCACACTGGCTCTCAGGTAGATGATCATCTTCCAGGCAAAAGATCAGTCTATTAAGGAGGACCCTGGCAAGAATCTTGCTAGCGATGACTAAGAGACAGGACCCCCACCCCCCATGATTGTCACAGGACAATCTATTTCCTTTACTTTTATAGAGATGGACAATGGAGGCATCCTTCCACTCCATGTGGAATCAGCCTCTCCTCCTCCTGACTCACCGGTGTTTGCTCTTACCCAGGAATAAGTCGGTCAGGAAGTCATTCCATTGCCGTGTAGTTCCAAGATACCAGCAAGACACTCGTGGAGCTCGAAGTGACCATTCACCAAATCCGGTTCACCCTCACCAGCCTCAACATGAAATCACTCCAGAAAATGTGTGCTGACCACAGAGAAAAGAACCTGAAAGTGAAGGAACTTGTTTGAATGCCCACTAAGACACTTGGAATCACAACTAGAAAAACTCCTTGCATCAAGATTCAAAGATTTGGGATTGATTCCAGATGAGAATCAACAGCTTATTGATTTGCACAGTCCTTCTAAACTTGTTAAACAGATCACTTCTATCAGCACTGAGCCAGGTGTAGAAGGTGAAGTCACTATTGCAGATGCCTGATCAATCATCTCTTTTAATAAATTGATTGCAACTATCAAATACAAAATTCTCTGTTTGGCTTTTAAAATCCTTCATAATTTGTTCCTTACCCACCTTTCTGGTCCTCTCACACTTGTTTCGCCTTCAAGTACTCTGTGATCCAGTTACACCAGCTTGCCTCCTTGCCATTCTCCACTCCAGTTATTTTCACCAGCTGTTCCCCATGCCCGGAATTCTCTACCTCTCCATCTCTGCTTCCTAGTTTCTCTGGCTTCTTTCACTTCACAGCTAAAGTCCCATCTTCTTCAAGAAGCTTTCCCAGCCCTCCTTTTATCTAATCTTCGTGTCCTCCCATGGAGATTACCCCCAGGCTATCCTGTAGATGTCTTACTTGTCTATAGTTTTTACATGGTGTCTCCTTTGTTAGACTGTGCAATCTTGGGTAACAGGGACTAGTTTGGGTTTTTGGTCTTCCTTTGTATCTTTAGCATTTAATACATCTGCTGGCATATTGTAGGCACTTGACAAATTCTAGTAGACTGTGTAGCATTTTGATATTTTTTTTAATTTCTTCTATAAGCAATGAAACTAATGATTTTAAATTAGGTAATCCTCAACTAATAACTTCCCTCTTGAGATTCTCTGAACTCTGAGAGAGGAAGAAGTTGATATAAGCAACAGAACAGTAAGATAAGCCACAAGAAAACAACCTGAAAACCTTGGTAGAGGTCATTCCTTGCTAAATAATGAAAGTGGACAGCTGATCTGGCTCTGCAAGTGGATTCTGACATCTGTTCAGGATGTGTGGTCCAGGAAGATGGCTTTCTGGGCTTTGGTAGAAAGGGTATCCAAACACAACTGACCAGGGAGATGAAGGAGAATGGGAAATCATGTGCAAGGTCCATGCAAAGTCAGGTACCAACAGAGGAATATATAGTTAACAGCAGGCTGCCCTGGCAGTACTCCTAGACTACCAACATGGTAGTCCGTGGGCAACTGTAGTCCAAAGACTTGCTTTTGTTTTTTGTTTTTATTTCATGAACTATCCTCGAAGTAACCAAGACCTGTGTTCAAATCCTACCTCTGAGAAATACTGACTGTGTGGCCTTGAGCTTCAAGGTTTTTCTAGGATGCTCTCTAAGATGATAAATCTTATGGGGTGATATGAATGAGTGGAGGGAATTCCTTCACTGGGAGTTCCTCACATCAAATAAATCACATTCAAAAATCATGACAGAGAGAGGCAGCAGAGTGGTCAGAGGGTCAGCCTTGAAGTCAGGACTTGGGTTCAAGTTTTGCTGCTGACCATCCTAAGTACTCAACCTCTAGCCACAGTTGGACATACCACACCTTGACTCCAACATAATGGTGTCATTTTGGTTTTCTTCAAGAACAAAAGACAACAACCAGCCAGCCAGCCACAGGCAACTCTTCAAGCCAGTACTTCCCAGAAAAAGTTGCTAATCTTTCTCTATAAAGGAAGTTCCCACAACTGGAGATCTCCATGCTGATAAATTCACCAGCTTGGTGTAACTCTTAGAATGTCCTGCTGACTCACAGAGAACTTTTATCCAGTAAAACATCAACTTCCTTTCCAGAGAAACCACTATATAGCCCTAGAAATGCAGACTTTTCCATGAATCCATCTTTTCCCTTTGTCCCCTGAGAATTCACATAGAGGCAGTTTGCTATAGTAGAGAGAGTATGAGTGTTGGCTCTAGGAAACCTTTGAGCCTGCTGCTATCACATATTGGTTGTGTGAGTTTGGACCAGTCATTTAACCTCTGTCTAAGTGGTCCTAGGCATTGAAACTATAAATTGAAGAGGAGATTACAACCTATTCTGTCAAATCACATGGGAGCACCTTCTGCCAGTGAAATCATTGGCTCAGTCTCCATTGCTAGTTTTATGTCCGTTGGTAGTCTGCCCCAATTAGAAATTTGCTTTGAAGTTTCTGCCTGGTCTACTGACAGAGAAGACACTAGGAGAGATCTCTGGTCATATATACATAATTGTGAAAACCTAAAACACTCCACAGGGCAGCTAAGACTTACAGGGGATAGAGTGCCAGACCTGGAATCAGGAGGACTCATCTTCCTGAGTTCAAATCTAGCTTCAGACACTTACTAACTGTGTGACCCTGGGCAAGTCACTTAATCCTATTTACACGGAGGTAAACATCTATGAGGACATAGATGAGATGTCCTCATCTATAAAATGAACTGGAGAAGGAAATGGCAAACCACTCCAGTATCTTCACCAAGAAAACCCCAAACGGGATCAAGAAGAGTCAGATACTACTGAAATCAACTGAATTACGGTAACAGAACTCTCCACACTGAACCTGAGGCATAGTAAATGTTGTTCACTCATTTTCAATTGTGTCTGACTCATTGTGACCCCATTTGGAATTCTATTGGCAAAGATACTGGAGTGGTTCACCATTCCCTTTTCTGCTCAATTTATGATGAGTGTACTGAGGCAAGCAGGTGACTTGCCCAGGGTCACACAGCCACTAAGCGTCTGAGGCCAAGCTTCTTGACTCCAGACCTGGCACTCTGTCCATTGTACCACCTAGCTGCCCCCATTTCCCTATTAAAGCTCATGAATCAGCCAGTTCATTAATGTCTCTATTTTGGTTGTTTTGTTTTTTTGTTTCCTATTAGAAAGAATCTTCATGATTTGAGAAAGGGAGAAGAAGGATTCTTTCCTTTTGGCTAGTTAAGAACACGATAGCGGGCTGTGCTTTGACTGTGGTCACCCGGTACCTCTCAAGCAAATACTCATTTTCATTGTCTTTCTCTGAGGCGTGTGTGGATAGAGCCCAGCTTCAGCTCCTTATCCACCCCTCTGCAGTTATCACAGCTGAACAATGCTATGTGTCAAAGTCCTTCAGTTCTGAGAAATGCCTCCATCAAGCCTCCTCCCTAACCTCTCTCCCCTTGCCATCAGAAACTCGATAAATACACTCAAGCTTGTCAACACTGATGTCCTTCCCCATGCAGAGGCAGGCCCTAGACTCCAGATGGATTTTTCTTTCTTTTTCTTCCTCAACTTCCCCTTTACCCTTCCAATGCCATTTACTTCACTGTCAGTGCTCGTTACTCTAGAATTTGAATCAATTAGCTGCATTTGTTGACCTGTCTTTTTTCCGTTAGCTTTTTTAGGTTTAGTTTGGTGTGGTCTATGTCCATGCTAGAAAATTGAAAGGGGCCCAGGTCATCTTATTTCGTCTCTTATGTAGGAGTGAGAGGGACTGTCTTTTGGGGTTTTTTATTTGTTTATTTTTTGGAGGGGGTAAGGCAAAGCAATTGGGGTTAAGTGACTTGCCCAAAGTCACACAGTTAGTTAAGTGTCAAGTGTCTGAGGCTGTATTTGAACTCAGGTCCTTCTGACTCCAGGATTGGTGCTCTATTCACTGCACTACCTAGCTGCTCCACGACTGCCTTTTTGATTGATAGAGACTCCTGACATTTAAGCAATGCTTAACAGATAACACAGAGATCCATCCTCTGAATTTTAGCTGCTTTGTTTTCTTCCTAGGTCTGAATATAGTCTTAGTCAACAGGATTTCATTAGACTATGAGCTCCTTGAGAGCACGGACTGGGTTTCACTTTTCTTTTTATACTTAGCAAAGCTTGACTGAATGCCCAACACATGGTATTGTTGCTGAGTTATTTCAGGTCTGTCTGACTATCTCTGACCCATTTGGGGGGTTTTATTGGCAAAGTTTTGGCATTTCCTTTTCCATTTCATTTAACAGATGAGGAAACTGAGGTGACTTGCCTAGGGTCACAGAGCTAGTAAGTGTCTCAGGCCAGATTTGAACTCATGAAGATGATACTTCCTGATTCCAAGTTCAGTGCCCTACCCACTTCACCACCTAGCTGTCCCTAGCACATAGTAACTTTTAATAAATGCTTGTTGATTGACTGCCATGAAAAGAACTCTAGTTTTGGAATTGGCAGAAATAGTTTGGAATCTGAGCTCTCCTCCTTACTAGCTGTGTGTCTTTGCACAAATTTCTTAATTTCTCTAGATTACACCTAATTTATTCACCTGCAATATGAAGTACCTGGACTAGATGATATCTCAGAAACATTCTAGCTCTAATGTTTATGAGCCCCCACTCTGCCTGCTCCACCTTCTGCTTTCATGGGAGGCATTGTACGGTAGCAGATGGGAGAGCATAGGAAGTTCTGGGTCTGAAACCCAGCTCTTCTGATGCTTACTTGCTGAGGGCAGGAATTTCTGGTTTTGTCTTTCTTTGTGTTCCTGGAACTTAGTACAGTATCTGGCATATAGTAAACTATCAATAAACACTTGTTGACTATGTCTATGGGCCAAGTGACCAAACAGCTCTGAACATCAGTTTCCAAATTTGTAAAATGTTAAATTTGCAAAATATTTTCTGTAAGAACTACCTCACTGTGATCCAATAAGCCAAACTTCAAAATGCTAGAATTGTCCATTATTATTTTTAGAACTTCAGCTGTGTCATTGGTGCCCTGGAGAAGGAAGGAAGGGATGGAAGGAGGGAGGAAGGAAGGAAGGATGGAAGGGAGGGAGGAAATGAATGAGAGAGAGAAGGGAGACGGGCAGGAGAAGGGAGGGAGAGAAGAAGGAAGGAAAGAAAGAAGAATTAGGAAAGAAGGAAGAAAGGGAGGAAACAAGCATTTATTGAGCACCTATTAAGTTCCCAGCACTGTGCTAAGAGCTTCAAATATCTCATTTGATACTCACAACAACTAGGGAGGCTGACGCTATTATAGTCCCTGCTTTATAGATAAGGAAAGTGAGACAGATAGAGGCTAAATGAATTGCCTGGAGTCACCCAACTAGTCTAAGTGGCTAAGGCAGAAATCCAATTTACTTGCAAATCAAGATATCACCTTCTTGTTATCATTGATCCTCTTGGAGAGCAAAGGACAAACAACAACAAAAAACAAGGCAAAATTGGAATTCAAGTCTTCCTGATCTGAGCCTTAGTGCTCTATCCACTGGCCCTCCAGTGACTTCTGAGGAGAATACTCAGATTAGGGAGGGAGAGCCCAGATTCATATCACTCAGTACACATGGCCATGATTGGGTCCACAAGACAGTTGAAAACACAGATGAGTAAGGAACCATACCAGGGATTCAACTACATTTTAAATCCAGTCAGGCGTCATTCACATTGGATTGTCCCCTAGAGGAAAGATTGGACTTGTTCTGTTCATCTCTTTGGACAAGAAATATTGGATAGAAAGTGCAAAGAGGAAGAGTCAGACCTGATAAAGTGAAAAGTTCCCTAAAAATGAGAACTATCCAATAATGGAATGGACTGCCTCAAGAGGTTGCCCCACCCCAAGCCTTCATCCTCAGCTACCTTCATTGGAGCTCTTCAAACAAAGGTTGGATAACTACTTGTTGAGGTCATTGGGATGATATTTTTTAAACTAAGGATAGAATAATAATGCTGTGTTCAGAGTGCCAACCCTGGAGTTAGAGGGTCTAAATTTGGATCCTTGCTGTGCCACTTACTACTAGTACGGCATTGGTTAAGTGACTTCATCTCTCTGGTCCTCAGTTTCCTCATTTGTAAAATTAAGAAGTTGGTTATCAATAATCTTTAAAGCCCCTCCCTGTTCTAATTCAATGATCCTATGACCACATGGCTACTAATATTCCTTCCACTTTGGAAATTTGGTGACTCTCTGAAGACAGGAACCACACTTTATACATCTTTGTATCCAGAGTACCTTGAGCATAGTAGGCACTCAATAAATGCTGCTGATCTCAAGGTAAAGAAGAATGGAAAGAGTGCTATGTTTGGACTAAGAAAACATAATTGTAAAGTCTAGTTTGCTGTGCAGTGGGTGCATGACAACCTTGGTCAAGTCATTAATTCCAATTTTACAGATATGAAAACTGAGGTGCAGAAAGGTTGTTAATTCTAGAATTAGAAGGTGTTTTGCATACTGAAGAGTGTTATCTGACTAAACTATCCTTAGATGATAGTCATGATATATGCCTATTCCTTTTTTCTTCTGACCGTCCCATGGGCTATTGCAAATTTAAATCAAACCAAACCAAGCCAAACCAAACCAAAGCAACAGAATGAAAGAAAATTCATTCTGAAATGTAATTTAAACCCCTTCATAGCCCAGCCCCCTCCTATCTTATTTCCAGTCCTATACTTGACTCTCCAAAATGTACTCTGTGATCCAATAAGCCTGTCCTCCTGGCCATACCCAAACAAGACATTCCATCTCTCAGCTCTGGGCATTTTCTCTGGTTGTTCCTCATACCTGGAATGTCCTCCCTCCTCAGCTCCACCTGTTGACTTCCCATATTTTAAAGGAAGCCTTCCCCAAGTAATCTCAATGCCTTCCCTTACTTAATTACTTCCCATTTGTGTGTGTGTGTGTGTGTGTGTGTGTGTGTGTGTGTGTGTATTCCTCCCTTTATGTTTGTTTACATGTTGCTTTCCCTATTAGATTACGGGCTCTTGGAGGGCAGAGACTGTCTTTTGCATTTTCTTGTTTCCCCAGCACTTGGAGTGTATGGGGTGTTCAGGTGGACTAGCACCCCTGGTGGGAGGGCTTACTGAGCCCTCTTCCGGGCTGCTCACCCACCTTTGGTGTGAACTTGGTGCTCACATCTTACCTGTGGCTCCAAGAAGCTGTTGCACGCTCTGAGGCCACACCCCAGTAAAAGTGTCTTGGCAAACTGGCTAAACTGACAGACCTCAAACCCACTGGTAACTCGAGGGAAGGGGAAGGAGGTAGGGGTGTGTCTACTCCAAGCATGAGAAGGCTTTCCCTAGAAGAATGGGTGGATGATAATAATGTGCTCCAATGGCCACAAGGGCAGCTGAAGCAGGTGCTGTGGATCTTGGTTAGACACTGAAGATGCCAAGGTCATCCTCTGCATCCAGGGCTACAGCCACTGCATGTATCAACTGGACTTTGATGACTTTGGAAGACAGTGAGGTGGAAAACTTTGTGCAACTCTGTCTCCCTTAAACCCAATTCACTCAAGATATCATCCGTGATGGCATTGATCCCCTTCAAAAACAAAGGATGAACAACACTCCCCAGCACTTAGCATGGTGCCTGCTGCACAGTAGGCACTTAATAAATGTTAATTGATTGACTGATTGATTGGATGGTATGGCCCCACTAAGGACAATTTTCCTTTGGAATCTCTTCTGACTCGTGGCCCAGTCTCAGTGCCCACATTGCTGCCAACATGAAGATGTCACTAAATGAACTCTCGTAGCTCTTAGGGATCCAAAGACACTCTTTCCAGAAGGCAAAAAAATTACCTTTGGATGTTGATTGGGTTCCATGAGGTAGTGGAAAGACCAAGAGACTTGGAAGTCAGGAGACCTGGGTTCTAATCTCTGCCGTGGCACTTGTTGTTGTTGTTGTTGTTGTTGATCCTTCATTCTCAAAGAGGACCATGACATCAGGAAGGTGATGCCATGACTTGCAAGTGAGTTGGATTACTGTGAGGCAGGCCGTGCAGAGTCACCAGCCTCACTTTATCCTCTGGAGCCATGTGGGTCCAGAGACCAAATATAGATAAGGGTGACTGGAGACGGCTCCTGCTGTAGTACTTATGAGCTGTGTCACTGAGGATGAATCACTATGCCTTTCTGGACCAATAAAATCCACAAATATTCAAGAGATTGGATTGCAATGGTATTCCCCAGGCTAGACTATTCTGGTGAACGCACATGCCAGTGATGTATGATTTTATTAGTGAGGATACTCCCTTCACTGATAGCTATCCTCAAGTCTTTTTAGGTTCATATAAGTACAATTGCAAGAGGCCTTAAAGCAGTTCTTAAAGCATCATTCAGCCATCCTTAGGGGTCTCCAAGAGCCTTTCAGTGGGCTCCACAAGGTGAAGACAATTTAGATAATAATACTAATTTGTTATTTGCCCATTAAAATACTTTTTCCTTTCCTAATCACACACCTATATCAGTCTGGATTTTCTCTATATAATTCAACCAAAATAACTTATCATAGCAGATTAAATACAGAAGCAGGTATGCAAATCCAGACATTAAAGAAATTTGTACAAATATGTAAAACAATGCTCGCTTCTCACTATTTTTTTTTTGTTTGGGTAACAAACAGTAACTTGTAATACATTTATTACTAGTATTCTTAATCAATAAATAAATATTTTGAAATTTTCTCCTTTGTAATTTCTTTTTTAAATTTTTTCCAATTTATTTATTTATTTTTGGTTTTCAACATTCATTTTCACAAGATGTTGAGTTACAAATTTTCTCCCTGTCTTTCCCCTACCCCCACCCCAAGATTTAGTGACCCTATTGAATATCCCTTCCCCCAATCTGTTCTCTCTTAGATCCTCCCCCAATCCCCCTAACTTTCTAGTAGGGCAAGATGGATTTCTATACCCCAGTGCCTGTATATCTTATTTCCCAGTTGTATGTAAAAAACATTTTTTAACATTTGTTTTTAAAACTTTGATTTCCAGATTCTTTCCTTTCTTCCCTCCTCATCCACCCCACACTGGGAAGACAAGCAATTCAATAATTATGCAGTTACACAAAACGTTTCCATAGTAGTTATATTGTGAAAGACTAACTATATTTCTTTTC
>CM053592.1:171788543-171810135 GCA_028646515.1 Pseudochirops corinnae
GTACCTTTTCAAATGTGTTTGCTTCTAAATACCCTCTCCCCCAATCTGCTCTCCCTTCTATTATCCCCCCCTCTTATCCCCTTCCCCCTACTTTCCTGTAGGGTAAGATACCCAACTGAATGTCTATGTTATTCCCTCCTTAAGCCAAATTCAAAGAGAGTAAAGTTGACCCCTTCCCTTTCACCTTCCTGCTCTTCCCCTCCACTGTAAAAGTTTTCTTGTCTCTTTTATATGAGATAATTTACCCTATTTTATCTCTCCCTTTCTCCTTCTCCCAATATATTCATCTCTTACCTCTTAATTTTATTTTTTAGATATCATCACTCCATATTCAACTGATCCTGTGCCCTCTATGTATACATGTACACACATATACACACACATATATATAGACACACTTACACCTTCCTATACATAACATATATGTACATATACATGTATACATATATATGCATATATATTCCCTTAAGCTATTCTCATACTGAGAAAAGTCTCATGAGTTACAGTTATCGTTTTTCCATGTAGGAATGTCAATAGTTCAACTTTAATAAGTTCCTTATGATTTATTTTTCCTGTTTACCTTCTCATGCTTCTCTTGCTTCTTGTATTTGAAAGTCAAAAATTCTGTTCAGTTCTGGTTTTTTCATCAAGTCCTCTATTTCACTGAATGACCATATTTTCCCCTGAAGTATTATACTCAGTTTTTCTGGGTAGGTGTTTCTTGGTTTTAATCCTAGCTCCTTTGACCTCTAGGAAATCATATTCCAAGGCCTTCAATCCCTTAATGTAGAAGCTGCTAGATCTTATGTTATCCTGATTGTGTTTCCACAATACTCAACTTGTTTCTTCCTGACTGTAATATTTTCTCCTTGATCTGGGAACTCTGGAATTTGGCTACAATATTCCTAGGAATTTTCTTTTGGGGATCTTTTTCAAGAGGCAATTTGTGAATTCTTTCAATTTCTATACTGCCCTCTGGTTCTAGTATATCAGGTCAGTTTTCCTTGAGAATTTCTTGACAGATAATTTCTAGGCTCTTTTTTTGATTAGGTAGTCCAATAATTTTTAAAGTGAATTGAAGAAACTGAGACAAGAGAATTGAAGAAACTGTGGCAAACAGAGCAAAGTGCCTTGCCCAGGATCACATAGTTAGAAAGTATCTGAGACCATATTTGAACTCAGGTCTCCCTGACTTCAGGCCCAGCACTCTAGCTGCCAGTAAAAATTATGTCAATTATTTTTCTTTGTTACAGGGAAGTAAAGGAGGGAGTAAAAGGAGCAGTTATATCCAGAAACAACCATGATACGAGAACAAAAGTAATCCATAAAACTTATTTCTAAACAAAACAGCTTGCTTGGGATCCACAGCATCCCCCAGATTGATTGCTGAGAGGCTTTAGACAATTTGGTCTCCTGGTTCCCTCCAGCCACCACAAGTCTGTAGGATTTAACAAATAAAAGGTCCTTTTGTTGGCTTCCTGTCCTAAGCCATAACCGCTGCTTAGTATATAACTATATGACAAGGGTAATAAACACCCCACCCCCTCTGAGGCAATGATGCAGAAAATGAAATACAGAGGGGATTGCGTCTTAAAGCATATATCAATCTCTGAAGTGCTTTGAGATCCTTTGGGATGAGAGGTGCTATAAACCTATAAGTTATGAAGATGTTTAATCAACTCTTCTCTTACTGACGTGTGTTCTCTCTGAGAGGTCTTGTGATTTACTGCTACCTGTGTTTACCTACAGGATAATGTTCCTGGTGCACCACGGTGTGAGGAAATAAATGGTTTTCACGGGTGATAAATTGCCCTAGCAGAATTCAGGAGTCCAGCACCAAGAACATTATTCCTATGGTGCCACAAGAAAGGAGGAGAAAGGTATGTGAATAAATAAAGTGGGAGCCATGTCTTCACTTTAGAGAAAAGCACTGTCTTTATGGTATTTTCTGGTGATGCCCTTTGGCAGCCTCAGGCACCCCTCAGAGGCTGAATTATGAGCCTCTTCCTGAGGCTTTGGAATCACCCTTTCCAAATTCAGTGCCTTAAGATTCAGGGAGCTCCTATCTGTGCTCAGCACTGGGTGATTTCTGGGCTGGTGGGCTCACCTGCCATGGACAGAGGCAGCCAAAAGCAGTGGGAAGAGACCTCTATTTAGCATCAAGGGACCTGGATTCGAAACTTGGCACTGCCTGTTTGGCCTTAGGAAAATCACCACCTCCCTGGTTTTTTCAGCTATAAAGTGAGGATCCTCCAAGGTACATTCCCTTACTACAAGGTTAAGGCTGATCCGAGAAGAGGAAATGGTGTAAAAATTTATGCTACTTTGAGAAACTACCAGACTCAATGACCATCAATTGCAGATAGAGTCATATGAGCCCTCTTGAAGACAGCTCTCATTGGAGAGGGTATCCACATTGATAAAATAATACATCATTGAGAAATAGGTCCTTCAGTATAATCTGAACCAAAAACAAAAATGCCAGCCAGTCCCTCGCTGTCTATAGATTTTAACAGGCTAGACAGGGTAATGAATTGGCCTAGGTCACACAACTAGTCAGTGCCAGAATAGAGAACAAAGAAATCCAGGTCTCTCCCACAGGGAACCAGGAGAACCTTCCTGCCCGCCCACCCGCCTTTCTGTGCATTTGGAATATTTCTCATATTTGGAATATTTCTCATCTCTTGCTGTCATGGATAAGAGAAAAAATGGGGAATGAACTGATAATTTTGAAGTGAATGGGTGGTCAGCTTAGAGTCAAAAAGACTGGCTTGAGGGGAAAAAAGAGAAAGGAAAACCAAATGGGTGGAGAACAAGGTTCATGTGATTTGTCCAAGGTCATGCAGCTAGAATGTAATGGAGTCGAGATTCGAACAAAGGGCCTCTGACTCCAGATCCATCCGGCATGCTTTTAGCACTTTGACTTTCACTCATGCAGGCAATAGAAAACCACTAAAGATCTCAGGGCACAAGTTCAAAACAGAAAAAGCTGGATTTAGAGTCAGAGGCCTTTTGTTCAAATATTGTTTAGATGTATGACTGTGGATGAGTCATTCCTACACTTTAGATCTCTTTCCTTATCAATAAAATAAGGTTGGAAGTGCTGATCTCAGAAGTGTCTCAAGCTCTCACAATGATTTCATGGTCTCGTCTCATGGGTCCCACCATACCTTCGAGGTGACACACGTGAACAAGGCCCTAATTTGTCAGGGGGCTTTTGTACACCCAAAGAAAACAGCCAGAGAGAGCAGATTGAGGGTAACCCATCTCCTGCTTCAGCTCTATTATTTCTGGTCTGGTATTACTGTTTCCAACAGAGTGAAATAAATCATGGGGCAAGGGCCCTACTAAATTTTAACTCACTGCAGCTTTAATAGCCCATCAGCTTAGGTTTAAATGATCTTGGAGAGCAAGAGAACGGTTGACCTTAAACAAACCAGTTGGATTCAACCTTGACATTTGAACATAATTAAACAAAGAAGCTCTTTTCCTCATTAAATGTTATTTTTGTTTCTCAGACTATGAAGGAAATAGTGAATGAAACTCACGTTCTTGGATGTACTTGGGGAGCAAGGTGGAGGGCTTGCCTGGTGTATACAGTGGCTGGTGTCAGCAATAAGCCTGGAGGGGATGCAGGAGAGAAATCTGAGCTTAAGATAAACTTCTGGTGGAGGAGATGCCTCCCTTTCTCTCACACCGGAGGTGGGGAACCTGTGGCCTCGAGGCCACATGTGGACTTCTAGGTCCTTTTGACTGAGTCTAAATTTTACAGAACAAATTATTAAGGGGTTTGTTCTGTGAAGTTTGGATTCAGTCAAAGAGTTGTACTTGAGGACACGTGGCCTGAAGGTCCCTGGTTCCCCACTGGTAGCCTACACTCAAGGCCTATGAGTTGTTCCCGGGGTCTACGTTTTCCACTGATCTGGGGAAATGTGGCTAAGGCGTGCCAGGAATTGATCTATACCTAAAGCCCCTCACTCTTCAGGGCATATCCTCTGGCTCTGTTGGGTCCCCTGCTGATGACTGCAGAGGTGGACACCAAAAAATCCTGGAATGGCTTATTTATCGTTTGTTTCTTTGTTATTTATTAAGGACATATTACATACAGAGAACTTTACTAGGCAGGTTGCTCAAAATAAAATATGGTCCCTGTCCTCGTGGAGCTTACAATCAAGTAAGAGACTTAGACACAAAAACAGAGGGCCATAGTCTACAACAGTCAATCTTATGCTGTTCAGTCGTTTTCAGTTGTGACCCTTTTTTGAGGTTTCTTCCTTTTTTTTTGAGAGGCAATTGGGATAAAGTGTCTTGCCCAGGGTCACACAGCCAGTAAGTATCTGAGGTCAGCTTTGAACTCAGGTCCTTCTGATTCCAGGGCTGGTGCTCTATCCACTGTGCCACCAAACTGCCTCTGGGGTTTTCTTGGCAAAGATACTGAGGTGGTTTGCCATTTCCTTCTCCCACTCATTTTATAGATGAGGAAACCGAGGCAAATAGGGTGAAGTGACTTGCCCACATTCACACAGGTAGTAAATCTGAGGCTAGATTTGAGCTCAGATTTTCATGACTCCAGGAAGTCTAGCCACTGGGCCATATAACTGCCCAAGGTAAATGCCCCGCAAAATGGACAGCTTCTCATACTCAACAGTATAGAGGGTAACATTTTTCTAAGGTAAGTACCTTGAGACCAGATTTGGGTATCCTCAAAGCTTAGCTCATAGAAAGAGCCTAATAAATGCATGTTAACTTGATTGACAAGCATTTACTAAGCCTTACTATGTAGCAGCACTGTCCTAAGTGCTAGGGATCCAAACAGTAAGTAATATAAGAAGAAGAAATCACCATAATTATAGCTAACATATATATGAGCATCTTAGACTCACAAAGCACTTTGCAGCTCTAATTCATTTGGTCCTCCTGACAGACCTGGGAGTTAGGTGCTATTATAATCCCCACTTTACAGGCAAGGAACCAGAAGCTGAGGTTGAGTTGGTTGGCCAGGATCATACAGTTGGTCATTGTCTGAGGCAGGATTCAAACTCAGGTTTTCTTTCTCTAAGCCACTATGGAATGAAGACACACTGAGTATTGTTTTCATGTACATGAAGGACTATCCCAGGAAGGAAGAATCTGATTTTTTTTTGTACTTAGCTCCAGAGGAAAAAAGGAGAAGAAATGGAGGGGAGATGCAAATGCTATGTGAAGAAAGTCCAAAAATGAAGCAGACTGTGTTGGAAAGCAGTTGGCTCTCCCTCTGTTGATGTCTGTGAGCAAAGGCTGGATGACTCTTGGCAGATGTGGATGCCAGAGGGGATGCTTGGTCAGATACAGGTTAGGATACATGGCTGTTGAATCCCTTCTGACTTTGAGATGCTGAGCTTAAAGGGTACACAACTGCCATGGATACCCAGCAGTTGTTACCAAGACTCAGTCTTGTATGGCCCTATCTGTTTTCCTCTGCACCTCAGAGAGGGCTAGGGCTGGCCCTCTATTGAGTAGGAAGGAAAAACACTGAACCAAATTGGATAAGGCTAAATCACATTTAGCCCAGGGACTCATCACGCCTGTTCTCTCTCCCACTCTCTCTGCCTCACTTTGACAACTGACTTATCATGGGAATGGTCCCTTGGCGATTGTGAGATGTGTACAGAGATAGTGAGATTGAACTGAAGAAAAATAACTCCATTCTCCCCATCATCCAAATCCCATAGGGGTTAGGGGAAGAAGAAGCAGAGCTAAGCCTTCCAGAATTTTTCATCTTGGGGGCAAAGACTGCATCAGAATAAATGAGCCAATATTTTCTTTTAGGCTGAGAAAATAACAGGAATCCAGGACCAAAAATTCAGGAAGAAAGCTCTTTCTCCAAGCTTATGTCTGAGGGAAGGATGTTTGGGGAATAAGTGAGACTCAAGTAGCCAGAAGAAGACTGTGGTGCTAGAAAGTAAATGATAGTAAAGGCTGAAAAATCCTAGTGTAAGGGGGAGTGAGGAATGTGTGAAGGCACCACCTCTGGTTTATCTACAAGGAGTAGTTTGGAACTGATGGTGGTGAGGGACCACAAAGTCAGGGTGCTGATATTATAAGATCATTGACTCACAGAGCTACTACCAGAAGGGCCATCTCATGTCTAACTCCCTTATTTCATAGATGAGGACCCTGAAGCCCACACAAGTGGAAGTGACTTGTCTAAAGTCACACGCATGTGTAGGTAGAGCTGGGATCAGAATTGAGGTCTTTTAAATCCAAATCTAATACTCTCAAATACTGAATCCTTCCAGGACTTAACATCATATAGAATGAGAAGATCATGCAATTCAGCCACTACCAATAAAAATAACTGATATATACTGATATAAACACACAAAGCACTTTAAAGTTTGCGAAGTAATATATCTCTTTATAATTTGTAATATATGCAAAACTCTCTCTCTCTCTCTCTCTCTCTCTCTTTCTCTTTCTCCATATACACACCCAAGAGACAGCTATAGAGCCCACAGTACACAGTGCTGAGTTTGAAGTGAAAGTCCTGAGTTCAAATCCAGCCTCAGAAATTTTCTAGCTGTGTGACTTTTGGCAAGTCATTTCACCCCTGTTTGCCACTGGAGAAAGAAATGGAAGAAGAAGGAAGAAGGAAGAAGGAGGAAAAAGAAGGAAGGAGGAGGAGAAGGTGAAGAAGAAGGATGAAGAGGAGGAGGAGAAGAAGGAGGAGGAGGAGGAGGAGGAAGAGAAGGAGAAGAAGAAACTCCATTATCTTTGCCAAGAAATCACCACGGACAGTATTGGTATGATATGTTCTACAGGGTCATGAAGACTTAAACACAACTGAAACAACTGAACAACAACATACCCATGTACACACTCTATGTGTATCTTATACAATATATGCACACATATATTTAAATCTCCTTTGAGCTTTGCAACAATTCTATCAGGAAGCTACTATCAGTATTATTTCGATTTTACAGATGAGGAAAGTGAGGCTCAGTGAGGTTATATATGACTTTCCCACAATCACATAGCTAGTAAGTATCAAAGTTAGGATTCAAATCCAGGTCTTTCTGACTTCAAATCAGCCTTTTAGTCACTGTATCATGCATTCGCTTTCACCTGTATAATCTGGTTTAAGGAAATAAATAATTTTAAAAGCACTCCTAACTAATATTCATCTTGTAATCTGTCTACAACATCAACTAGATTCTTTTCTATTGTGTAGACATTTCTAAATTCGAGGCAAGTGTGATTTGCAATCCTTCTTAGGTGCACCAGCTAGAATTTGTAATTGTTAGGCTTCATCAT
This sequence comes from Pseudochirops corinnae, assembly GCA_028646515.1. Taxonomy (NCBI): domain Eukaryota; kingdom Metazoa; phylum Chordata; class Mammalia; order Diprotodontia; family Pseudocheiridae; genus Pseudochirops; species Pseudochirops corinnae. Next base: position 171,795,840 of record CM053592.1, read on the forward strand.
GCTTGTCATTGGCTTATGTTACGTGAAAGAATTGGAGAAATGAATTTACTCCCTTTCTCCCAAGGTATTGAGGAAACTTACTTTCTTGACAGGTTCTATAAACCCAATGTGTGCATTCTCTAAACCAGCAATATTTACATCCATGTTCACATCTGCCTTTGCTCATGGAAACTTGGGCACTAATCCATCAGCTCCCCAAATGGACAACTACCCATACTCATCATATCCCAACCCTGGCGCTTTTGACCTATGACCAAATCATTTCCTCTCTCTAGTTCTCATTTCCTTATCTGTAAGATGAGGGAAATTAACTAGAGTCAGCCAGTCAACAAGTGTTTATGAAGAGCTTTCTCCATGCTCTCCATGCACGCTGTGCTGTACCCAGAACCTCTGAGGTGCATTCAAATGCTCATTCTGTGACTGTATGACCCTCTGTGTCCCATGCCTTTTCAGAGAGCTGAGCCATGCTTCACGTCACCAAATGGCCTCTTAGCTGACTGTTCGCAGGCTCGTGGGATCCAATCTATGAGTATGGTCCAATCATCTTTTGCCTGTTATTCCTGGCCATCCCCACTATCAACACCATTGTGCAAGACACACTGAAAATATTCACAGATCCCATCCTCAAGATCGCTCTGCTCTGTAACCCTCCAAATGAATTGTCAACTTGCCCTAATGGTAGATGAATCCAGAGGCTGTATTTTCTTGGCTTGTTTGGGAACAGATTGTGTGGAACAGAATCTGAAACCTTGCTGAAGTCAAAATATATTTTCTCGATGGCTTCCCTCTAATCTTCCTGAAAAAGCCAAGTTGACAGAAAGTCCAACTTCCCTCTCAATCATGTTGCCAATAAAAGCATGGAAAAGGAGCTCTGGGCTTTCTCTCTGGGCAACAACATGGGTCACATTGATTAAGAGACTGTCTGTCAAATGCCTATGGGACTTTTGATGGCTGAGATTGGAAGAAGGCTTGCCTTCCACCTCATGCTCCCTGTGCCCAGCCTCCTAAAACCCCATGGGAGGAAAATGGATCAACAAAGTAGCTGTCTGGGAGCCAAAGAAGGAAATTAATGACTCCTAATGACTTTGGAGGGGTGAAAATCTCCCTTTCTTAACTATGATTTCATTATTTTTTTCAAATGTGTTTTCTTATGAGCTATTCCTTTGTAGTAATATATATATATATATATACGTATGTATATATTGGGTATAACAACTACCCAAATTTTTTTCATGCTTCTTAAAGTTTAAAGAGGGAATGTGGGTAACTCTGTGGTGCAGTGGATAGAGCCCTGGTTCTGAAGTTAGGAGGAGTTGAGTTCAACTCTGACCTCCAACAGATACTAGCTGTGTGACCCTGAGCTTGTCACTTAACTCCAATTGCCTTCCCCCTCAAAAAAAATGCATGTACACCTACACATTGGCCCATATTTTTTCATTGTTGTCATTGATTTCATTAATGTAACAACAACAAAATAATAATAATAACTCCATTTTTAAAACACCATCACTGTGCTAAACATTTTACAATTATTATCTCATTTTATCTTCACGAAAACCTTGTGATGTCCATTCTACAGTTGAGGTAATTGAGGCAGAGATTAAGTGACTTGCCCAGGGTCGCATAGCTAGTAAGTGTCTGAAGTCATATTTAAACACATTTCTTCCTGATTCCAGGCCCAGTACTCTATCCATTGAACCACATAGGGGAGTTCTGAGTATGAAGACTCACTGCAGTGATTTAGACTGGCCACATATCTGGAATTTCAAATCTTGGAAAGTTCTTATAAGTGAAATGACTTATCACATAGTGAGTAGATGTTGGAAGGTAGACAAGAACTCAGGTCTTCCTGACTGAAAAGAATTCCCTATGCCATGATGCCTTTCTTCTTTCTTCACAGTTCACAGATGAGAAAACTTATACCTGAGATATGAAAGGATTTGCCCCAGGTCATAAAGCAAGTTAGGTGACAGAGTCCTTTCTGCCATCTTGCCTCACCTCTCCTGATGTTGATCAGTGTATACATGGACTACTTTCTCCTCTCCTCCCTCTCTCCCCTTTAACATTTTCATCTATAAGAATTAAAGTTCCCAGATTACTTATTTAATGCCTTGTGACCTTGGGCAAATCATTCCTTAGTGCCTCAGTTGTAAAATGAAGGGAGGGGTAAAGAGAATGTCCCTTGCAGGTCCCAGCTCTAGAACCAGAGGTCTTGGATTATTAGTTTTGTGACCTCAGGCAAGTCACATTAGGGTATTAAACTCAATAAGCTTGAAAGTTCCCTTCTCATTCTAAATCCTTTCTCTGACCATAATGCATACCCATTCATACTGAATCCCATCCTATTTAACATAGCTGTCCATGAGATCCTAAGTCAAAAGCCAGAAGGGAGGAGTCCTCCTCATTTTGTGAGATAAAGATGAAAGTACTTGTCCAAAGTCACGCAGATAGCAAGCAGAAAAGCCAAGATTTTAACTCAAGACTTCTGACTTAGAATCCAAAAACAGTTTGCACTATACCATGCTGCTTACCCCCATAATCATGTACTGAGCCATTCCCTTATTATCGGACATTTGAGTTTTTTCTGTATCTCTGATGAATGGGTAGAGGACGGTTCAAATAAAAACCCTGATTTGATCTAGGAAAGCCCATGGAAAAGGCTTGTCCCCAAAACTGAAGCGTTTGCACAGGGTCATCTGTGCAGAAATGGGTTCTTTCTGGGAGGTCTGGTTCAACCTTTCTTCCAAGAGTCAATAAATAAGAAGAGAGAACAGGAAAAGTATGCAATGCCTGTTTTCTCTCAAGTGTTGGGGAATTTGTGCAAAGGGAAAACAGGTGTTGGTCATGTTGACTAGTGACCGGGGCCAGCCAAGAGAATCATCAAGAGCGCCAAGAAGATAGAGAACACGAGAAGACAAATTGTTTTCCTCTGAACTTGTGCCTCCTTCAGGACAAGAAGAGTGCTGGGGTCTTGGCAAGTATGGGTATGAAAGAGGACAAGAATTTGTCAGCCAGTGTTCCCATGGCATGGACACTGAATCAGAAGCACCAATTAATGAGAGAAAGCTGGGCCGGGAGTAAGGAAAAACTAAGTTCAAATCCAGCCTCAGATACTGACTAGCTATGTGACCATGAGCAGGTCACTGACCCACTGCCTGCCTCAGTTTCCCCAAATGTAAAGTGGAGATAACAGCAAGCTTTCTCATCTTCAGGAGCACCTACCTTATAAGACTGTTGCAAAGACTAAATGAAATAACATGTGTAAAAATGTTATATAAACTTTAAAGTAAGGGCAACTAAGTGGTACTCTAGTATGGGCCTGAAATCAAAAAGACTTAGCTTCATGAGTTCAAATCTACTCTGAGACAGTAACTAGCTGTGTGACCCTAGGCAAATTATTTGACCCTCTTTGCCTCAGTTTCTCCAGCTATAAAAAGAGCTGGAGAAGAAAATGGCAAACTTCTCCAAATTTCTGACAAGAAAACCCCAAGTGGGATCATGAAGAGTTGGAGATGACTGAACAACAAAAAACTTTAAAATATTATATAACATGCTAACCATTATTATTGATTACTAAACCTACCTTGATTCCAGGCACAGCCTTGTCTGATTTCTCCTTCATCTAATATGCAACCTCTCCAGATTTTTCTGGTGGAAACTAGGTGATGCCAGATGACATAGAACATTAAGTGTGGAGTCAGGAAAATCTGAGTTCAAATCTGGTCTCAGCCACTTTTTAGCTATGTGACATTGGGCAAGTAATTTTTTAAGAAATTCTGTTTGCCTCAATTTCCCCAATTGTGAAATGGGAATAATCATGGCACCCACCTTATTGGGCTGTTATTCATCTCGGATTGGTGCTATATAAACACTTATTCCCTTCCCTTCCTTTCCTTTATCCATACCCTCCAAGAAAAGGTGCCAGATCTGATATGCCAAAAAGAGCCCAGATTGCAATGGCCACAGAGTCAAGTTTTGGACAAAATCATCACTGAAGTCCCTTTACACTCTACCATACCATTATTCTGTGCTGTGGGAAGCATTCTAGAGTCAGGGATATTTGAATGATGACTTTGCCACTTTCTACCCTAGACCTCAGTTTCCTTACCTGTAAAATGAGAGGGGTTGACTCAATGACCCTTTCAGCTCTAAAACTATGATCAAATGAATCTCTCTCCTTATTCCACAAACTCAGTTCTGTTTGACATATATTTACTAAATCCCTACTAGAAGCACTGACCTTAGATAGCACTCTCAGCTCTGCTGAGCACTTCACATGAACTATTTCTTCAAAGACTCACAACCACTCTGTGATGTAGGTACTACAGGAACCATTATCCCCAGCTTACAGGTAAGGAAACTGAGGTTCAGGAAGGAATAGAGACTCATCCAAGGTCACACAGGTAATACACATCAGTTAGGATTTAAGCCTGACTCTACGTACAGCTCTCTTCCCACTACAGCATGAGATTTGCCCAACCCCACACACAGTCTTCAGCACATCTGGGACCAAGGCTCGGGGCTGTCGGCTCCTGGTCTGGTTTTGACCATGTGATGCTGTTGCCTACTGACAGCTGTCATGGGGTTAGAAATAAACTGTCTGGCTCTCCAAGCTGAGTGCCATGATGCAATCCCTGGGCTATTTGTTGTTCTGCCTTGTGTTATCTCGTTGGTCTGGCTTGTGGTCTCGGATGGATGCCAGAGGCCCCAATTGAAGGAGCTCTGTCAGACTAACAAAGAACAGGGCCAGGGGAGAACACAAACAGAGAAAACAGAAAACGTTGGCTCTAGAATGCAGCGATTATGGTTTTTTCCTTCCCCCTTTGGGGGATTTATTTTATCCTTCTCATTAAAGTGTTTATAAGAAGCTCAGCAGCCAAGCACAAAGGAAAGGAAACGAAAGTCAAAGCCAAAAGATTGGTCAGGATGCCCTGGAGGGTCTGGAAGCTGCTTTCCTGTTTCCGAATAAACCACCCATAAAGTCCCCTGAGTGCACGTGGCCAACAAAGCACTATTCAGGAGAGGGGTAAACCAGAGAGCTGTAGATGTCAGCATCCTAGCCGGCAGCATGGTAAGGGGATCCTCCTGTGCTGAAAATCAAAGCACATCCTGAAAGCTGCAGACCCTTCACAGCTGGGAAGGAAGTCACTGCTTTCCCTTCTTCGCATTTCCAAAGAGGGACACGGGAGAAGCTCTGATTCAGGAAGACTGCATGCTATGCCACAAAGGGCATGGGACCAGTGATTAACAGTAATAACAACAAAAACAAAACAGCAGCAGCTGGCATTTTTGTTTGCTTTGTTTACTCATTTTTCAGTTGGGTCTGACTCTCCATGACCCCATTTGGAGTTTTCTTGGCAGAAATACTGTAGGGGTTTTTGCCGTTTCCTTCTCCAGCTCATTTTACCGATGAGGAAACTGAGGCAAACAGAATTAAGTGATTTGTCCAGGGTCGCACATCTAGGGAGTGTCTGAGACTGGATTTGAACTCAGGAAGATAAGTCTTCCCTACTCCAAGCCCAGCACTTTATAGACCATGGTGCCACCTAGTTGCCCGAGCATTTATATAGACATGTGATCCTCACAACCCTGAGAGAAAGGTGCTAATATTAGCCCTATTTCACAGATGAGGAAATTGAGTCCAATAGAGGCTAAGTGACTTACCTACATTCAGAGCCAGTAAGCAATCAAGTCAAATCTCCTTGTCTCCAAGTCCACCAATCTATCTATGGACTACCTCTCAGTAACTTGTAGGATCTGAACTCAGATTCTCCTACAGTCACTGCTCTAGACTCTGTTAATTGCCTCTTTGCTGGATTTTTAGCTCCCTGAGGGCAAGGACCATGTACTATCTTTTAAAACTTTTATTAAGCTTTATTTTATTTTCAAAAGAAGGTTTGCTATCTCTTCCTTAAACCTTCCCTCTCCACCTCCATCCCTATCTCCCACCACCACTGAGATAGCACTATTACAAATGTACAGTCTAGCTAAGTAAATGTGGGGTTTTTTGTTGTTTTTGCTTTTTTGGAGGGGGGAAGGCAGGGCCATTGGGGTTAAGTGACTTGCCTAAGGTCACACGGCTAGTAAGTGTTAAGTGTCTGAGTTCAGATTTGAACTCAGGTCCTCCTGACTCTAGGGCTGGTGTTCTATTCACTGTGTCACATAGCCACCCAAAAGCAAATTCTTACATTGGCTAATGTCATTCAAAATGTCCCAGTCTGGACTCTGAGCCTATCACCTTTCTATCAGAAAGAGAGTACCTTGTTTCATCATGAATTCTCTGGAATTGTGGTGGATTTCTGCACTAATGCCAAACCTCTGAAAGTTGTTTGTCTTTATAATATTGTTGTTATTGTATAAATTGGTCTCCTGGTTCCATTACCATCATTTCCTAAAAGTCTTTCCAGGCTTCTTCAAAACCATCTCCTTCATCATTTCTTGATTGACACAGAAGAAATTTAATAAATCTTGGTTTGTTTTTTTTAAGGTCAGCCTAGAAATCCCCAATGGAAAAAGGAAGTGGATGAAGCATGCCTATAACCTACATGATAACATGCAGTTGGATGAGAAGTCCATTGAGTTGGTCCACCAGGACATGCATCTTAGCTAAGTGCTTAGATATGGTGGTGAATGGGGCCCAGAATTAATTTGGAGAAACACAGAAGGTGGGGTTGATTGCATGTGGGATATCAACACTTTCAGGGATTCTGAGGTGCTGTCTATTGCAAAAACCTATGAGTGCAATATCAATCTCCTCCTCTGGGTGCTAAATAATAGCATCTTATCTCAGCAGAATCAAAATTGTAGCTAATCACTCAAAGCAATGGGAAGATGCATAGGGGATGTGATGAGTCAGCCACACATTACCAGAGGTGGGCATAAAGCACAGTGCCTAGGACATAGATGAATAGGAAGAAAAAAAAGTGGGCCAGTCATGGCCAAGTCACTGAAATTCTCTGGGTCTCAGTGTCCCCAACTGCAAAATGGAATGGTTGGACTGCATGAGCTCTGAGATATCTTAGGATCATGACACTAGCAGAGACTTCTTAGAGGTCTTCTAGTCCAACCCTGCAAGGCTTAGAGAAGATAAGCCATGAATATCAAGGCCAGGATTTGAACTCAGGTTTTGCCAACTACAAGTCCAGTGTTCTTTCTCCACCATGCCATCCTTCATCTATATCAGTGGTTCTCAACCTGTGGGTCACGACCTCTGTGAGGGTGGAATGACCCTTTCACAGGGGCTGCCTAAGACCATTGGAAAATACATATTTCCGATGGTCTTAGGAACCAAGACACGGCTCCTCTATCCATCTCCAGGCCAGTCCGCCCACATGCAGATATGCCCACATACGAGTATTAAAGGGTCGTGGCATTAGGAAAGTTGAGAACCACTGATCTATATCATTCCACACTGGAATTCCTGATGTATCAAGAAGAGACAGACCTTGGAGAGGGGTCTTCAGTATTTGGTAGATAGGGTTGTTATAAAGACTTTTGACTCCTCAGGATGAGAAAGAACTTCCCTTGACTTCATTTTCTTCTTCTATAAAATAAGGGGTTTGGACTAAAAGAAAGCATGGTACAGTGGAAAGAATACGCTGAACTTGGGGTCAGAGGGTCTGAGTTCAAATCCTGCCCCTAACATTCACCATCTCCGTGACACAGGGCAAGAAACTTTACGTCTCACGGTTTCCATTTTCTCAAGTGTAAAATGAAGAGGCTGATCTAAGATTCCTTCTGACTCTATGCTTCTCTGATCCCATGACCACTACTAAGCTCTAAGTGGCAATTCATGAATTCCATTTAGACTTAATAGACTCAGATTTTAAAAGATGGTTATTATGCTTGAAATAAACAGTGACTGGCTAGAAATTCAACATATACTGAAAATGGGAAGTAAGAACAGCAGTTCCCATTACATCCCTGCTAAGGCTCAAACACAGCTTTTAATAATTAATTTGCCATTTTGATAATGCACAATAACAGGTCTATTAAAACAAAGGTTTTGCATTTATTAAATGCTAACTCAGTGACAACTGAGTCAACAGGGGCCTCCTTAGTTATTAAAAACTGCCTCTGCACCACCACCCCCCCCCCCCAACCTCCCCAAGGGATTGTGTGAGAGAAGAATCTCAGGCATGTTGCTGTTACTGTTGTTGTCATTGGTCCTCTGTTCTCAAAGAAGACTGATGATATCAGGCATGGAAGGGAGAAGGAAACCAAGGAGAAGGGAAGGCTGAACTGGTCATTTGGTCTTAGCCAGGTGATTCAGCCCCTTATTCCAACTTGGAATGAGATGGGGAAAGTTGGAGAGATTCTGGGTTCCCAGCTTTGAGAAATCCCCCAATCCTCCAAAACCAAAAGCATCGCATGACATTCAAATGAGCCTCGTGGTATTGGACCATGCTGCAAGACTTTTCTGTGCAAGGTCTGTATGATATTCCGATAGGTACAACAGCAACATCTAACATTTATATAGGTTTGTGAAACACTCTATTATCTCATTTGATGCTCTCAACAACCCTGGCAGGTAAGTGTCGTTATTCTCCCCATTTTACAGTTGAGAAAACTGAGGCAGGCAGAAGCGTAGTGATTTCAGATAGCTTGTAAGTGTTGGAGGCACCATTCAAATGCCAGTTTTCCTGACTCCAAATCTGACACTCTAGCCTCTATGTCTGTCCAATACCGGATGAGAAGGCATTGCCTGCTTGTGGTATAGAATTGGAGCCAGGGAAACTGGGCTCAAGTCCTGCTTTATTCCACTGACTCCCTACATGACCTGCAAGTGATATAGTATGTAGAGTGACAGACTGGAAGTCAGGAAGATCTGAGTTCAAATTCAGCCTCAGATACTTCCTAGCAGTGTGATCCTGGGCAAGTCACTTACCTTCTCTCAGCCTTTATTTCTTCATCTGTAAACTGAAAATAATAATACCTGTCTCCCAGGGTTGTTATGATCAAAGGAAAAAATAGAAGGAAAATACTTTGCATACCTTAAAACACCATATGAATGTTAGTTATTATTCTCATAGCCTTTTTTCTCCTCTATAAAATGAGGGAAAATGGACTCTCTGACCTCTACGGTCCTTGCCAGCTCTAAATCCTTTGGCTCTACAAATGGTACATCGCGGGTGCTCAATAGGTGATCCCAAATGACCAATTTCACCAAAGACAGAAATGAGCAGAGTTGATAGGTAGGAAGTCTCCTGAAGCTTGTCGTCATAGAATCAATAAGTTGAAAGGGCTTTCAGGGGTCATCTGCTAAAAAATATTTTTATAACTAATTAGCATTTATTGTCTTTCTCTCCTACCTCTGCCTCCCCCAAACATAAAGGAAAAATAAAACCTTTGCAACAAATATGCACAATCCAGTAAAACAAGTTCCCACATTGTCCATTTCCAAAAACATATGTTTCATTTTGCATCTTGAGTCCTTCAGTCCTTGGATGCCATGCCTTGTTCACAGTTCTTAGGTCTTTTAGACTTATTTGGCTTTACAATGCTGCTACTATATCAATCATTCTAGCTCTTCTCACTTGGCTCTGCATATCAGCTAGATTATAATAGATAGAATAAGGATCTCTAGAATAACTTGTGACAGGTGATGTTCCCGTCTCCACCTGAAGACCTCCAGGAACAGAAAACTCAGCATTCAATTTCTGCAATCTCCTTCCCATGGCCCCACTCTCAGACCATTTCCACCCCACCAGAAACTTGGACTCCACCCTTAGCTCCCCAATTCTATAAGGTAAGTGAGTTTTTTGCCTTATATTGCCCAGAACCAGGCCACCACACTACTTCCTCCACTCTCCTTACCATGTATGAATCATCCCTCCCTTTCCTGTATTTATTGTCTTCCCTCATTAAAATGTAATTTCTTTGAAGGCAGGGACTTTCTTTTAAAATTTTCTTTATGTTCTCAGTGTTTACATTGGTGCCTTACTCATAACAAACAGTTTAATAAATATCATCTCTCTATCTATCTGTCTGTCTGTCTGCTATCTATCCATCCATCCACCCATTGTCTACTTACCTACTACTATCACCTTTCTATCCATCCATCATCTATCTACTTACCTATCATCTATCTCTCCATCATCTATCTATCTATCTCCCTATTGATTTAATAGTCAACCTATTGGTTTATCAATATCAATTTTTCTTCTTATCTATCTTCCAGTTTTGGAGAACTCTAATTGTTAGGCAGTTTTTCTTTGCTGAATTTGAAAATCTTTTCCATAACTTCCACCCCTTATTCTCAATTTTGCCCTCTGGGACCAATCAGAATAAATCAAACCTCTTCTCCACAACCCTTCAGATACTTGAGCACAGCTGTCATGCATACCATCCTCACTCCTCTTGCCACCCACCCATCCGGTCACTTTTTCTTCTTAGAGACAAACACCCCCAGTTCCTTCATCCAGTACTCATATGACATAAACTCCAAGACCTCCCACCATCTTGGCCTTCATCTTCCAGACTTATTTTACTTGTCCACATTCCTTCCTAAAATGTGATAGTACTGAACAGAGAAATTCAGATGTCCCTTCATAGCAGAAATCAAAATGCCTTCTAGGTACAAAAAAATGGCAGTCTTTTGAAATTTCTCAGACCTTTGACCAGTTAGTAAGGAATGGAATTGCAACTTACCTGTACCCTGAGAAGAGCTTACAGAGACTGGCATTTACATTATTTTGATTTCTGTTGGTTTATACACTGCTGACACTTGCTGGGTTTTGATAGAGATTTAATTAGTGTGCAGTGTTGTTCAAATTAATGTCATTTATTTCAGGGATGTCTAGAGGCAGCTAGTACAAGAAAATACACTTCTAAAAATTCTACAAAAAGTTGGCAGGATGCTCTAACACTTGGTCTAAAGCAGTGCAGGAGAAAAATGTCTCAGAGGACAACTCTCCCATCCAAACATCACCTTCCTTACTTAGGGTATAAAAAGGCTACTTTCTCCTTTAGCATAGTAGATATAGCACATTGGGGGTGGAGATCTGCTCTATGGCCACTCAAGTAGTGAGTCGTTTCACCTCTACAAAGCTCAGTTTCCACATGTGTAAAATGGGTTTGATAAGACACTATGTCCTTCCCAAGGTTATTATAAGAAAGGCTCTTTGAAAACTTGAAAACACTATAGAAACTACGATCATAATTGAGCTATTTCTATCTCTACCACATCTTTCACATCTGGCCCCTTCTCTCCACTCACAGAGTCACCAACTTAGTACCAAAACTCATCATCTCTCACCTAAGTTATTGCAAAAACCTCCTAGTGGGACTCCCTACCTCAAGCCTCCTACCATTCTAGTCTATTCTAAAAACTGTTGCCATTGTGATTTTTCTTTACCACAGATCTACCAGTTCCACTCTCTTAATCAACTCTAGTGGCTTCCTGTTGCCTCTAGGACCGGATATAAATTCCTTATTTAAAAACAGCTTTTAAAGCTCTTCTCAACCTGGTCCAAACCCATTTTCTTGCCTCATAGGGTGTTACTTTTTCTCCTCTACTGAGATTCAGTCAATCTACCCTCCTCTTTGTTTATTGCTCTCCATTTCCCATCTCTACAGCTTTGTACTGACCATCCCAAATGCCTGGAATGCACTCCTTTCTTGCCACCACCAAACAGAGACTCTATCTTCTTTGAAGATGCAGCTTAAACACCATCCTCTGCATGAAGCCTTTCCTGATTCTCCCAACTACTATTGCCCTCCCTTTAAAACTATTTTTTATTTAATTTCTTTGCATGGTGATACAGTAGACAAAGCACTGGGCTGAAGTCAAGAAGACCTGAGTTCAAATCCAGCCTCAGACACTTACTAACTGTGTGACCCTGGGCAAGTCACTTAACCTCTGTTTGACTCAGTTTCCTCATCTTTAAAATTGGAATTGTTGTTATTATTACATATTATATATAATTATACACTATAATAATATTGTTATGATAACAATGCCTGCCTCCCGAGGTTCCTAGGAGGATCAAATAAAATATTAATTGTAAAACACTTAGCACAGTGTCTGGCACATAAATACTACATAAATGTTAGCGATTATGATTATTATAATTACATTTATTCACTTTATATGTGTGCTATATATACTTTATAATTGTCTTCATTGCCTTCATTAGAATTTAATGAGAAGTAGGGATCATTTCGGTCATTGTACTTAAAAATTCAGTGCCAAGCACACAGTAGGCACTTAATAAATATTTTTTGCCATTGGCTTATCTGCAACCTGTAGTCCTAGAGAGTTGCCTGGGGCATTGAGAGGTTGGTCACAGAGTTTGTATATTTTAGGAGTCATTCTTGAACTATTAAGTCTTCTTCTCTCTGAGGCCAGTCCCCTCTTCACTGCCTCTCTTTATGAAGCTATTACATGATCAGTATTGGTTCATGATTCTCTTGTTTTCTGGAGAAGCAATTATAATAATCATAAAGTGCTTTATTAAGCTCCTTAAGCTTCTAAAGCACATTGCCCATATAAGACAGATATACTTCACTCATTCAGTCAGTAAGCAAGCATATACAAGTGTTTACTATGTGCTAGGCACTGTGCTAAACGATGGGAATATAATATAAGAAAAAAAGAAAGATATCCCCTGCCCTGAAGGAGCTTACATTCTAATAGGGAAGTCAACCCATGAAAGAAATCATAAAGGGAATGGGGTGGAGGAAGTGCTCAGCAGGGGTGAGGGATGATGGAGAATTCCAGAAGAATGCAGCACAATGGGAAATTAAGAAATGGCTGACCTGAGTATCTCCTTACATGGAGGTTCTGAGAGGAGCTGTCCAATCAAAGGGAGAGAGGTGCCAAAGATGGAGGCTACTTCCAAACTGTGAGTTCCAGGGATGAAGAGGTTTCTAGGGCATGACAAGTCCACAGGAATGAAGGCTGGTGGGAAATAAGAGTGTGGGACTGTCTGATATATCTGATGGCTGACTTGTATGTGACATGGATACATATCTCTGGAAGCTGGCTCATCCAGATGGCAATGGGAGAATAGCTGTGACTGAGCACTTGTTCTTGTCCATACCTATCTCCAAGAGGAATATTAAGCTAAAATTATATTTATCCACCACATTTCAAATGTCTGTATGGTCTAGGAGTAAACAGTTTAGGAGAAACAAAAACCTATGGATCACCACTCTTAAGTAGGAGTATAACCCTTTGTTTATACTCACCATCTTGGCCCCTCCCCCTTACATGAATTATACAAAAGACTCTCAAAAATAGTGAATAGCAAATAAATCCACTTGTCCAAAAAAATCCCCAGAAAAGCAAAACTGGATAAAGTATAGACATTAGAATATAACAGGAAAGACAAAAGAGCAAATGACCTCTTTGACTAGAAGTGAGTTAAAACTAACTCAACCAAGGAGAGGAAGCTTGATCTCACCCATTCTCAACAGTCTCTAGAAAGTCTCCATTTTTTTGTAATTTTTAAAATTTTAAAATTAAATATAAAATGATAAAAGAAAAATGCTGCCATATATGCAGTAGAACATGAGAGAATTCAATATAAAACAATAAATTTCCATTTCACAAAAACAAATACAATAAATACCACATATTATTTTGGAAGCTGCCCAATTTTTCTTTGCTTCCTGCTAGGTTTTCTTTTGTTCTCTGCTGTGCAGTTTTTACTTTATTTTTTTTTCCTTCCATCTCCATCCCCCATCCTAAAGAAGGCCACAATTAAACACAGATACGTATGAATGCATAGAATATATGTGTGTACTCATATATATGCACATATATACATATACATAGATATCTATATACATGTACACATATATGTATATGTAAGACCATATTATGCTTATTTCCTCTTATCATCTGTTTCTCTGAAGGTGGATAGTATCTTCCTTCACAGGTCCAAGTCCTTCCCTGTTTTTCTAAATCAAATAGATCATCATTTCCTGTACCACAGCAATATTCCAACTCAATCACATCCTATCGGAGAGATTGTCTATAAAAAATTTTCCCCCAATTTTATGCATTCCTTCCATTCTTTACTGCATAGGTTTTTTTTATACAAGAAAGGTTTAATTTAAAGTAATAGAAATTATCTATTTTACATTTCAACAATGCTCTTACCTTATAATATAGGTTAGGGTCTGATGCTGATGGATCTACTTCCTTTACATCTTTTTTTCACCTGGTTTCTTTGAAGTTCCTGATATTTGTTCTTTCAAATGAACCTTATCATCATATTTTTTTTCTAAATAAGTAAAATAATTTTTAGTAATTTAATTGGGGTGGCATTGAATAAATCAATTAGTTAGG
>CM053592.1:171810635-171829508 GCA_028646515.1 Pseudochirops corinnae
GGTATCTTGCCACACAGGAGAGTAGGGGGGATGGGGATGAGAGGTGGAATGATAGAGGGGCGGGCAGGGTGGGGGGGAGGGTTGATGGAAGTACACACTTCTGTAAAGGGGCAGGGACAGGGTAGAGAATAGAATGGGGAGGGCAGGATAGGAGGGAGGGATATATAATCAGTCTCTCACAATATGCCCACTGTGGAGAGGTTCTGCATAATTACACATGCACAGCCTGTATTTAATTGCTTGTCCTTCCAGTAGGGGTGAGTGATGAGGGAGGAAGGGAAAGAATCTAGAATTTAAAATTCTATAATCAAATGTTAAAAATATATATGTATATGTATATATATATTTATTGTTATTATTATTATTAACTACATCCAACTGGGAATTAAGATACATAGGCACTGTGGTAGGGAGATCCATCTTGCCCTACTGGAAAGTCAGAGGGGAGAGTGGGAGGACATAGGAGAGAGCAGACTGGGGGGAAGGATTATACAGTGGGATAGCTGTGTAATTTTGAGGTGTTGGGTAGGGAAAAGATGGGGAGAAAATTTGTAACTCAAAATCTCATGGAAATGAATGATGTAAACAAGAAAATAAATAAATTAATTTTTTAAAAAACAGGTTCTTAACATAGGGTCTGCAAAATCACTTTGAAAATATTTTGATAACCCTTTTTTATAAATTCTTTTTGTATTTTATTTTAAACTTAAAACAAAACAAGAAAAAGAAAAACATTGCCATGTATACAGCAGAACACGAGAGGAATAAATGCTGCACATGGTTGTCAAAGCTGCCCAGTTTCTCTTTACTTCCTTGTTGGCTTTTTTTTGTTCTCTGCTGTGCATTTTTCACTTTATTTTTCCCCTCCCTCCCCCTTTCCCCTGCCCTAAAGGAAGTTACAGTTAAGTTTAGATAGATAGATAGATAGATGTAGATATAGACTGTAAATACACACACATATACATTCATGCACATATATGTAAGACCTTACCATGCTTATTTCCACCTGTCATGAATTTTTCTAAAGATGAATATTGTCTTCCTTCATACGTCCAAGTCTTTCCATGTTTTTCTAAATCGGACAGCTCATCATTTCTTTTGCTACGGTAATATTCCAACCCAATCACATCCTATCGGAGAGATTGTCTATGGAATTTTTCCCCTCAATTTTCTGCATTCCTGCTCTTCTTGGCTATGTAGCTTTTTATTTATACAAGAAAATTTTAATGTAAAATAATTGAAATCATCCATTTTACACTTCAACAATGCTCTCACGTTATAATACAGTTTAACGTCTAATACTGCTGAATCTGCCTCCTTTACATCTTTTTCCCCTGGCTTCTTTGAAGTTCCTGAACTTGCATTCTTTTGTTATTATTTCTCTAATCCAGTAAGATTTTTTTTTTTTTAGTAATTTTATTGGGACGACTTTGAATAAATAGACTGATTAGGTAAAATTGTCATTTTTTCATTATATCGACTTTACCTATCCGTGAACAATAAATATTGCTTCAGTTATTTAGATCTGACTTTATTTGTATAAAAAGTGTTTTATGTTTATGTTCATATAGTTCCTGTGTCTGTTTTGGCAGGTATACTCCCAGGTATTTTATATTGTCTAGTTATTTTAAGTGATCTAAAACAATATTGAATGATATTGCTGACACATAGTGTAGTTTCCCTATTTTTCTCTTTTGAATAAACCTATTTGAACTTTAATTTTGAGATCAGGATTACTACCCCTGCTTTTTTTACACAATAAATTCTATGCCTGCTCTTTATTTTATCTTCGTATCTTTCATTTTTATAGTGTTTCCTGAAAGCAACATATTGTTGAATTCAAATTTTTAATCTGCTATCTGATAACTCTACTTCAATAGAATTCGTTTCCTTTGTAATTCTATGGATCTTATTTTATGCATTTAAAAACATGATTCTGAGAAGAGGTCCACAGGCTTCTCCAGACTGCTGCCAAAGGGCCTATCACAGAAAAAGCAGTGAAGTACCCCTTTTCTAGATTATCTCCAACATCTCATACAAAAGAGGTATCCTGTGGCCCACAACTCTCAAGAGTTTGGCTGAGGCAGATTAGAATGCAACTAAGAAATATTTCACAAAATAAGTACAAATAAAATAGAAGGGAACATATTAATATGTTGTTTTTAAAGTTATTTTGTAGCACACAGGAATCCTTCTATAGGGTTTAGTGCCCCTCTTTCCATTTGAGTTTGACATCACTGTTGCACACAGTTGCCGATCAATCAGCAAGCATTTATTAAAGATCTATTGTGTGCTAGACACTTGTTTTTTTGTATTTTTGGTTGCACTTGACTCTTCATGACCCCATTCTGAGTTTTCTTTGCAAAAGTACTAGAGAGCTTTTCCATTTCCTTCCTACAGATAAGAAAACTGAGGCAAGCAGGGTGAAGTGATTTGCCCACGGTCACACAGCTAGTAAGTGTCTGAAACTGGATTTGAATTCAGGAAGATGGTC
Organism: Pseudochirops corinnae; assembly: GCA_028646515.1. NCBI lineage: Eukaryota > Metazoa > Chordata > Mammalia > Diprotodontia > Pseudocheiridae > Pseudochirops > Pseudochirops corinnae. The sequence continues at coordinate 171,813,130 of CM053592.1, forward strand.
TTTCTGACTCCAGGCCCAGCACTCTATGCACTATGGCGTCTGTCCCCTCCCCCCCTTCCCCAAGCTGCCCATCAAGCAAAGTATGAAAATATAAGTATAAAAGTATGACAATCTTAGCTCTCGAGAAGCTTCCAAGTCAAACTAGTAGACCAAGAGTTAAGTAACTTCATTACTCAAGAAGCTTCAGAGGTTCCCTATTGCCACTGAGATAACAGGACAAACATTTCTGTTTGGCACCTCTGTCCAACCTGTCTTTCCAGCTTGGTTTCACATAACTTCCCTAACATGGTCTACATTGAAACCAAGCTGGTCCACTTGCTTATTGAGTATGCCATTCCATCTCCAAATTCCTTGTCTTTTCACAGGTTGTCCCCTATTCTAGAGTGAGCCTCTTCTTCATCATCCCTGCCTCTTGGAGTCCCTCAGCTGAGGTGCTACCTCTTACAGGAGATCTTTCTTGGTCCTTTAATGAGGAAGTGAAGGCACAGTAAGAGTTTGGACTTGTCTTGCCACTAGAAGAGAAAGTGAGGTTGGTGACTTTGCACAGCTCTGCCTTACTTAAATCCAATTCCCTTGCAAGTCAAGACATCATCTTGTGATGTCATTGGTACTCTGAGAATGGAGGATGAACAGCAACAAAGGCACAGGGAAGAAACCATCTGTGCTAGATGAGGGTCAGGTGAAAGAATTGGGGATCTTTTACCTGGAAAAAAGAGGACTCAGGATCGAGAGTATTTGGATGGAAGGAACTGGGAACATTTAACCTAGAGAAGACCCAAGATGGCAGGCATTGGGAAGGCTTTCAGGTAGAGAAGGGTTCTATTCTGTTTGGCTCTGGGGAGTAGCATACTAGCAGCAGTGGTTATGGAGCTCTAGGAGGCCAGATCTTACTGGATATAATAAAGATGGCACTTCCTGCCTGAGGTCTTCTTACAGAGGCCAGATGGCCACTTGTTGGAGAAAATCTTGTTGAGGTACAGGTTGGTTTGAGGTCCCTTTTGTCTCTGAGATTCTGTGATTCTCTTCTGCCCATTCAAAAGCAATTAAATTGATGGAGACAAAAAGCTCCTGCTGGGTCTGGGCAGGGACTGCCTAATGCACAATCTCTGCTGCTGTCTTTTGGTCTTCCCAGCAGGCATTTTAGGAACCCAAGGCAGGAGGTACCAGCGCATGTCCTATTTGTACTGCAAATGAAGAAAAACAGCTTAAAGCAAGACTGGGCCAAGGCTCTGTTTGAGATACTCTTCCACTTAGGTCTTGTGATGTATTGGGTCATTTCCATCCCAGGGCCCTCCTGGGAAAAGAGGCACCTACACAGAATCTTGACAAGAAGAAAAAAAAAGTGGAGGAGTATTTTTCTACATATGTATATATAGCTGCTGTCGTGAAGCCCCTTAGATTCATATTCTAAACTCTTTCACTTCAAGGATCTCTTTTGATCTTCACAATAAAGCTGTGAGATAGGTGTCTGAGAGTAATGGCATCCCCATTGTGATCAGCTTTCAAGTTAGGCTCTATTTTTACAGGTTAGGAACCCAAACTGCCTGGAGGTGAAGGCACCTCGACCCAGGCCACAAAGCTAGGTGCACTGAAACTAGAACTCAAGTCTTCTGCCTCTGAGTCCAAAGCTCTTTCCACTCACCAGGTCAGGGATTCTTAATTTGGGGTTCATCCAGGGGGATGGTGATCTAAGATGGGAAAAAATATGTCTTTATTATCATTAACCTCTAATTGAAATTTAGTGTTTCCTTCAATTATAAATTATATATATTATATATAACATATATGTATATATCTATATCTATATCTATCTATCTATCTATCTATCTATCTATCTATCTATCTATCTCTCTCTCTCTCTATCTATCTATCTATCTATCTCTGTATATCTGAAAAGAAGTTCTTAGCCTTTATCAGACTACTGTAAGGTCTACAACACACAAAAGAAGATGAAGAATTCTTGCTCTGGGTTAGGAAGATCGGGGCCCCCACTCAACATGAAATATTTAAGTCATGTTGTTTTCCTCCCTAATTTGGGAGGTACTGATCACTAGCTGAAGAAGAGTCTGGAGGTGAGGGGGATGGGTTGAATTCAATAAAGGGTTAAATCTAGGTATATTGGGAAAGAGTGCTGGATTTATTTCGAGTTATCCTTACAGCAGACATTAGCTCTGGGATCCTGGGCAAGTCACTTCACTTTTTTGAGTCTCAATTTCTCCACCTATAAAATGGGTTTAGTAATGAAACTGACTTCACAGGGCTGTTGTATCACACATTTGCTCCTAATGCGAGAGAAAGAAGCCCCTTTCAAAGTATTTTTGTATCTCAAAATAGAGAACAGGAATGAGACACTAAGTGGCTGTCTCAGAGAATTTAAAGGACTGTCATGGAATGTGTACTAGGGATCATTGCAAAATGCTTTGCAAACTTTATAGAACTACACGTGTCAGCTACTATAATTATAATTTCCTGAATAGTAAGGTGTAGACTGCAGTGGTTCTCAACCTTCCTAATGCTGAGACTCTTTAATACTTGTATGTGGGCATATCTGCACGTGGGCAGACCCCCCTGGAGACGGATAGAGGAGCCATGTCTTGGTTCCTAAGACCATTGGAAATATGTGTTTTCCCATGGTCTTAGGCAACCCCCCGAAAGGGGTCGCAATCCACAGGTTGAGAACCGCTAGTTTAGAGGCAGGGACATTGTCGTTCAGTGCTAAGATTCTGATGATTCACAAACCACTCATCCCAGTTACAGTTATTCCTTCCACTTTTCTGGGGTTAGGGGAGGCACCCCTGAGAGCTAGAAAATCTGCATAAAATCTTTTGGCCCTCCTTTGTACCAGAGAAGAAGTCTGAATTATTATGGCATTAAAAGACAAAATGTATTGATATTATATAATAGCATGCATATATTTAATGTATTTCTGAGTTTCTAAACTTTTTCTGCGTCATCTGGTGGCCTTTGTGTGTCGTTTGCAGCTTCAGAAAACTCTGGAAAAAATTCCCATTTAAGATATATCGAACAGCAATGGGAAAAGTCTCCATGTGGAAGGCATTGCTGCACTGTAAAGCATCTCAGTGAGTCTTCAATGCTGTTTTATTTGGTAGCCTCTTATGGCAGTATACGTTTATGAGACAAAGACAACTACCTAAGGTCAGGGAGATGGAAGAGAACAAAGCTCACAGATTCAGCTGTGATCACAGAGTTATATAATTTCAATCTGGAAAGGACTTTAGAGATTGTCTTGTCAAACCCCCTCATTTTACAACCCCTCACCCAAGCAACTTGAAGGAAGGGACTACTTTACTTTTGTCTTTGGACCTTCATTGCTTAACACGGTGTCTCACCACACAGTGCTTAATAAACACCTTTGGGTTGACTTAGTGATGATAGAGTCATAGACTTAGGGCTGGAAGGAACTCTAGAACCCACATTGATTGTAGCCACCTCCAATTTCCTCCTTTTACAAATAGGAAACCAAAGCCCAGAGAAGTTAATAAGGAAGTAGATACAAAGAGAATTTGACCCACTCAAGTTCACAGAGACAGTGAGAGAAATGATTATATCTTTCTTATATCAATTATATCAATATCAATTATTCAATATCAATTATTGAATTAAGATTAAAGGCTTTTCCACTTCCTTATCCAGAAATCAACTATTGTAGGAAATCTTGGGGAAAACTTATCCAACCAGGCTGAAAGAATTGACGAATTCCTGTTCATTGTGTTTTGGTTAGATAGATCTAGAACAGGAGTGAATTCCCTCTTTGATATGTATATTAATAAGTCTCTTTGACCAAGACTTGGGTGATCCAGTCACCTATCCCCAAGACCCTCCCTCATTAAAATGAACTCCCCTATCATTGTAATATTCATTCTCTCATTAATTGTTAACCACTCAGAGTTGGTTGCCACCCTCAGGAACACCTACTCTTCCAAGGGCATATAAACTGTGAGCCCACTGCCATGATTGTCTTTGGGATTCAAGTGTCAATGACCATCCTAATAATATGCTAGCATTATTAATAAAATGATTAACTACCCAGAAACTATATCTCTCAAACTTTTTAAATGTCACTGTAGCAAATAACAGATGAAGTGTTTAAATCTAGATTTTTTTTACCCCAAATTAGAATTCTCTTTCAAGTGTACCATTTTCCCTTTTAACTTGAGTCCCCCCCTTTTTATTGGGTATCTGTTGTTTTTATATCACCTACATTTCCTAACAGATTCTTCCTTTTTTTTTTCTCCAAAAAGCCATCTACTCTGATAAAGAATAAACAAATATGAGGAAGATAAATTAACAAAAGTAATGTAGATATCAGCCAAGTTGAACTTAACTATAATGTTCCAAACCCTAAATTTCCCATTTTTGCTAGTGGGAGGAGGTGCATTCTCAGATCTCTCAGCCAGACTTGTTATTATCATTTCATAGCATTTCGTTTAACCTGTGACTTGTGAAGGTCAAATTTACCTCTTGATTAATTCATTCTAACAAAGTCAAACCTGAGAAATTCTGCTTTTGAGAATCACAGAATCAGGGATTTAGAGCAGGAAAGGATCTTAGGAACCAACTACTTCAAACTCTTCTCTTTACAAATGAGGAAACTGTGGCTCAGAGGGATAAAGTAAGTTACCCAAGGTTACATAAGAAAAAGTGGCATAGCTAGGATTTGACTGCCAAATACTGAACAACATGTTTTCTATGTGGAAAGGTTTTTAACTATGAGAAGAAATCAGTTCAATTATCCCCTTGGATAATCAGTGGGATGTGGCTCATGTGTTTCTGATCAATTGATTGATCATGCCTATTAATCTGCTCCAGGTCAATGAGTCCAAATTTAGCTTAGCCACAGTATGGTTCAGTGGAAAGAGCACTGGATTTGTGGTTAGAAGACTTGTCTTAGTATTTCACTTTTGCTACTTTACCTTTTGAGACCTTGGGCATGTCATTTCCCCCCATAGGTCTGTTTCTTCATCTGCAAAATAAAAGGGTTGGACTAAATGATCTCTAAGATCCTTTCTAGTTCTCTGGTGGTACATCCTGTATTCCCTCCCCACCCAGTAGTATGTTCATAATAGGCAATTAATAAATGGTCGATGATTGGTGGATTGAAGGCAAAGATTGGCTTGTTTTTTTTTTTTTCTTTGCATTCCAGTATCTATGTGTAAGGATATGTAGTAACTGTAGCTCAACAAATGTTGGTTGAATTTAAGAAGTTAGAGCAAGAGATCCCACAGGTAAAAACTGAACAGTCTTTTTAAAGACTCAAGTCTGAGCTTGGGTTGGAAGTTTGGAAGGAATGCCAAGAATGTTGCCGGCCAAGAATTCACCAGGCTCCAGTCTGTCCTGGATTGAGGGTTCCCTAGGTAGAGGGAAGAGAATCCATGTGGAGATTTTGCAGTTTATCTTGCAAAAGGCATCCAGTAAAACATACAACACCAATTATCCAAGTAAATCTGGTCATCAGTAGGTTTGGGTGGACTTTCTCCTATTACAGTAAATCCTCTTAGAGAAGACATCTCTCCCTGGTACTGCCTCTCTGAAGACGAGGTCTAGAGAGAAGTTTTTAAAAAATCCCTGGTGGTGGGCAAATTAAAAAAAAAAAATTAATAGGTCTTGAGGAAGACATATTGGCCATTTGCAGAGACTGCTGTGGTTGGGCTGCTGTGGAGGTATTTACTGAAGAGGAAAACCCCAGTTATTTGTGGTGACTCATTCTTTCAACATGAGTGGATGTAACACTTGTGCCAGTGGGCTTTGATGGCTTAGCTGCATTTCATTAGGTAACATCAGAGATAGTTCATAGGCTAATAGCTAGCAATTATATAGTGCTTTAAGCTTTTACAAATATCTCACTTTATCCTCACAACAACCTTGGGAGATAAGAACTATTATCAACGCCATCTTACAGATGAGGAAGCTAAGGCCGAGGTTAAGTGATTTGCCCAGGGTCTGGAGTAAAATCTCAACTCAGGTCTCCTTGATTCTAGATCCAGTGCTCTGTCCCCTACACCACTAGCTACCTATCTTAGATCTGGAGAGCAGGGCTTAGAAATGAAGAATTTCTTAGAATTTAATCCATCCTCTTCATTTTACAGAGGACAGAAACCCAGAGAGATGAAGTGATTTGTCAGAGATCACTCATGTTTTCAGTAGCCGAACTGGAATTTGAGCTCAGTTTTATGCGTCGGTGCTGGACAAATCTGAATTGCATCCTTATTTACAATACTCCAAATCTGCTTCCCTCTAACTGTTATCCACTGGTCCTTCAGATACACTTCACAGTCAAGCAAAACTAATAAATCAGTCAATCAAACAAACATTTATTAAGCGCTTAGTGAATTGAACATGACTCTTAATTTTCTATTGGCCAGTGGTTATTGACTTGATTCTGTCCTGGAGAATAGGAAGAAGAAAGCTCAGAATGAAATGGTCCCTACCCACAATGAGTCATATGATACTTGCCCACCCTGAATCTTTTCTTTTCCAAGTTAAATATCCTCAATTCCACTAATCTTCATATGGCTATACATGGTGTCTATCAGTTTCACCATCCTGGTCAATATCCTCCACACAGTTCAGCCCAGAATGTACACTACCCGTATATGAGTCCCAGGGTGAGAAGAGAACCATGGGGACTCTGATAAAGCCTTTAGGTATGAAATACAAGCCAAAATATAAGATTTTTAAACAATTCCTCTACTGAAAATTATCTCTGAGTAAAGGTCCTTCTATAAAAAGTAGTTGGGATGAGTATATCTGCTTGCATACCAAAAAATGGGGATAGACTAGAACTACAGTTTCACAATACAGGGAAATCCTCACTGAGAGAAGGGTAGGCAGATGGGCACCTTCTCTGCATCTTCAAGTCTCAGAGAGTAGGGGTTAAGTGACTTGGTCAAGGTCACCCAGTTTGTGTCAGAGGTCTTAGATGAAGAACCTCTAACACTACTCATAGGTACCTCTCCAGTCAAAATTATAAGGAATAGATTATTACAACTCCCTGCCTTTGATTTAAAAAAAAAAAAAAGCTGAATCCCGGGCCCTAAAATTGGTTTTGCAAGCTTAGAGATCTGAGGAAAATATTGCCATATTGCCTTCTGTTGCTGATTTCTAGCTTCTCAAGCTCAAAAGCTAGCACTGCTTCCCTGAGAAGACAAGATTGCTACATTCAATAGCAGCACTCCCGGTCCCATCAACAGAGCTGGATTTGGCCGGATGATGGGGAAATTGTGCTCTGGCTTGATGAATTGGAATACATACCAAGAGATTAAAGAGGATTAATTTATGGCTCCTGTTACCTTCTTTCCTCCTCACATTTACAGTATGTGCTGAGTGTATTATCTGTATGCATCAGTGGGGAGAGAATTGAAAAACTGAATGCAATATTTGAACATGTGACCATTAGTTTTTGTTATTTTTTTAAAGAGAATTTATCATATTTTAAGCCAGAATGTCTGGTTCAGTCACATTTCTCACATGATTAATAGAGGAATATATTCCAGTCAAATCCTTTTTATTGAAGTTTTCTTTGTCAGGAAATAAAAAGCTTTTTTTTCTTTTCCCCTCTGCCCCCCAGGCTGAACTCAGAGCACTTGTTTCTCAGTCCTCAGTGAAGAATGGTAAGAGCTGAACAAAGACAAGGCAAATTCTCAGTAATTCTCCCTAAAGTGACCTACATTGCTAGAAATCTCTTTGTTTTTACAAGCATTTTGAGGTCACTGTGACAGATTTTTGCCCAACTGGATGTTTATCAGAAGGAATTCAGTCCAGCCCAGCTAAGTACTAGGCTAGTTCTGGGTGGGTGGGGGAAGATCAGGTGCCTCAAATAGTTAAAGCTGTCCAAATTCTAAACTTTAAAACCCCTTTTTATTGAAATATAAGTTTGTTTAGTATATTTACACAACAGTTTATGCACATATATACAGAGAAGGCAGATTCTGACAAATTAAAAAATTATTTTTAATAAAAAATTAAAAAAAATCAAAGTAAAGTGCATGAAACTGGGTTTTCTCCCCCCTCCCCGTTTTTCTTTTCTTTGAGACTGGTCACTGTCAACATCTCGCAGGTTTGTTGGGGGTAAGAGGGGTGGGGGTCAAGAGGGAGGAAAATCCATTATCTTTGATTGGGTTTATCCAGTTCATTCGGTATCATTGTGTTCAGGCCAAATGACAGCTTAACAAATGAGTGGAAAGAGTGGAATCTATTCCCGAGGCTTTCTGTGGGCTGTTCTGAGTTACTGGCATCTCTGGTCTCCATATCCGCTTAGCCTTGCCATTAACAGCGGTTACATCCTTAGAACAAAGAATGCACACATGAACAGAACTGCATCGTGTAATGGCATGTCTGTTACTCCAAAGACCAGTAGAAAGCGCCTGCTTCGTGGTATGTGAATGACAGATTTCGATATGGGATGCAATCCACCCTCCCTCTCCCTACGTTCTTAGTAAAGGGTGGGGAGGGGGATAAGAAAAATAAAACCAAATACAAATCCCGTTCACCCAAATGGAGCCCTTCTGGACTTCATCCTCCCAAGTTAAGGGGAAGACAATTGCGACCCCCAGACTCAGTGGGTAATCCGGATCCGCAGATGGGAAACAACATCCAGGCACATCCAAAGGTCCTGAATGGAGAAGGGAGAAGACAAGGCTTTTAGCCACAGTCCACTCCTGGAGAACTTTTAAAGGAAATAGTGTGGAAGGGGGAGAGGGGAGAAAACATGGAAGAGGGGGGAGGGAGGGAGGGAGAGAGAGAGAGAGAGAGAGAGAGAGAGAGAGAGAGAGAGAGAGAGAGAGAGAGAGAGAGAGAGAGAGAGAGAGAAAGTTTGAATGGGAGAGATCTTTGAAAGCCTTCTGGCTCGGGTCACTCAGTGGGCGTTGGCTCAACAACTCCCAGACAGAAGAAGGAACAGCAGACAGTTCAACCCTCCAAAGTGCAGCTGTCCTGCGCCTTTCCATCCCCTCCTCCCACAGCCCACCCTCCCACAGCTCCGTTCCCAAGTCACAGTCCGCCGTACTTGGCCTTGCAGTGCAAAATGTGTTTGGAAAGGAAGTCGAGGCGGCGCTGCAGCAGCTGCACGTGGGGCTCGGCCAAGGCACCCAGCTCCGGGAAGCGCGGCTCATGCCGCCGGTACAGGCGCAGGAGCCGCGCGGCGGCGTCCTGGCCCCGGTGCAGCTCCAGGACCAGCTGGGCGGTGCGCTGGCGGAAGACGCACACCGACTTGAGCAGAGGCTCGTTGTACTTGTCCCACATGCCCGCCACCCGGTAGCCGTGCACCAGGCCCGCCTCGTTGTCTATGAAGACTAACCCTCCTCCGGGGCCGCGGTGCAGGTTGCTGGTGGCGCGCTGCATGACCCTCGGGTCCCACTGGAGGCTGAAAAGGTTGCTGACCAGGCGGTCGAAGTTGGCCGTCAGGTAGTCGAAAAGAATCAGGTCAGTCCACTGCACCAGCTCCACAAGCTCGGGCTCGCTGCGGTTGGCCAGTTCGCCCCCGCCGCGCAGGGGCCGCAGGCGCCCGTCCTCCGAGCGCCAGGGCGCTGGGGCCACTACGTCGGTGAGGTTGGGCAGCCAGCGGGTCAGGCTCACCACGCTGCCCTCGGCCCAGTGCGCGCCGCGCAGCTCGTCCTGCACCTGCGCCCACTGCGCGCCCCGCGGCTCCACCCGCGCCAGCGCCAGCGGGGGCACGTGGCGCTGGAGGCCCAGCAGCCGGGCCAGGTAGTAGGACAGGGCCTCGCCCTGAATCTGCTCTGGGTTGATGCCGTAGCGCACGCAGGCGCGGGTGCCGTCGGCGAAGCGAGCCAGCCGGTTGGAGCTGCGCCCGCAGCCCCCTCGTTCCAGGGCCACCACCCGGGCCCCTCGCGCCGCCTCCAACCAGGATGCCGCCTGCCCCTCCGAGAAGCCGCGGGGCACCTGCTCCTCTAGGCCCCGGCTCCAGAAGATTCCCCCCTGCACCGCCGCTGGGCCGCCCCTCCGGGGCTCCTCCACGTGCCCCCGCTCCTTGCGCTCCGCCGGCTCCGAGAGCCGCTGGGGCGGGCTTTCCCTGGCGGCCGGCACGGTGAGCAGTGCCCGGAAAGTTTTTGCGGGGCCGCCTCGGGCGTCCCCCAGCCGTAGACGGGGGAGGAGCAGAGCCGGCGACGCCGCTCGATCCGCGCTGCTCCGCCCAGGGCGCAGAAGCCCCGGCCCGGGGAAGGGGCGCTGCTGCTCCCGCTGCTCCCGCTGCACTAGCCCGGTCCACAGCGCCAGGAGCGAACCCAGCACCAAGAGCCAGAGCCCGATTGTGGCGGCGGCACGGCCGGACCCCCGCATCCTCCAGCCCATGGGGGCTCCGGGAGCGGGCAGATGCCACTGCTTCAAGCGGAGCCCCGGTGCCGGGGCCCCGGCGGCGATGCGTCCCCAGCAGCCGAGTAGCTGCGGGGCCCGTGACGCCAGTGCCCCATGGTTGCTGCGGGGCTCCGGCGCTGTTGCTGTTGCTGCTGGTTGCTGCTGCCGCTGCCGCCGAGGCTGAGACTGAGGCGGAGGCAGAGGCTGCTACTGTTGCCGAGGTGGAGGCTGCTACTGTTGCTGCCGCTGCTGTGGCTGGCCCCGCTCTGGCTCCCGCTCCGGCTGGGCCAAGTGCTGGGAACTCTCCTCCCAGCCGCTTCGCAGCCGCTTTTGTATTTCGCTGTGAGACCCTCCGGCAGGCGCGATTCACAGGCACCGGGACCACGTGGGAGAGCGGGGATATCCCCCCTCCTTCTCCTCCTCCAGTTTCACCCGCCCCTCACCGCCCTCCTCCCTTCTCCCCTTTTCCTTAAAGTGGCAATGTCTCTCTTCTCTCCGCTGAGATCAATGGGTCCCACGCCCAGCCCAGGGACCCGGACCAGCGGTGTTGGCACAGGGACTCCGGGTGGGGAGGCCCCAGGCGCGCCCGGGCAGTCCGGGGCAGGAGGGAGTAGCCAGAGGCCGAAGGAAGGGGGCCTGCTGATCCCCCCCACCCCAGGCTCTCCCTCCGGGGCGCCAGATGGCTTTGTCCTCCCGCCCTGTCCCTGCCGATGGGGGAAACTGGTGCTTCTGGTGCACCCCCCCGACCCCCGAAAGGCAGGTTTAAGCTGTGCTCCCGGCCCCTATCCCTTCGGGCGGCTCCCATTTTCCCCGTTTCTGATGAGTCTGATTCACGCTTCCTTCCTTATATAACTCCCTGGAAATCCTAGAACCACTGAGGATGAGGCTCGATTAGTGGCGGAGCCTGCTGTATCACTAAGAACTTTGTTCGAGTGAGCAAAGGGCGCGCTCCGGCTTGTCTGGACATCGGGAAAGCTCCCCCTACCATTCGGCAGCCGGGGACTCTTCCCAGTTTTTTTAGTGTCACGCACACACACGCGCGCGCACGCACACACGCACGCTGCTTATTTAACCCAATTTGTAATTCGGTTCAATTCCACAGACATTTAGTAAGCGTCGTTGTAGTCAGGACACTGTGCCCAGAACTCGGAGAATATAAAGACATAACGCAAGCAGCTTTTGCCTTCAAGGAGTTTACATTGCGCTGAAGAAATGCGGCAACCAGAGAGGGCTGGACTTGGGAGTAAGGAAGACTTGCTTTCAAATTAATCCTCAGACATTTCTTAAATGGGTGACCTGGCCAACTAGGGAACTGCTCTGAACATCAGCTTCATCATTTATATAAAATGGAGGGTATAATAGCATCTACCTTATAGGATTGTTCTGAGTTTCAAATGAGAGTCTATATCTATGAAGGCCTTACGGACCCTGTGTATAAATGTGAGCTGTTTATTATTGTTAATCAATAAATAGAAAGGTATTGGAGGGAGGCACCAGCAAGATCCGAGGTGCCGAACTTGGAGTTGCAGATGCCCGGCTTAGAGGTGGAAGGGGCCTCAGGGATCATCTAACCCACCCGGTTTACAGGAGAGACAATTGAGGCCCCGGAAAGTGAGGAAATTTAGGATTCTTGACTGGGGCGGAAAATAACAAAAGTTAAGTAGTTTGTCCGAGGTCACTCAGGGGAATAGAGTCAGGATTAGCCTAGGTCTTCTGCCTTCAAATCCAAACGCTCCTTCACTGCACTACCCTTAGAAAGTGTTCTGAGCAAGACAGTGGGCTTTTCATATCTCTTTACTCGATTTTTTTTATTTTGAAAAAGATAAAACTAAAGCAAAAACAAAATCCCTGCCCACCTCCTCATAAATCCAGATTCTCCCGTCACTTCTTTATGAATAAAGAGCAAAGTTCTGTCTCTCTCTCTCACTTTTTCCTTCCCTGCGCCCTAGTGGGTCCCTAGAGAGCCTAATCAACCAGACCTGACTTGGCCATCTTTATCCTTCCCTCGGTTGGCTTTTCCCCCCTCTCCATCAGCAACTCCATGGGCAACTTTTCAACATGGTGAGACACACACACATATTGTCTATATGTGTGTTCTTTGTATGAGTACATATGTCTATAGGTGTTTCCTTTGGAGAATGACTTGCTAATTATAAACACAGCTCCAGAGAATTCAGTTTCTCCCAGGGGTTATGCCTTTGGAGAAGCACTTCAAAATGACTCCCTTGGTGGCCTTCCTGGTCCTGACCAGGGCTGATCAAGGCCTGGTCAATCTCTGGTAGTTCAGGAGATACTAGTTTCACGTTACCCAGGGAATCTCATTTCCTATCAGCCTGATGCACTCCATCAAACCTACGGAGAAACTTAAAAAAAAAAAAAGTTGGACAGCATCTGTCAGATTTCCAAATGTAGACATTTTGTCCACTAAGAAGTCTAGGCTTGTCTCTTCTCTGGGAATTCCTTTCGGCGTTTTAATTTAACTTTTTGTTAGGCTAAATTGTGAGGAGTCTCTTTCAACTTGGGCAAACTGTAAGCAAGGTGTCCACCTTGTGGCCACTGGCAGGATTTCCTCCTGCTTACAAATGTAGACACTACTCACAGTTGTTCAAGATAATTCAGTTAAAAGCATGTCGGAGCTGATACAATTGAGTCTATCACTTTTACAGTCAAGGAAACTGAGGTCCACAGCTTGCTAAAAGACGTGGTTTCTTGTCTGGGCTGTACTACTGACTCTCAATCCATTTCAACAGACAGGGAATAAATGCTGAAGCAGATCAGCAAAGAGAGCACTACATTTGGTGTCAGACAGTCCTGGGTTCGAATTCTGGCTCCGCCACTTACAATCATTGTGATCTTGGTGCGGGTCTTGGTTTCATCAGCTATAAGATGATCTTAAACTAGAATATCTTTTGAAGTCTCTTACAGCCCTAAAGCCATGCACAGTTCCACATCTAGTAAGGGGGGCTGAATCAGAAAGGTCAGCCTGGATTCCAGGCTAGCTCTAAGTGAAAGATGGTCATTTATTCTTCATGCCTACTATGTCCCATTATGACCCCATTTTAGATTTTCTTGATAAAGATTCTGGTGTAGTTTGCCATCTCCTTCTCTGGCTCACTTTATAGATGAAGAAATGGAGGTAAACAGGGTTAAGTGACTTGCTCAGGGTTATGCAGTTAGTAAGTGTCTGAGGCCAGATTTGAATTTAGGAAGATGAGTCTTCCTGACTCTAGGCCTGGCACTCTATTGCACCACCTAGCTGTCCTATACACACACAAACATATACACATAATATATATACACACATACATATGTACACGTGTATGGGGCAACTAGGTGGTGCAATGACCAGAGTCAGGAAGACTAATATTCCTGAGTGTTTGTATATGTACATATACACATACACATGTACATATAGAGCATAAACAGTTAACATACCAACATATGCAAAGTACTTTAGTTAAATACAAGGTAGTTTGGTAGAAAGAGGAAAGAGTACAAGTAGAGAAGCTGGAGGTTGAGGTGCATTTTTAAAAGGAGGACATGTCATGTGGAGATAAGGGGAGTACATTTGAGGAATGGGGGGGGGCAAGATGGAGTGTCATGGGGAAGGCACAGAGAGAAGGCCAGTCTGGATAGATGGAAGAACAGGAGGGGGGGAGCAACGTTCCCCTTGGAAAGAGGTTGGGATCACATTGTGTTGGGTTTTAAAAATCTAAACAGAAAAATTTCTGTTATCTCCTAGAAGCAATAGGAAGCCAGTGAACTTGGTCGAGTAGGAGAGTCATAGTTGCTGACATCTACAAAGTGTAGTGGACTTTAAAACTTTATTTAACCACATTGCAGATGCCCATTGGAGGTCATGCAACACGAACATCTTCCCAAATCAATGATCTTTCTTTTGAAGGGCACAATTTCAAATCTTGTTTTGGTTGGAAGCATGAAAACATTTGCATAATGAATCCTCGAAGTTTTTAAAGATATTTCTTAAAAGCCATCTTCTGCCTATAGCCATGGGGTCACCATATGTCAGAGCAGGGGTGCTAATAGAAAACTTAAATACCATTTAAAGCTCGATTCCACTTCTCTGCCTTCTAGTTATCTACTGTTCCCATTTCAGTGAGATTAGGCAGATTGATTTCATTGTTGTCCTCATTAAAAACTACACAGTTGCAGTCAATAGAGGACTTTTTTTTTGGACATTGCCATATTGCTATTCAGCTAATTATAATAGCTTGAATATATGTAGTGCTGGGAAGACGGGGGTGGGGAGCTGAATCTGTGATTTCTGCAGTGAAGGGAGCTCCTTTATATAAACTCCCTCCACTCCCATTCCAGGTTCATTAACGTTATGGAGATTTACTCACTCTATGCTCCCACCAAATTTTTCTACTTGCTTCTCATACACAACATTTCACTTCCATATTTACCTCTGTGCCTCTAGTTCCCATAAAAGCACAGGTCAAGAGGATGCCTCCTGCAGAAGACCTTTTCCAATTACTAGTGCCTCACCATGGGGCAGTCAGATGATACAGTGGATAGTATCTGACCTGGAGTCAGGAAGACTCATCTTCCTAGTTCAAGTCTGGCCTCAGACACTTACTAGCTACGTGACCCTGGGCAAGTCACTTAACCCTGTTTGCCTCAGTTTCCTCATCTGTAAAATGAGTTGGAGAAGAAAATAACAAAACACTCCAGTATCTTTGCCAAAAAATATCCCAAATGGGGCCACAGAGTCAGACGCAACTGAAAAATGACTAAAGAACAACAATGTTTTCTTCACTCCCACCACCAACCCACTCATTACTCTGCCTGTACTTTTTATGTTAGAGATGGGTAGGTGGTACAGTGGCCAGAGCCCTGGACCTGAAGACAGGAAAACCTGAGTTCAAATCCCAACTCAGACGTTTATTTAACTGGGTGACCCTGGGCAAGTTTGCCTCAGTTTCCTCATATGTAAAATAGAGATAATAATAGTACCCAGGCTTATTGGGAGGATAAAAATTAGATGACGTTTGTAAAGTGCTCTGTAACCCTTAAAACACTATATCAGTAATAAAACTTTGTATTCACTTATCCAGGGCATTTGGAAACACTTTGTATATGTACGAGTTGTTTCTCTTCAACAAAATGTAAGCCCCTTGACGAGGGCTCTTTCATTTTTGTCCATGTCCCCAGTGCCCTGCACATTGTAAGTGTTTAATAAATGCTTGTCCTTTGATTGATCAATCGATCCATATCAGCAGTTTGTCTACGACTTAGAGAATTGCTTAGTTTGCCAAGAAGTTGGGTCACTTGCCCGGAGATGACACAGTAGGCACATTTTAGAGAACCTAAGCCTCCTTGTCTCCTGAGGCTGGTCCCTTCACCCCTCTGTCACATTGTTAGGGCATGGCTTCAAAGTTTCCAACATTTTCCTTAAAACAGCCCTATGATACAGGTAGAGCAAGTATACCATTATCCCCATTTTGCAGAAAAGAACACTGAGGCTAAGAGGTGACGGCCTCTGGTCACCCAGCTGGTAGTGGACCGAGTCACAACTTGAACTCAGGTCTTCTTTCATAATATTGACTATGATTCCTAGAGCCATGAGGCTGGAGGAGACTTTCAGAGTTCACCTAAGTTACCTTCTTATCTCTAGGCAGGACTCCTCCCAAACCATATGGAAATGATAAGAATGCTATTTTAGAAATAGCATAATTCTCCTACATCTTGTAATTCAATTTAACATTGAACAGAAAGTATAGGTAGTGGAAGACTCAGCTTCCTGAGTTCAAATTCAGCCTCAGATATGTCTTAGCTCTGTGACCCTGGGCCAATCATTTAACCCTATTTGCCTAGTTTCCTCATCTGTAAAAAAGAGCTGAAGGAGGAAATGGCAAACCTGCTACAGTATCTTCACCAGGAAAAGCCTGAATGGGGCCATGGAGAATCAGATACTAGTGATATGACTGAACAACAATCAAAAATCATCATCAACTATTTATTAAAGGATTTATTTTGTGGACTTTGCTGGACAGGGCAGAGATGAGATGCAAAGACAGTCTTAGGAT
>CM053592.1:171830008-171845606 GCA_028646515.1 Pseudochirops corinnae
GGCCAGAATGAGGCATTTTCTTTGACAGGCTTTGACTTGAAGGCAAATTCTTTCCCCAGCCCCCAACTAGGAACCTGACATCTCTTCACATCAAGTATTTAATTTTCTTTGTTGGAAATAAATTGGTATGTAAAATATGTGTTACCAAGGATGCGAAACCCATGGAGCATATGGGGGCTCATACAGTGATACATTTGAAGGAGCCCAGCTGACATGTTAGAGGTTTAGGTGGAGGAAGGGCTAGAAGCCTCCTAAATAGCATCTTCTCCCAAGGAAAATGTTTTCTTCAAGTGGGCCAGAGGAAGTCTGGCATCATGGATAGAGATCCTGTCTTTGAATCAGGGAAAACCTCCCTTTGACATATCCAGGCTATGTGACCCTGGTCAAGTAAGTCCCCCAGGAAACACTCTAAGACTATCCATTGTAAAACAGTTCCCAGTCTACATTGGGAGAAAGAGTTCCCTCACTGGGAGTGCCCTAAGCATGGTGTGATGAGTTCTGAATTTGGAGTTAAGAGTTCTGAGCTGCAGTCCCAGCTATGGCATTTATGAAATATGTGACTCTGGGCAGTCATTTAATTCATGGTTCCTCACATAAAATGAGAGAGTTGGACCAGAAGTCCCTTCTGTCTGGGAGGGGGAGTTGTAAATGTTTAACAACTGACTCTTGGGGGTGGCAGGCACACTTTTCAGGTTAATACATATTATTAACTCTTTCTCCATCACTTTCTTAAGTCTAGACAATTGAGGAAATAATAAATCAAGCCCTGATTGGGTAGCATTTGCCAATTCCTGAGGTGCAAGTGATCACGATAGAAATTTAACAATCAGCTCTCACCAAATTCAAGCTGACTCCAGCACACCCCTGTATCTAGATCTGTCTCTATGATCTTCAATCCCAAGTCAGGTTAAACAAATAAAGGGAATAGACAACATTAATATGGCATTACCAGAATCCAACCCAAACTAGGTGTCTGGGCTCTAAGAAAGGTCAGACTAAAGTCTCTGTGCCTTAGCTAACCCATTTGTGAAATGGAGGAGTCGGATGAAATGAGATTGAAGATATTTCCCAAAAGAGAGTATAGTAGACAGAGGGTCAATCTTGTTGTACCTTACTTAAGTACCTTACTTAACCTTTCAGTGCCCCCAGAGCTGATATTTAAAGTTATCAATTAAAGAGAAATTGTCAATCTGCCTAGGTGGAGAGAAATTTTGTACCAAGAGTTCCCTGCACTGATGAAAAGATAGATTGAGCCCAAAGACATCTTTCAGCATCAACATTTCTAGGATTACTGCTTGGGAGTGGGTTGGGTTGGGCCCTGCGATATTGGAGGTCCCTCCCAACTCTGAGATTCTAGGATTCTATCCTTCCCGGGGGCAGTTTGCCCTGTGGGGCTATGGCATAATCTGCCCGCTTTTAACTTTTCTGAGGAATTGGTTGGAATCAGCAAGCAGTCCATCAACAAGTCCATGTTAAACACCTACTGTATCAGGCACTGGAAATATAGGTGCAAAGAATGAAATAATCTCTACATACAATGAGTTTATAATCTAAGATAATGAGCTGCTATAAATGAGGGCTAAGGCATCATGGCAAGCCTACTATGGTGAACTAGTCCCAAGAAGACTGAGGAAAGTTCAGGTGTCTTCTTTGCAAAAACTGGCATAGAAAGTCAACAGAAATAATAGCAAAGAGCCAATCAGGGAAGAGCTGGCTGTTAATTGAGTATCTTCACTAACCACTCCTCTTTTCATTGCCTTTGGGGAAAGATTTGTGTAGGATAACAGCAAAGGTGACCCAGAACAAGCCAGAGTAACTTAGCAACCTTCTTAGCCTCAGGAGGTCTTTTCCTCATTACTCTTAGAAAAACAGCATTTAAGATCCACAAGGTGAAAAAAAGACCCACTTTTTCCCACTGAGACCTTTGCCTGGTGTTGAGAGAATGCCTTGACCTTTGAAAAGTTAATTTTCTCCAGTTAATCAGTCATTTGTGTCAATGCCACCAGTGGTCAGAAAAGGAACACATGAGTTTCATTGTGAGTGAGGGCATTATAATACAATGAGGGGGGAATAACCCAGTGCCTCCTCCTGAGAGGATACTAGGTCAGGTCATTCCATCTATACAGTCTGTGACTCCACAAATATTTATTGGGCCCTCATTCCTAAATATTTGATAGTCCTAGATCTAGAGGCAGAGGAAAACTCTGAAGACATCAAGCCCAGCTCCATTTTACAGATGAGTAGACTGAGGACAAAAGAGGTGTAGTTACTTCCCTGGTCATACAGCTAAGAAATAGTAGAGTTATAGGAATAGTCTAAGAAAGATGCTTCTTCTGACTCATGCTAAAACTTCCTGGGAATCCTTTGTGGCTACAGAGGATATGAGCAGAATTACACTACCCAGACCATTGTGTGGCAATAATTTTGTATGTGTCAAGCAACAAGAGTCCTTGGTTCTCCACCAGACTTAGCAGGCTAACTCCGCACTTAGTCGTTTATTTATTTTCTCAAGTTCTTTGGGGACTTGAGATGTTCAACAAACACACACACACACACACACACACACGTAATTTTTACTATTGTGGCTACTCTGTCTACCATCTCAATATTTTTTAAAAAAAGGAACATCCAAATATAAATGAATCCCAGTCCTGCCTCAGACATTTACTAGCTGTGTGATTTTGGGCAAGTCACTTAACCTCTTTCAGTCTCAGTTTCTCCATATGTAAAATGGAGATAAATAATAGTAACTTTTATTGTTGTAGTTCAGTCATGACCAACCCTCTGTGATCTCATTTCTGGTTTTCTTGGCAAAGATATGAGGCTGGTGCCCTTGCACAGCCCTCCCTCACTTAAATCCAATTCACTTGCAAGTCATGGTATCCCCTTTCTGATGTCACGGTCCTCTTCCAGAACAAAGGACAACTGGTTTTCCATACTCTTAATGATTTAATAGATTCTCAAAAATGTTTAATTACCTCTATGCAGATAAATAAAAAAAAGAACTTGAGTGCACATGGTAATGTATCAGGCACAGTGCTAAGCACTGGAATGCAAAGAAAAAATATTTAAAAGACACTCCTCGCTGTCAAGGAATTTATATTCTAGAAGAACAATACAATAAATATAAGTAAAAGGTGAGCAGGGACCAGAATTTTGTTGCATGGGGAGCTGAGGAGGATGCAGAACACTGCTCCCTAACCGCAGTTATGAATGGGATGGCTGGATGACTTGGAAACTGTGTGTGTGGGACAGCCAGTAGATACAGGGAGCCCAAGTGGGCCAGTTGTCACACACTCAATGGACTGTGTTGGGCTCTGATATGGCAGCTCCAAAGATGAATGGGTTGACTTCCCCAGGACTGGGACATGATTTCAGGTCCAGTTCTTAGGTCAGATGTGGAAGGCACTGGTGCAGTTGTGGAGGAACAGGTGGTGGGAATGGGGTGGGGCAGAGCAGGCAGATAATCAGATGACCTGCATTGACAGCTGGCAACCAGTTTTATATATTCAGTCTTATGTCATATATAATTTATGCTTAACAGATCTAAAACAGAATTCATGATCTTTCCTCCCAAACTCACCCCTCTACTAAAATCCCCTCTTTCTATCAAGAGCATTACCATTATTTTGAAAAAAAATTAAGTAATATTTTATTTACACTATCATTTATTCTCTCTTCCTCCCACTATCCTCTACTTAATTGGATAATTTTTAAAAATCCTCAAAAAAAAAAACACTCATAAAAAACTCTCTCGCTAGCCATATTCAAAAACAGATATTTCATTCTGTATTTCAAGTCTTTCACTTTTCTGGTAGGAGATGGGTGGTGTGTTTCATGTTCAGTCCTCTCAACTTATAATTTATCATAGTATTGATCAGAGTTCTAAAGTCTTCCAAAGCTGTCTTTTCTCCATGATATTGTCATTTTGTAAATTGTCTTCCCTGATTCTGCCCATTCTACTTTGCATCAATTCATAGCAGTCTTCTCAGTTTTCTTCTGAAACTGTTCAATGCCATCATTTCTTACACTACCATAATATTTACATCATATTTGTATATCATAATTCGTTTAGCCATTCCCCAATAGAACAATCCTTTTGTTTCAATTTTCTGGCTATGAAAAAAGCTATAAATATTTTTGTATGTGTAGCTCCCTTTCCTCTCTCTTTGATTTCTATGGGGATGTGTGTGTGCATGTATATGTCTAGTAATGGCCCAGCAGGGTCAAAGGGTATGTGCAATTTAATAGCTCTTGGGGCATCATTCCAAATTGCTTTCCAGAATAGCTGGACCAATTCTCAGCTGCACCAACAGTGCACTGATGTGACTATTTTCCCAAATCCCCTCCAACATTTGTCACTTTTCTCTTTTGTCATTTTTGCCAATCTGATAGGTATAAGGCAGAATCTCATTATTGCTTGAATTTTCATTTCTAGTACCGCTCTGACTACATCATTCCTCCATTGGGTCCCAATTACCTCTCAGGTCAAATTCTTCTGTTTGGCCATTAAAGGCTTCACTACCTAGTCAAAACTGATCTTTCCAGGTTTATTATATATTTGACTACTTCCTACATTCTGTGGTCTAGAGGAAATTACTTTCTCTCTCTTCCTCACATGGTCAATAAGTCAGTTAACTAGCATTTATTAAATCCCTACTGTGTATCAGGCACTGTGATAGTGTTAGGAATAAAAAGAAAGGCAACTATGAGTTCTTGTAGAGCTCAATGTCTGATTGGGGAAAAAGGTACAAAGAAGATATAGACAGGATAAATTGGGAAAGTCTTAGAGGGAAGATACTAACATTAAGGAAGACTGAGAAAGGCTTCTTGCAGAATGTTGGAATGTGAGACATGAAGGAAGCCAGAAAAGCTAGGAGGCAGAGAAGAGGAGAGCTTTCTAGGCATGGGGGATGGCCATAGAAAGAACTTGAAGCTGAGAAATAGACCGTTTAGTTCAAGGAACGAGGAGACCAGATATAAGAAGACTAAAAAGGGAGGAAAGGGCTGACTTGTGAAGGACTTTAAAGGTCAAATAGAGGAAGTAAATAGGGAAACATTGGTATTTGTTAAATTGGATGTATATATGATGGAGGGAAGATATTGTCAGATCTTTGCTTTAGGCAGCTCAGTTTGAAAACGAAGTGGAGGCTGGAGAGGAGTGGGGAGAGACTTGAGGCAGGCAGCCATTGCAAGAGTCCAGGAAAGAGGAGCAGATACTGAAGGGGTGGAGTGTCAGAGAAGAGAAAGGAGGCATATACAAGAGATGTCATCAGGAGCTGACAACTGACTAGACAAGGAAGGTTGAGAGGGAGGGATGTAGGATGACACTTAGATTCTTAGTTTGGGTGAGTGGGAGAATAATGGGTAACTAAGGAGCATGAATGAATCATGGGATATTTAGTGAATGCCTGAGGCTCAGGGAAAGGAAATATCCTTCCCTGGATCATGTTTACTTGTCAAGGCAAGACTAGAATGGAGGTCCCAGGGTGCTTTCCACTATAATATACTTCTTTTCTCTCTCTAAGAGGTGTAGCCACCATCAAAATTGTAAGATAGGGTAACTAATAATAATAATACACAGCATTCCTTTTCATATTCTTCTACCTTCGCCCTACACTAGCCATCCCACCAAGTCTGGAATGCACATATCTTCTTCATTGAATCACTCTCTTCCTTCAAGACTGCTTAAGTCCCACCTTCCACACTAAAACTTCCCAGATTTTTCAAATTGTTCATGCTCACCCTTCCTAACTACCTTTTAATTTTTTAAAAACAAATACCCTGTAGGTACTTATATGTGAACATGTTGACTTAACCATTGGAGTATAAGCCCTTTGAGAGTATAGACAGTTTCATTTTATGTTCAGCAAAGTGCTTGGCACGTAATAGGTGTTTAATAAATTCCCTTTGAATTGAATTAATAATAGATCATGTTTACATAAAGCTTAAGAGTTGCGAACATCTTCATATATGTTAGAACATTTAATCTTCACAATAATCCTATAAGGTAGGTGCTATTGTATTTGTGGGCATCTAAGTGCTGTAATAGATAGAATGCTAAGCCGGGAGTCAGAAAGACTCATCTTCCTGAGTTCAAATCTTGTTTCAGATATTTACTAGCTATATGACCCTGGACAAGCCATTTAACTTTGTTTGCCTCAGTTTCCTCATCTGGAAAATAGGCTGGAGAAGGAAGTGGCAAACCACTCAATATCTTTTGCAAGGAGAAGAAGTATCCTTCCCAAGACCATGATTAGTTGCCAAGGTAAAACTAGAATTCAGGTCTCTTGACACCCAGTCCAGGGTGCTTTCCAATGTGTCATACTTCTCTTCTCTATCTTTAGGAGGTGTAGCCACCATCAAAGTTCTAGAGAAGTGTAACTAAGTTTATCAAGGGAAAGGAGAGATGTTATCACAAACGTAGGACTATTTTCAAAAGTTGACCTCTCTGGACTAAAGAGACCCAAGAAAGAGCATCAGTTTGGAATATGTAATACCACCAACTACGAATGTGGGTTTGTACATCAACTCCTGACTAGTGTGTAACCCAGTGCTAGACCCACAATAGAACAATAAATGCCTTTTGATCTGAATTGAGAAGAGTTAGGTTTCTTTGCATTATATCCCTGCCCTCACAACCTCTGAGCATCTTTTCTCGTCTCCCAACTAGATGAATCCTCACCCTCAAAGACTCTCAACAACAGCACTTATGATATTCAAGGCACAGTTCTAGAACCAGTGGATTAAAACACACACACACACACACACACACACACACACACACACACGAAAATAGTCCCTGCCCTCAAGGGGCTTATATTCTATTGTAGAGAGAAAAAGCATTTATACAGATAAATAAATGTACAAGATAGTTTGAGGAGGAAAGGACCACAATAACTAGAGTAGGAGTTCTTGGAGTTAATCTAGGAGTCTTTGGATAGATTTTAGGGGATCTATGAACTTGGATAGGAAAAATAATTATATATTTATTTTCCTTAGCCTTTAACCAAAACTTCCTTTCATTTTGAATGTAAGCAACCAACCATTATTCTGAGAAGAGGTTTCTTTGTTTCCCCAGTCTGCCAAAGTGGTGGGTCTATGACTAAAAAAGTCTACTACTTGGGTCTATGACTAAAAAAGAAATGAAGAAGCCCTAAACTAGAGGGAACAGGAAAAACTTTCCTTTAGAACAGAGATGAACCTTAAGACAAGTTTAGGTTTCTAAGAGATGGTGGAGGAGGGAGTGTCTTATAGTCATAGGAAACAGCCTGTACCCAGGCACAGCAAAAAAAGGCAGAATGGGGAATTTGGGGAATGGAGAGTAGTTTGGCCAGAGCCCATGAAACGGGCAGTAAGGCTGGAAATGGAGGCTAAGGTTAGAGCTTTGGGGGGAGTGGGGGGCGGGAATCTGTATTTTATCATAGAGGCACTAGGGAACCACCAAAGATTACTGAGCAGGCAAATGACATGGGCAAATTTGTGTCTTAGTAGGATGGTTTTAGCAGCTATGAGGATGATATATCGAAGAAGCAAGAAACCTTCCAGCCCTCTACTTCTTTGCCAAACCCCAAAGTGATCTTCACCTGGCAGGCACTCCATAAATATCCCATGATTACTTCATTCTCCATTTGGAAAAAATACAACATAGAAGAGGAGGTGGATGTGAACCAGCATGGCGCTTCTTAATGTCCTTCTAAGACCCATGGTTAATGGAACCTTTTGATATACAGCACAGGGAGTGGAGAACTTCCTGAGCATGGAGTCGGAAAACCTGTGTTTGAGTCCCAGTTTTAATATTTTATACTAGCTGTTGTGACTGGTCTAGTCACCTAAACTTGTAGAACCTCAGTTTTCTTGTCTTTAAAACAGGCATAATACAAAGTTGTGACATAAAGTACTATATCTACATACTTACACAGATTTTTCTCTGTCCTTCCCTCCCTCTCTCTCTCTCTCTCTCTCTCTCTCTCTTTTTCTCTGTCTCTCTGTTTCTCTCTCTCTCTTTTTCTCTGTCTCTGTTTCTCTCTCTCTTTCTCTGTCTCTCTGTTTCTCTCTCTCTCTCTTTTTCTCTGTCTCTGTTTCTCTCTCTTTCTCTGTCTCTCTGTCTCTCTCCATCTCTGTCTCTGTCTCTGTGTGTCTCTCTGTCTTTCCACATGCCCACACACACAAATCACACACGCATGTACACACAGTATGTCAAAAGTTTTAGTGTGGTTTTAAACTATTAATGCTTCAAACTAAGCTAAAACTTTTGTAACATCCTGTATATTTGTGAGTCATTAGTAAGAAAGAATAATGCAGCAGAACGAGTATTGGGTTTGGAGCACCTCGTTTCCAATCCCAGTGTTACTACACACTATCCATGTGACTCTGTGCCTCCGTTTCCTCTTCTGTGAAATGAGACCTGTATTAGACTATGTCTAAGGTCCCTTTTACCTCTAAACCTATGATCCTGCCATTACGGAAACTGTGTCTTGAATTTGTAACTGTACAGTGTATGGAGGTATCTTAGCATAGAGAAAGCACTCCTGAGAGCAGTACTAAGAAATAGCTACTGACTGGTTCTGTCACTCAGTTTCCTCACCTGTTAAAAGTGGACATTGGTGGTCTCTTCAATCCCTAAATCTACTCTCCTGTGCAGAGCTTTAACTAGCAAGTTTTGTATGTAGGGTGAGCAGAATGAAATACACTAGGGGGGAGCCAATGATGTGGGAGAAGGGCGAGCCAGCTTAGGGAGAATCTCACCCAGGGCAGGGCTGGGGAATGGGGAGGGGAGGGGAGGAGGAAACATGGGCCATCATCCATTGTTAACTTATTCGTATTAACAAGATGTTGAAAAGAAACTCCAGAGCCATAGGACATATGTTCAAGTCACATACTAGATAGACACGTACCTTAGGCAAATCATTTAATCATTTATCCTCTCGGTACTCCTAGCTAATTCTTAAAGACTGTAAATTGCAAGCTAGATGTGATGGCGCAGAACTCTAATTCTGATCACTGGAGGAGGGTGGAAATGGCAGATCTCAAGCTCTGGAATCATGAAGTCAATTGGCTGTGCCAATGGGGTGACTCCAAGTTTGGCATTCATTTGGTAAACACAGGAGGGTGAGATGGGTTACCAAAGAAGGGATGATCTGGCTTAGGTCAGAAACATAGCAAGTCAAAGCTCCCAGCAGATCAGTAAAAGAATTGGGCTCATTCGTAACCTCTGCATTTCCAGCTTGGGCAAGATGAGGAAACACAGTCTAGATAGACAGATGATAGATAGATAGATAGATAGATGATAGATGGATAGAGATAAGATAAATAGATAGATGGACGGATAGAGATTAGATAGATAGATAGATAAATAGATAGATAGGTGATAGATAGATAGATGATAGATGGATAGAGATTAGATAGATAGATAGATAGATAGATAGATAGATAGATAGATAGATAGATAGATGGATAAAGGGGTGAATGGATGGACAGACTAAAAGTTGCAGAATGGTTGGTAGAGTAAGTTTCCTCATAAGGAGCTCTTTCTACCAATAAAATCCCGGATCTGTAACTCTCCTCCAAAAAATACCCCACAAAACAAAAAGTTAGGTCCTAAGAGCTGTTGTTTCTACCATACTGGAAGACTGTCTGTGTCCTCGGGGACAATGTCCAGATGTCCCTGCCTTGGTCATGGCTCTGATCCTGGCATCTCTATGATTCATTCCTACTCTAGACTATTTAGATTCTCAGGGTCTCTTTTACTTGACTGTAGCCATTTCCCCCCATTTAATGCTGTTCATATGACTAACAAATGCCCTCAAAATCCTAAAAGCTAATTTCCCTGTGAGTCATGTGGAGGCCTTTTGTATGGGCATAATGTTCTGCCCTTGGCAAGGCCAGGCCTGTCTGCTGGCCTCAGTGAGCCACAATGACAGCTCTGACCTCCATCCTCCGCTGATCCCCACTTGAACTTCTCTCCTTTCCCTCCCCCTGAAGAAAGGAGGCTGTGGTTCTCTCAGATCCACATGAAAGACATTTCAGTCCCCTGCAAATTATCTCTTCAACCAAAACGGTGTGATTGTGGTGAGCCCTGGGTTCTTGCTAACAAAATCCTCCCCCTCCCTTCCTCCACCCAGCGAGCTTTAATTCAGTGTCTATCTCCTTGTGAATGGGTTGGGGGGATTTCGGATCAGTGCCTCCTAAAAAGACATGTGAGGAGCAGGAAGGGAGGAGGAGACATCAAGGGCTTTGTCCACGGTTCTTTTGGATGAACGAAGAGGAGGGTCATTATCTATTTCCAATGACTGGGGAACTAAGTAGCTCCTGGGATTGAATTAGCAGGGCATTGAAGCAGATTTGGTTCCTGGGGTGACGGGACAACAGTCCAGGGATGGGGTGGGGGTACAAGGGAAGCCTGTCACCCTGGTTGCTTTGTAAAGGAGTCTTTCTTTCCAGTGGGGCCCCTTAGCCTCTCATCTCCCCCTCCCCCCTTCCCTCCCAGCTCTGATGGCAGCTGAATCCATCTTTCCCTCTAAGTGAATCACAGTTTTAATAAAGCTATTGTATTTGACCACAGGCTTAGCAAATGGTAATAGACCATCATAAGGGAAGATCATTAAAGTTCTCCAAAGCCGGCATTCAACTCCTTCATCTCCAGGGTTTCCAGGTCTTTGATAAGAAATAAACTCTCTTTCTCTTTTTTTAAATTAAAATCTAAATAATAGTAAAGCTCACTTTTCATTTGGTTTCCAGTATGTTCCCCGGGAAGCAGGCAGGCGGGGCTTTCTAATTTCCTGTCTCCATTAGAGGGGACTAGGGCAAATGGATTTTTATGCTTGTAGGGAGCTATCCCAGCTGCGGTCCCAGAATGGATCTGCAGGGTTTGTTGGTTAGAAGGAGGGGGCTGGGTGAGGGTGGGGGTCAGAGAAGAGTAATAGAAATGATTACGACTCTGGAGATGGATTCATAAAAGGCAAGAACAAAATGAGTTCAGAGAAGGGAAAAGGCGCTGAGTAGAGAAAATGACTGTAAATATACAGTACAGTGGAGAGAGAATAGATTCTAGAGTAAGGAGACAGGTTCAAATCCCACCACTAATACTTTCTACCTGTATGACTTTGGACAAGTCACTACGCCTTCCATGGCCCCAGTTTCCCTAGATATAAATTAAAAGGGTTGAACTGGATCTCTTCTGGTGTCCCTTCAAGCTTTGGGTCTATGATATTTGTACAACTCAGAAGCAAATCACTTCTCCTTCATTTGTAAGATATGGGGACTGGACTACATAGTATCTTAGGTCCCTTCCAGAACTAGATCTATGATTCAATGACTTATTATTTGCATGATCCAGAAGAAAACCACTTCCTCTCTGTGTGCTCCTATATGTAACATGAAGTCATGGGATTAGATGGCCTCTGAAGAACCTTCTAGCTCTAGACCTCTGCTATTATTACTTCCTAGTTGTATGACTCAGAGACAAGTGACTTACCTTTTCTGAGACTCAATTTCTTCCTCTGTAAAATGAGGGGGTTGGACTAGTTGCTTTATGAGGTCCCTTCCTACTCTAGACCTATGATCTAGATATATAAGTAAGATAGATAGATAGATAGATAGATAGATAGATAGATAGATAGATAGAGATAGATAGATCGATCTATATCTATCTAGCTATCTAGCTATATATCTATATCTCTCTCTATATATATTTATATATTACTAGTTTTATGACCAGAGAGAAAATATTTATCTTTTTCAAGCCTCAGTTTCCTTGCTTGAAAGATGAGAATGTTGGGCTAGATGAGCTCTGAGGTGCCTTCCATTCCAAATCTGTAAATCTATGATCTCTAAATGCAGAGGAAAAGCAGAAAGGAAAAAATTAGTATGAGCCACACTCAGGGAAATGAAAGGAAGAGCACTTGACTAGAAAATCCTCTTTGGAGGGCCTCAATGGAAGATACATCTCCAAAGCAGATGTCAAGACAAAACAAAACAAAGAACCCTGTCTCTTTACCACCAACATTTTCCCATCAATGCCAGATGGATGGAAATCATGGATTACCAAGATCTCCAGGGACTATCAGAACAGTTAGCATTTGTATAGTTTTAAAGTTTGTAGTGACCTGTCTTACATGACCTAAGGAGAGCCATCATGGTGCAATGGAAAGAGCTTTGGCTCTGGGGTCTGAGAAGCTGGGTTCAAATCCTGCCTGTATCACCTGCTATCTATATGATCTGGGTAAATGATTTCATCTCACTGGGTTTCCTCATCTGTTAAATGATCCCTGAAGACTTGTTTGGCTCTCAGTTTGTGATCTCATGTGACTCTCACTACAATTCAGTAAAGTATTGTATACATCTCATGCATAAGGAAATAGAGGTTCAAATAGATCAAGTTTCTTGTCCAGGTTCACATGTTGTTTGAGGCAGTATTCTAACCACGGTCTGCAAAATGACAACTAATCTTTCTGTTTTTCTTGTGTTTTCAACTGGGAGCATGAAGTGGGAGGGAGTTGATGTGAGGGTGACAAAGCCGATCTTGGTTGATTTTAACAAATAAAATATTTAGAAAAAAAAGAAGAAAGAAAGCATGACAAGAAACCCAAAGGAAAAACAGAAAGATTAATAGCAGGATGAATTATACTGTCAAAAAATGGCCTGTGCAAATGACATGGATATGGGTCTGAAAAGGAAGGGGGCCAGAAAGGTAGCGAGGTTGAGATGCAACAGATTCCTATCCTGAATGACACTTCTGAAATATTATAAGAACCAGTGGATGGCATCCATCATATCCTTTATCCTTCCATATTTAGATGGATCATCAATCTCATCAAAGTGAATCAACACAGCTACATCCTTTGTCTCTATTGAAGAAATGATGAACTGAGAACACACATGTACTGAGAAACAGAACTAAAATTACATAAAGCCTCATATGATATACTACAGCATGACCTACATATATAATACAACAATGCCACACGTCGTGAAAAGTTCAGAAACTCTATCCAGGAGATAAAGATAAGCATGTTTTGCTCAGCAGGAAGCTCTTCTCGTTCAAACACTATTGAAAACCAATGGACTATAATCAAGGCAATTCTCGGGAAAATTGACTGTTCCTTAAAGATACTTAATATCTTTAATATTCAATGTGATAAAAGCATGGCTTCACAGTGAAGAATTAAAGAATATGTGTAATATGTAATTAAAGTATGTTAATACTTTATCACAGAAGACCAACAACTCAACTGAATCAATCAATCAGCAGCCTACTAGGTCTTAAGGAATTTTTCTAAAAATGTGGGAACAAATCCTTAATCAATTGAAAAGGATTATGATGTTTTATCCATAAGATTAAGAAAGATGACACAACATAGGAAACATCTTGCAAATGGCTAAAAGAATCAGATGCACTTCGGGGTCCACACATAAAAATAGCAATCAGTTCAGTGATGAGCCAAGCTATGAAAGACCAAGATTGGGAGCTAAGGATTCCAGTGTGAGAATAGGAGCCAGACCTTGAGAAGAAATCATTCTTGAGGAAAAGAGAGAGTTTCTCTCATTTTTCTCCCCTCTTCTTCTCTTGACCACAGAAGACAACACATCCAGCCAGGAGTAGAGTGACACACTGAGAACAAAAGATGCAGAAACATGGTTATTCAAGGAGGATTTAAAAAAAAAAAAACTTACACACCATAAAATATGAAGAGTTGTAAGTTAGTCCTTTGCTACATGTGAATCATATACTTATGCTTCATACCACCATACTCAAAGTTTGAGTCCCTTCTTCGCTTAGAATTATGTATGTTTTGGGGAGAACGTACCTCACACTTTTGTGGCAATCCATTGTGCTATCCACGATTACTAAATGACCTTAGAATAAAGCTCTTGCTAAAAAACAAACTTCTTCCAGATGTCTCAGGCCCAAGATGGTAAAGGGATCAAGCAACTAATCAAAAGGAGACTAAAAAGGTCTCTTTGCTAGCACTGATGCAAGAGTCTGTTGCTTTGCCCATACTCATATCTGGGACACAGTCCTGGGTGGCAGGCAAGGAGGAGCACTGGCACATCAGAGTTTGTCACTGGGGGATCAGGAACTCTTGTCACAGTTCCAGGGCAGAAAATAGTGCTTGTGGTCACTCACAGACCAGTGCAAAGACCAGGGGAGTAGTAAACACCTCTTCTTAGAGCATACCAAGTTGGAAAAACTGAAAACTTACGGGTCCCTCAAAGTATCTCTGAAAACAGCTGCACAAAATCCCTGAAGCTTAGGACAGTACACCCTCCACTCTGGAAGCAGTGCCCTACTTTAACAAAGAGGTAAAAGTCAAGAAATAGGCTGGGAATGTGAGCAAACAGTAGGAAAGAAAATCTTACCATAGAATTACTATGGTGACAAAGAAGAAAAAAAACATACATTCAGAAGATAACAAAGTCAAGGTGGGGGGGGGGGAGCCAAGATGGTGGTGTAGAAGCCGGAAAATTCCATGAGTTCCCCCAACAACCACCTCAAATACCTATAAAATATGCCTCTAAACAAATTTTAGACCTACAGAACCCACAAAATGACACAGAGAAACAAATCTCCCGCTGAAGTCAGCCTAGCAGGCTGGCAGGAAAGGACCATCACAGCACTGGGAGCTGAGTCCCTGCTCTGCTTGAGCTGCTCAGTTTTAGCCTCAAGGCAACCCTGACCAGCAGCAGCTAGAGCAGACTTCAGGAGAGTGAATCACCAGCAGCTGTGATGGTTTCCAGACTTGTCAACCTATAAATGCCAAAGAGCAAGTAAAAGGTCAGTGTGAAACTCTGTTGGAACTGGGGGGGGGGGTGGGATGGAAGAGCACAATCTGGCCCCTACCCCCAGGGTGAGAAGCAGTAAATGACTGGTGGCTGTGTAGCCACCACATTGCTGCTTCCAGAGCTCCTGGCCTGCAGATCATAGGGGGACCAAGCAACCATTCAGACAGTAATCACTCTTGCTTTAACCTGCTTTGATCTAGATTGCTGTCTTGGGTGGAGGTTCTTGTGTGTGTGGCCAGTGAGCCAGAATTTGTGGGGGCTGCAGAGAGAGCACCCAACTAATAGCTCCAGAAGCTGTGAAAACCTCAGCAATTTGGGACAAAGTTCTCCCTCTCTGGAAGCAGAATTCTACCATGGCAAAGAACTCAAAAGTCAAGTAATTGACTGGCAATATGAGAAAGCAAAGGAAGTAAAGCAAGCACAGCAATCAAACCTTAGATTCCTTTTTGGGGGACAAAAAAGATCAAAGCATGGAATGGGAAGAAGACAACACAGTCAGAAGCTTCCAGGAAAGCTTCTGGAAAGCTTCCAGAAAAAATATGAATTGGTTGCAGACCACAGAGGAGCTCAAAGAAGAATTTTGAAAATCAAATAAGAGAAGTGGGGGAAAAATTGGGAAGCAAAATGAGAATGATGCAAGAAAATCATGAAAAGCAATTCAACAGCCTGACTGAAGAAAATAACACCTTAAAAATAGACTAACTCAAATGGCAAAAGACGCCCAAAAAGCCAATGAGGAGAAGAATGCCTTAAAAAGCTGATTTTCCCAGATGGAAAAGGAATTTCAAAAACTCACTGAAGAGAATAATTCCTT
>CM053592.1:171846106-171857198 GCA_028646515.1 Pseudochirops corinnae
AAAAAAAAATACAATACAATAAGAAAAGATAACAAAGTCAAAGCTCCTACATCTAAAGCCTCTGAGAAAAATATGAATGGGTCTCAGGTCATGGAAAGGTTCTAAAAGGATTTTGAAAATCAAATAAGAGAGGCAGAGGAGAAATTGGAAAGAGAAATGAGAGTGATGCAAGAAAATCATGAAAAAATGAGTCAACAGCTTGGCAAAGAGACACCAAAAAAGACTGAAGAAAATAACACCTTAAAAACAGATAAGGCCAAGTGGTAAAAGGGGTACAAAAAGCCAGTGGAGATAAGAATGCCATAAAAAAAAGCATAATAAAAAGCATAACTGGTCAAATTTTTAAGAAAGGCACAAAAATTCACTGAAATAAAAAAAAAGCTCCTTAAAAAGTAGAATTGGCCAAATGGAAAAGGAGGTACAAAAATTCCCTGAGGCAAATAATTCCTTAAAAGTTAGAATTAAACACTTAACACTTACTAGCCATGTGACCTTGGGCAAGTCACTTAACCCCAATTGCCCTGCCCTCCCCCCTCCAAAAAAAAGCCAAAAAATGTTAGAATTAAGCAATTGAAAGCTAATGACTTCATAAGAAATTAAGAAACATTTTTTTTAAAGTGAAAAAATAGAAGACAATGTGAAATATCTCATTGGAAAAATTGTGAACTTGGAAAAATTGAAAATTTGAAAATTATGTACTTCCTGAAAGCCATGATCACAAAGAGTCTAGTCATCATCTTTCAAGAAATTCTTAAGGAAAACTGCCATGATATTCTAAAACCAGAGAATAAAATACAAATTGGAATAATTCACTGATCCCCTTCTAAAGAGATTTCTAAAGAGATTTCAAAATGAAAACTCTCAGGAATATTATAGCCAAATCCCAGAATTCTCAAGTCAAGGAGAAAATATTGTAACCATCCAGAAATAAAAAATTCATATACCATGGAATCACAGCCAGGATAGCAAAAGATTCAGCAGTTTCTACATTAAAGAATCAGAGAGTTTGGGATATGATATTGCAGAGGGAAAAAGAGCTAGAATTGCAACCAAGAATCACCCGCCCAGTAAAGAGAAATAAAGAGAAACCATAAGGGACTTAATAAGGTTAAACTGTTTATATTCCTATATGGGAAGATGAACTTTCTCATTATTGGGGCAGTTAGAAAGAGTATATACATAGACAGAGGGTACAGATGTGAGTTGAATGTAAAGGGGTGATATCTAAAAAAATAAAATTAAGGAGTGAGAGAGGAATACACTGAAAGAAAGTGAAAGGAAAAGGTAGAAAGGGGGCAAATTATCTCGCATAAAAGAGGCAAGAAAAAAGGTTTCACAGTGGAGAGGAAAAGGGAAGAGATGAGGGGGAGTAAGTGAACCTTATTCTCATCAGAACTGGGTCAAAGAGGGAATAGCATAGACACTTAATTGGATATAGAAATCTGTCTTACCTTACAAGAAAGTAGAAGGAGAAGGGGATAAGAGAAGTAGGGGTGGGGGGAGGCTGCTGATAGAAAGGAGGGCAGATTGGGGCAGAGTATAGTCAGAAGCAAAACACTTTTGAGGAGGCACAGGGTGAAAGGAGAGAGAGAGTGGTATAAATGAGATGATAGGATGGAGGGAAATACAGTTAGCAATAGTAACTACGAAAAAAATTTTGAAGCAAATTTCTGTGATAAAGGCCTCATTTTTCAAACATATAGAAAATGGAGTGAAATTTATAAAAATAAGAGCCACGTCCATATTGCTAAATGATCAAAAGATATGAACAGTTATTAGATGAAGTAATCAAAGCTATATATATCCATACAAAAAAAAAGTTCTAAATTACTATTGATTGGAGAGATTCAAATTAAAAGAACTTTGAAGTATCATCTCCTACCTGTTAGATTTCCAAATAGGACAGAGAGAGAAAATGACTAAAGTTAGAGGGGATGTGGGAAAACTGAGACATTAATGCCCTATTGGTGGAGTTGTAACCTGATTCAATCATTCTGTAGAGCAATTTGGAACTATGCCCCAAGGGCTATAAAATCATGTATACCTTTTGACTTAACAGTAACACTACTAGATCTGTATCCAAAAAAATAAAGATAAAAAAGGAAAATGTACAAAAAATATTTATAGCAGCTCTTTTCTGGTGGCAAAGAATCGGAAATTGAGGGAATGCCCAGCAATTGGGGAATGATTGAAAAAATTGTGGTATGTGATTGTGATGGCATATTATTATGCTATAAGAAATGATGATTAGGATGCTCTGAGAAAAAACTGAAAAGACTTGCATGAGCTGGTGTAAGGTGACATGTACTGTGTACAAAGTAACAGCAATATTGTAAGATGATAATGCTTAGCTATTCTCAGCAATGCAGTGATCCAAGACAACTCTGAAAGACTTATGATGAAAAATGCTATCCATCCCCAGAAAAGAACTGATGGTGTCTGAATACAGTTTGAAGAACTTTTTTTTATTTTCTTGATTCTTCTTGAGTTTGTCTTCTTTCACAACATGACTAATTTGAAAATAGTTTGCATGACTACACATGCATAACATATCAAATTGCTTGCCTTCTCAATGAGGGTAGTGGGGAGGAAGGAAGAGGGAGAATTTGAAACTCCAAGTTTTAAAAACAAATGGTAAAAATTGTTTTTACATGTAATTGGGGAAAAGTAAAATACTAAACAATAAAATGAAATCATACAGCCAAAAAATATTGAGATCTTCAGAGTTGTCAGTAAAACTTTAAAATTAACATGTCCATATCATCTCAAAATCATCCTACACCATTTGGTGTTCTCCTTGTCTTACTGCAAATGTCTGGAACCTTTCTGGGATTTATGTATCATAGGACCAAAGGCCTTGACAGCACTTATTACCAGGATATGAATTTTGGTTAATATATGATAGAATTTGCAAATTTTGCTTCTTTGATCTTTGCGACAGTTTATATATGACTTCCAGATTCCCCTTTGCAATCTTATTTCCTACTATTACCCCCTTT
This sequence comes from Pseudochirops corinnae, assembly GCA_028646515.1. NCBI lineage: Eukaryota > Metazoa > Chordata > Mammalia > Diprotodontia > Pseudocheiridae > Pseudochirops > Pseudochirops corinnae. The sequence goes on from CM053592.1 coordinate 171,849,106, forward strand.
ATATTGGCTACTTATAGACTTACTAATTATACTGACTTGAAGGGGGGTGAGTCAGAACAAGATATAATTTTAACACAATAATTAAGCAAAACCAATTTCCATCTAGGCCATGTCCAGAAACATATGTCTCATTAGCCCATCACATATCTGTCAGGAGATAGGTAACTTTCTTCATGGCTGGTGTTCTGGAATCACAGGTGTGTGTAGCATTGGTCTGAGTTCTTACATTTTTCAGACTTGTTTCATTTTACAATGTTGGCATCACAATATAAATTAGTTTGGTTCCGCTCACTCTACTCTGCCTTAGCCCTTATATGTCTGCCTAAGTTTCTCTAAAACCTTATTTTCCATCATTTCTTATAGCACAATAGCGCTCCATTTTATTCATAAACCACAATGTGTTCCTTCATTCCCAAATTAACAGACACCCCATTAATAATTACAGCTAATATGTTTATAGCTACTACTATATTCCAGGCACTAAACAAAGAGTTCATAAATATGGTCCCATTTGGTTCCTACAGCAACCCTGGGAAGTAGGTGCTGCTATATCATCCCCATTTCAGACACAAGGAAACTGAAGCAAACAGAGGTTAAGCGACTTACTCCAGGATCATGTAGCTGGTAAATCTCTGAGTCTGGATTTGAACATGGGTCTCTCTGATCTAGACCCAGCACACTATTCCAAGCTGCCCCATTAGTTTGGAGTTCACTGAGACAGCAAAAATAATTGTTTCATGTATGTGTGTGTATGTGTACGTATATATGTATATACACACATAAATGTATACACACACAACATTTTCCTTCCTTTGTTGAGGTGTAGGCCTATTGCTGGGTCAATAAGCATTCAATCTGTAACTTTTGAAGCATAGTTCTGAATTGTCTTTGAGAATGGCCATACAAATTCATAGCTCTAATGATTAAAATAAAAAAGAACAAACTCTTGCAACATTTCTTCTAGGAATTCTAATTGATCTTGTGGACAAGCTATGCTTTTCTATGTGGTTTAGTTTGTAGGTATTTGGGAGTTATTCTCTTCTGGCTTTGTGTCTTGACAATCCCTGGTATCCTAAAAGCTCTTTATCTTTTCCTTTGATTTACATATTTTTCCAGTGATCTGCTCTGAACATCCCAGAGTTGCTGGCCTAGCTGAGAGTTCTGGATGCTTGACTTGGGATCCCAGGCCTTCTGGGAGATACTGCTTCCCCTTTCCTCCTCCCTCCCCCATTATTGTCTGGGGATAGAGTCCACATTCTGCTCTGGTGATCCTGAGCTGTTGGCCTAACCTTAGAGGTCTGGATACTGAGTCTGTGCTCTTGGCCACCCCCCAAGAGATCCTGGGCCTGAGATTGAGTCTGCAGTCAGTTCTAGTAGTCTCTGAGTCACTGCTCTAGATTAGAGCTCTAGTTACTAATTCTGGGAGCCTGAACCAATTCTGTTCCACAGTTCCTGCCCTGATCACTTGCCTGCAAGTCAAATTTGTGATCTTGGGCTGGAGAGATACACTATTGTTTCGCCCTTGATTTTCTGGCCACTATCTGTCTGTTGTTTTTAGATCCTTATTAGGGCAGTTGTAATGGAAGTTGGACTGCAATGCTTCCTTCTACTCCATCATTTTGGTTTGGTTTTCCCAGACTTTCATTTCATGAGGGCCCCTAGCCATGCTCACCTCCCTCCTGGCTCACCTCACTCTTGGACTTCTCCACCTCCTTACTAGCCACATTACCTGGGCCTGGCTACCCTGCCTTCTTCATGATGTTAAGGCATCCCCTGAACTTGTCTTTTTGAGTTGCCATATTTTCCATAAACACTCGACCCAGAGCGTGCAGGAGGGCCTGAGTGTATCAGGGATGAAGCCCCACAGCCTTCACCCCTTTCTGACTCCTCTTTATATGATTTTCAGTTGTTCTTCAGTCATTTTTAAGTTGTGTCTAACTCGTAACCCCATATGGTTTGGGGTTGTTTTGTTTTTTTTGTTTGGGTTTTTTTCTGGCAAAGATAATGGAGTAGTTTGCCATTTCCTTCTCCAGCTCCTTTTACAGATGAGGGTTGTGACTGTCCAAGGTAATGGAGCTAGTAAGTGTCTGAGACTAGATTTGAACTCAGGTCTCTCTGAGTTCAGACCTGGTGCTCTATCCACGTCAGTGCTACCGATCTTCCTCTATTAGAAAGTAAACTCCTTGAGGGAAGGGACTGTCTTATACTTATATGCCCAGAACAAGACACCACACCTTGCACATACTAAGAGCTTAATAAATTCTCCGTCCTATCTGCTTAGCTACCTGCCTACCTCTCTATCTTTTTTATCAGAAATAAATAAATGAGCTTGATCCGGCCTGACCCAATCTTGGCAAAGCCATACCAATTCATTATAATCACCACTTCTGTTTTGAGATGTTCAGGTAGCCATCCTTAAAGAACACCTTTCAGAATTTTAACTCAGAAGTGAAGTCGGCCTCATTGGCTCAAGGTTTCCAGAGGTCACTCTCTTAACTTGGAGGCAAAGAAGATGAGTTTCTTCCATTTGATCTCATTGGACAAATCCTCCTTTTTCTGCTTACCAGAATTCCTTTGCTCCTTAATGAACCCTAGTGCAGAATTCACGGAGTCCCAGTGAATGTCAATTGGGAGGGACTTCAGGGGCCCTCTAGTTAAATGCATACCTGAACAACAGCCATCCTTTGAGAGCAGGGACCCATGTTTGGTTGGTGGGAGTGGTTTGTTTTGCCTTTCTTTGTGTCCTGACCACTTAGTCTAGTGCTTGTCACATTCCAGTTGTCTTCAGTCCTGTCCGACTCTTTGTGACCCCATTTGGGGTTTTCTTGGCAAAGATACTGGAGCGATTTGCTATTTCCTTCTCCAGCTCTCTCTCTCTCTCTCTCTCTCTCTCTCTCTCTCTCTCTCTCTCTCTGTCTCTCTGTCCCTGTCTCTCTCTGTCTCTCTGTCCCTGTCTCTGTCTCTCTGTCCCTGTCTCTGTCTCTCTGTCCCTGTCTCTGTCTTTCTGTCTCTGTCTCTCTGTCTCTGTCTCTCTGTCTCTCAGTCTCTCTGTCTCTCAGTCTCTCTCTCTCTCTGTCTGTCTGTCTCTCTCTCTCCCCACCACTTCTACATGATGGTCCTTTAAATTATTAAAGACAGTTTCCATGCCCCATCCCCAAGTCTTCTTCTTGTCTATTCCTGACACATAATCTTTATATTTTTATTCCACTGACTCATTATAAAGTTATCATATATATACATAGGGTAATTGTGGTGTTTTTACAGAATCTATTTCTTATCATGGGGGAGGGGTTATAAAAAGCATGATTTTTATTCATTCAAAATGATAAGCACCTCCAGTGACAAAAGAATCTGTTAAAAGAATCATATTTCAGAAAGGGATCATCAGTTTGTAGTAAAAGATCTAGGGGTCTTAGTGAACACCAAGTTCAGTATAGACTGCAAACTCAGCAGTATAAGATAGGAGCCTGAAAAGCTAATTGGATCTACTTCGAGAGAGACAGAATATCCATAATATTAGAAGTGATAATCAGTTGGTCAGTCCATATCCAGTTGTGCTTTCTTCTGGGTGTTACATTTTGAGAGGATATTGACAAACTTGAGTGTGTCCAGAGGAAGGTAACCAGGCTGATGAAGGACCTTGAGAACATGACCTATAAAGATGGATTTTATGAGCTGGAGATATTTAGCCTGAGGGGGATAAAGGATTGGGGGAACATGATGGCTGTCTAAATATTTGAAGGACTGTCACCTGGATGAGGGATTAGGCTTGTGGACTCAGCTCCTTGAGAACAGGAACTGTTTTTCACCCTTGTCTTTCTATTCCTAGTACATAGCACAGTGTTGCATATAGTAAATAATTTCCACTATAATATAGACTCCTTGACTGTAGGGTTGTTTCATATATTGTATTGCCAGTCTAGCATAGTGCCCAGCATGTAGTAGGTGCTTAATAAATGCTTGTTCACTAATAGATCATTCATGAATTGACTTGATTGAATTCTGCATAGTCCCATAGAGCAAAACCAGGAACAAGGGTTGGAATTTGTAGTGAGATAGATTTAGACTTGACGTCAGGGAAAACTTCCTAACATTGAGAAGTGTCCAAGAATGGAAAGGAATGGGTTGGAAGGTAACAAATTTCCATTCCCTAAAAGTCTTTGAGAATGATCATTTGTCAGGGATGTTTTAGAGAGAATTCTTGCACTTATAACGGTTAGACCAGATGGCCTCTGAGGTCCCCTCCTACTCGGAAATTCTGTGGTTTTATGAAACACCACATCCTCTCTGAAGCCTTCATTGACTCTCCAGCTGAAAGTGATCTCTAACTCATCTGAAAACTTATTTAAAAAAAAAAAACTGTCTCTTAGTGTTTATTGTAGTCTAACTTCTGTTATAATTATTTGTGTTTATCTCCTCTTCCCTAGAAGGTTAAATACTCCTTGAAAGCATTTCTCCCCAGTGCTGAACATAAGACTCAGCAAATACTATGTTTGAATCAATGTCTGAGTAAATGAATCAATGGATGGATGGATGGATGGTTGGATCGATGGACAATGAATATTGCCAGCTTCTTCTGGGGAGCATAGGCAAAGGAAGGGTAGAAAGACAAGGAGATAGCCATCAATTGGGTAATGGCTAAATGAATTGTGGTATGTGGATATAATGAAATAGTGTTGTAATAAATGAGAAAAAAAAGAGACATGGAAAGACTTCTTTGAAGATTGAAGATTTGAAAATTTGGAGACTGAAATGGGTAGAACCAGAAGAAAAAAATTATACTATGATATTAATATTATAAAAATGAATAATTTACAAACCAGCAAAGGTGACTTTGTCAGAAGTATGTTTTTGGAAGGAAGATGAATCTGACCAGGTAGAAGGAATTGGAGGAATGAGAAAGGAAATGAATAAGACAGATGATATAACCTAGGCTAGAGGTATTGAGGGCTTGTACTAGGGCAATAATAGAAAATGAAAGGGAAGGGACAGAAAAGGCATTTTGAAAGTAAAATCAGTAGGATCTGGTGACTGATTAATTATATGGGTGTGGAGAAAGGAAAGCTATAAAGATGACTCTAGGGTTTTGAACCTGAGTGACTAGGACAATAGTGGTACCATTGAAAACAACTGAAAAGTCTGGATCTTTGGAGGAAGAAGATGCTGTGTTTTAATTATGGACAACTTTGAGTTGGGTATAGAGTCAGGAGACAGGGGTTCAAATCTTGACTCTTCTTCCACTTTGTGGTCTCAAGTCAAATCCAGTAACTGAACAAGCATTTGTTATACTCTTAATATATACCAGGCACTGTGCTAAGTGTCTGGGATACAAAGAAGGACAAAAAACCAATCCTGGCCTTCAAGAAGCTTGCAATCTAATATAGCAGATAACAAGTGGACAATTATGTACAAACAAGATATATATTGGAGCAAATGGAGAAAATCTCAGAGGGAAGGCACTAGCTTTAGCTTTTCTTTCGTTTCTAGTCTTTACATACTCTGTAGAATAGGAATAGGGACCACACTTGTTATTTTATTTATAGAGGCAACTAACTCCCCTTGCCTTCTCTGCTGTTTAGAGCGTTGGCTAGAGTACTAAGAGATTAAATGATTGACTCAGGGTCATACAACCAATACCGAACTTAAGCCCAGGTCTTGCCGGCTCCGAAGTCACCTATCTAAGCACTACGTAATGATTACGTATCTCCCAGCTGGAGGACCAAGCAGTATTCAATCAATTTAATTTAAGAATCACTTATTCATGAATCATTTGGTTTCTTCTGGCCTTAATCTCTTTATCTATAAAAATAGGTATTCCACCAGAGGACCTCAGGGGTCCCCCTCGGTCTCTTAAATCCCTTTCTTTGTTCCCCTGCGTAGGCGGCTGAATATCTGAAATGTGGAGGAATGAGATTCCTGTTCTGTACTCCAGCTTTACTCGTCCCTCAGGAATGCTGATCCCAGGACGGATTGTAAATAACTTGTCTTTCATTCCCTGCATCCCTTCCCCATTAACTGTCCAAGCCTTGCCTAATAAAAGCATTTCCAAATATAGAAACTTCAGAAATATGGCTTTGCCAAGAGCCGGCATACTTCAACTCATCAGAAGATAGGGGATCGCTAGTCACGTTTTGGGGGCTTGTTCATTTTGCTCTGCTCTCTGACTCTAATGACCTCCCCTCTCCAGAGCCATGCACAATATAGGCCAGGGACTTGGTAAGAATTTTATGAAGACAAATTGAACAAGACCGTGGACGGCATTTGGGGGTGAGGGAAAGGGTAGCGTGAACACAAGGTACAGTGATTGCTGCTGTAAGTCAACATCCCTGACAAATCCAGAAATTTTTTAGGGAGAGGAGATTGAAATGAATGTAATTCACAAAATCCTGAAAGATGGCTTATTTGGAGTTGTATAAATTCTGACTTGGAGGCTGTTTTTTTTTTCTGATTTTGTTTTTAAGGAACATTAAAAATTTATCAACAATCGAAGCCCTGAGTTGATATGAATAAACAACTACTCTCTAGGCTTTGTTTACTGTTAAGGGCCCTAGGAAAAAGTCACTGGAGTGTGGGCAAGGGCCCACGAACATGGAGCACAGCTGAGTACCAACCCTCCCTTTAATCCCAGGGCCTCTGAAAGCCTCTGAGAGACTGGGGGGTACCAGGGATGTCATATTTCACTGTATTGATTCTAATTGGATAAAATGTTGGCTAATAAAGGAACATCATGAAATGAGATGTAGGTGATCTCATGGGCTTGTGGAGGGGGAAATGAAATCAGTCACAAAAATGAAAGTGTAATTATTGGGGAGTATATCCCTCTGGCAATGGAGTTCAATTCAAGAGGCATTTGTTATGCCTTGCAATTAAGGTGACTGGACTTGAGTTTGAATCCTACCTTTGTGTACTACTTTATTTAAACTTTCCCTGGGTCTCAATTTTCTTATCTGTAAAATGAGCAGGTTGGAGTATAGGGCCTCTGAGATCTCTTCTCGATTTAGATTCAAGATACCGGGACCTCTGAAAGACTGATGTCAGCAGCAAAGGTCTTGATGGGGATGAGGAGGAGAGAAGACAGCATGCTCAGAAGTAAGAAGAAAATTGGTCGAAACCAATTTCCCAAATGGAAGGAAGGTACAGGTCAGGCATAGAGGTAAGTGGGTCAGATGGACAGCTGGGTTCTCACCTCAGAGCCAAGAACAAAATTAATTCCCCTGGAAACCCAATTTGTATTCCTGAGCAGTCTGTGGCTGGAGAAGGAAAATGATTTGCATGCTGGTGCCACTGGGAGTCCCTGGGGCTAGGAGGTCTCTCTCCTCTTAATTCCTCTGCCTTCCTTCTCCCTTGCTCAACCACTGTCATGGTGCCTGAGGGCAGGTGAGGACACAAGTAAAGTCTGGGGCCTCTGGGAACAAAAGATGCAAATAGCATGTATATGTATATTTTTTTAGGTAGTTGTTGAAAAGTCTAGGTATGGATGGAGCTTGAGAAACAAACACAAGTGCTGTTTTGGAGGCCTCAGTTCTGGGCTTGAATGTTTTTTTCTTTCTTTTTTTTTTCTTGTCTGGTAAACAGCCCACTTCCTGGCTCCCACGTAGAGCCCCCAAATAACACACAATGCAGCTAGGGAGATTAAGACACACAAAGACAACGGGATTAGGGGCTTTCAGAAAAGAGTGTCCTCAAAACCTCCTGCAAAAGCAAACAATCAACCCCCAGAAATCCCTCGGTGTGAACTGTGGAGTGTTAACCCACTTTCCCCCTTCCCAGGAATAAAAATCTGGGGGGAGGGGGAGGAGAAGGAGAAAGGAGGGGAGCGGCAGCAGAGAGGGAGGCAAAGGGAGAGAAGAGGACCATTGCCACCTTAAAGGGCTCAGGAAGTGAGAGGAGTTCAGTCTGACTCGAAAAGTGAAAGCAGACCCTTTTACTAGCTCTGGGGGGCCTCGGGGCAGCCTGACGCCCAACCCCAGACCTGACAGTTGAACGACCTGACAGTTGAACTTAAGGCTATGGGTATTTGGAGCTTGCAAAGAAAAATAGGTAGAGGGGGTTGGGGGAAGGGTAGAGAAAGAGGGGGAGGGTAGAAAGACAGA
>CM053592.1:171857298-171878812 GCA_028646515.1 Pseudochirops corinnae
CAGCAACTGCAGCAGCAGCAGCAGCAGTAGCGCCAGCTGGAGACGGTGCTGCATGGGAGCCCGGGAGGAAGAATTCCCCCGGCAGGAAGTCGCCCAGCGGGGGAGGAGGGAGTGCCAGGAGGAAGTAGCGCCTCAGTAGAGGCTCTCATCCCTGGGCCAGGCAAGGAAAGGCTCCGTAGGGCCTGCAGACTTTGCCACCCCGCCCCAGTGCCCCAGTGGCTGGGGGTGACCGTGGACAAAGTTCCCGTGGCCCGGCCCTAGTGCGGCAGGTTGATGCCCTTCTAGGTTCAGCCGAGGCCACTGACCCTCCATCCCTGCCTGAGGTCAAGGGCAGCATGGCCTCGGGAGCAGGCCCGGCCTTCGAAGACCTCCCCCACGACGGCACGTGCGACGCCTGTGAGCCAGACGAGGCCGAGCGAGCTGTGCAGCTCTGTGACCGCTGCGGCTTCTGCTACTGCCAGCCGCACGCCCGCGAGCACCGCCAGAGGTACCGCAGTCACCCGCTCTGGGACTACTGGGGCCCAGACGGGGAGCCCGACAAGCTGGAGAGGAAGAAGTGCTCCGAGCACGACCAAGAGCTGAGCCTCTACTGCAAGGAGGACGAGCAGATCATCTGTACTCTATGCGCAGTGGGAGGCTCCCACCGGCAGCACCTGCTCAGCACCTTGGATGAAGCCTACGAGACCATGCGGGTGAGGATGGGGTGCTCAGGGGAGCATCTCCGGGGACAGGCAGGGCCGGGGACACAACTCTCACACATTTCATTCCCCAACCCCCCAACTTAGAGAGGTTAGGCCTGATCGGGACCCCTAAGCTTAGGGAAGTCCCATCACTCTGCTGGGAGTCAAGGAGACCATGAGGCTAAAGATAAGGCTCTGGGGGAGGGGGCACATCTCTGGAGTCAGACCAGGGGTGGGGACCCCAAACTCACCCTTTTCATCCCTCAATCCCCCAATATGAAGAGATTAGAGTCCGGTTAGGCAGGTTTACCATGTTTGAAAACTACAAGAGATCATAAGAGTGAAGACAGGGCCCTGGAGAGGGGATGTAGGGGCTCCCAGGGGCCTGTGTTCAGCACTGGTACCAAGCAGGGGTTTGGGCACCAGGTGCCTCACCCCTTCAACCTCACCACATTTTTCATATCCAAAGATATTATGGCTTTCAGGGAATGCCCTCACCAAGCTTAGAGAGATCCCCTCATTGTTTAAAGCCTAGGGGACCATGAGGGTTAGGATGGGGCACTTGGGAGGGAACAGCTCCCTGGCCAGGCAGGGCTGGGAACCTCAATCTCACCCCCTTCATCCCCTAACCCCCAACCCCAAGAGGTTAGCGTCTGATGAGGCGTGCCTCACGAAGTAGTAACCCTGTTTGAACACTACAGATCATGAGGGTGAAGGCAGGGCCCTGGTACCAAGCAGGGGTTTGGACACCAACCCACACCATTTTTCACGTCCAAAGAAGTTATAGCTTTCTGGAGACTCCCTCCCCAAGGAGAGATCCTCAAGAGCCCATTTATGTCAAGAGTAATAAGATCATTGATCCTATGTAGAGTCAAAGAAAAACCGAGAGGTTACCTGGTCAACCTTACTTTAAGGATAAACCCAAAACAAAAGAGAGCTAAGTGCCTCAGGATCCTGTAGTTAGAGCTGGTGTGGAACTTAGAGGCTTTCTAGACCAGACTCCACATTTTACCCCAAAGCTGAAATAAATGATTCTTAGGTCACATCCCACAGATGTCAATCCCACAATACCCCAGAAGGTAGAAAAGAGATGACTTGCTCCTCACCTCTAGGAGCCCTCTCCTAAAGCCCTACACCCATGATTTTCATGACCTGGAGCTCTTTCAGGGAAGGGACTGTCTCAGTTTTGAGTCCCCATCATCTAGTACAGTGTCTGGTATACAGTAGGGGCCTGATCAATGCTTGCTAGTTGATTGATTCCTTCATTACAGAGATGAATCTTCCCTGTATCAATACAGGAAGAAGACCTTCCATGCTTTTAGTATGTGGTTTCATGAGCCAGACCTTTAAAAGTGTAAGGATTTGAACCTGGACAGCACCTCAGAGAACAACTTATCCATCCTCACTGTTACAAAGCAAGAAATTGAGACTCAGAGAGAGATAGTGACTTGCCCAAAGCCACACTGCAGCCAAAAAAAAATTTAGTCTCTCAAGGTCTAACTTTTTGGTGATGCTCACTTGTGATTGAAGGACAAATTCCTTACTGGTACGAATTTGGGACTCTACCTTTTCTGATTATTGAGGGCCTTTTCTGATTATTAGGGACTTTTAGAGTTTATGCTGCTGTGATATTTGCCTTTGAGAAGTTGGCATCAGCTCCCAGCTGTGATAAATTAGTCCTGTAAGGCTGTAGGGGAGGGATCCTAGAGTTGAGGAAGTTAGACACATGAACGATTCCACCCCTTTTCGAATTGGGTATATTGTAGGCTTGGTTTATGTGTGATTTGACTCAAGAATCAAATGATTCTAGCTGTATGACTTAACCTCTACCAGTCTCGAGTTCCTCATCTATAAAATGGGGGTGATAAGAGCACCTGCTTCCCAGGGCTGCAGTGAAGATCAAATGAGAATATTTGTAAAGCTCTTTGAAAAGCTTAAAGTTCCATATAGATCCTACATGTTGTTATGATGTTTAGACCTGGGGAATGAAAATTAATAGAAACGGGCCTTACTCTCATGTAGCTTACATTCTACTTAGGGGGATAAAACATATACACAGGCAAATTTGATTTGAAGTGTAATGTGATGTGGATAAAGGCACAGGTACCATGAGAATTTGGAGAAGGGAGGGATCATTTAGTCAAAATTGTACTTTTTATAGAGTCAGAAATAGAGGCTCACAGTGACTGGTAAAGACAAAGACCAGGTAGCCAGAGAGGTTCAATGAGTGCCAAAAGCAATTGATAAAGTAGAGGTGAAACCCAAAGGGTAAAAGCAGATTTCCAGGGTCCTAGAGTTTAGGAGTTTCAGCCACATGGACCCTCAATCGCTCAAAACAGTGGTTAGGAGTCTAAATATTGGAAGGAAGTCAGGGGGACTGGCTAATGACCAAGACACATACTGTCTGAAGGAGGTTCCTAACCCTGTTTCTGAGTTTTTCTGGGTTTCCTGGGGGATAGAAGCTGATCCCAATGGAATTGATTTGGGCCCCTTGGAATCCAAAGCCATGGCATCTCATCTAATTTTCCACGTGTTCTTCTAACAATTGAACGACAGCTATCTCAGGACCTTGAAACATAGGGTTGGTCAGAGCTTTAAATCTACAAGGAGTCATCTAATCCAAACCCCTCATTTTACAGAGGGAGAAACTGAGGCCTAGGGGTGATATGCAGCACACTCAAGGTCACAGAAGTAATGATCATCAGAGGCAGGTTTGGAACCCAGCATATCTGACTCAAGCCAGTATTTTCAGTGTATCTCCCTGCTCCTGCTGCCTATTTGATTGGCATTAGGTATGGAAGCTGTAGGGTCTTTTTTTGAAAACAAGATCGTGTCTCCTGCTTCAACCCAATACCTTCCCTCCTTCTTTTTCTCTACTCCTCCACCCTCAAAATGAAAAGGAATACAGGGGGAAAAGTGACAACTGGAGAAAAGACCTGGGTAATTGGGGAAAATCATTCAATTAGTCAACAAACATTGAATGAATACATCTACCAACACCCAACACTGTTCTAGGCACTGGGAGGGGAAGGAAGAAGAAACGAAGATGTATGAGATAAAACATCATAGAGTAGTTTTCATTTTCATCTCGAGGGCATCCTTGAAGGTAGGAGTCAAGAGTGGGAGGGAATAGCTGCCTTGGTGGAGATAGGATGGAGACGGGGGCATCTTGAAAGTGGGTGTCAAATACACTGAGAACATCTGTGATTTGGGAGGGGGAGGAGGAATTTTAAGTTTGCCAGAGGAAATCCCTACTTCAGGTTCTACTTTGATGCCTCCTGGGGGTGCAGGAAGGGGACTCCGGTTTTGACAACAGAAATCATAAGCTCTGGTGGTGGTTCGATGACCCTACCAAGCTAGAGAGAAGGTGTCTGGTGATACCTGATGTCTGTTCTCCAAGTTTCAATGAAACCTAAGCTACACGAGGGCAGGACCTCCCCCACTTTGTCTTTGTATCTTCGGTGCCTTTCATATAGAAGGCACTTAATAAATGTTTGTGGATTAATAGATTGACCAACTCAACTTAAAATAGACCACGCACCTGTCCAGATTAGCTTTAGAGCAATACATTTTTTGGTTGACCAGTTCTTAAAGACCTAAATCACTCAGGAGTCATACTTTTACATCTATGGCCTGCCCCTCTGAAATCACCTTGACAAATGAGCATTTATTAAGAACTAATATCAACCATCAAACATTGACCAAGTACCTACTATGAACCAGCACTTTGCTGGGCATTGGGAATGCAGTAATAAAGAATGAAGCTACACCTCCCCTTGTGCAGCTTACATTGCTATTCAGGAAGACTCTTACTGTGCAGGTTAGGAAACTGGATTGGCTTTAGCCATCCTGAACTTTGGGTCAAAATTTGGCTCATTGTGGAAGGTCAAGGTTGGCTCAAAGTAGTTGGGACATCTGTATTTTATTTCCACTGGGAAGCCTGTGGGTCAGTTCCATGATAAAACTAAAACTTCAGCCTTATTTTTTTTATGTTTCTAAATGTTCTTCTTTTCTTCTTGAAACCTGAGTCTCAACCTGACAATTTGTGGAATGTTGTGGCACTTTAAAAATGTTGCACAATTCTTTCCTTCAGAACCTAGTAAGAAGGCTAGACTTGGAGCCATGAGAGAGCTGGGTTAAAATCCCAACTCAACATGTACTAACTGTGTGACTCTTGGTTTAACCTTCTTGTGCCTCAGGTTCCCCATCTATAAAATGGGGATGCTTAAATAAAGTGCTTGTAGATTGTAAAGTGACATGGAAGTGGAATTCACTACAATTGCTAAGTACTTGGAGGGATATAAGAGATGGCCTGGGACAAGTCACCTGACTCAGGCCTCAGAGTCCTCATCAGCAAAATGAGTGGGTGGGGTTAGATGGCCTCTTAGGTCCAAACCAACCGTGGACCTGTCTTCCTACCTCTGGACTAATTCTCTGTCTGTCTCCTTAATGGGCAAACAGTATGAAATAACTCCTGAGAAGCTTTGGAGAGGAAGGCTTGGGTACTAGAACCCCCTAGACACATCCTGTCATCAGGACAACATTACCTGCCTCTCAGGGCCCCCAGGTACTCTGCTACAACTCATCCTGGAATTGTCAAGTTACACGTACACCAATGAAATTACAGGCCAACATCAAAAAAGCACTCAACCCTCTAACTCATACTTATATAACACTGAAGATTTACAAAACCCTCTCCCTCCCTCCCTCTCCCTCTCCCTCTCCCTCTCCCTCTCCCTTTTCTTCTACCTCTCCCTCTCTCTCTCCCTCTCCCTCTCCCTCTCTCTCTCTTTCTCTCTCTCTCTCTCTCTCTCTCTCTCTTTCTCACCCTCATTCAGTACAACTGCTGTCCAGAGTACTCATTAACCTCTCCACTCCCCATTCTTTTTACCCTAAGTGAAAACAAATTCCTAATCATGCCTCTGTCTTTTCCTCAAATTATTTTGCATTTCCTGGGTAGCTATGTGATACTGTAAGAGAGTGGTGAACCTGACCTCAGAAAGACCTTGAGTTAAAAGACACTAGCTATCTTGGACTTAATCTCAACCTGCCTCAGTTTCCTTATCTGTAAAAATTGGCATAAATGGCAGCATCTTCTTCCCTGAGTCGTTGTGAGGATCAAACAAGAGAATTATTTGTAAAGCACTTTGCAGATTTTAATGCTATATAGCTGCTATGATTATTATTATTAACATTAATCATCTTTGTCCACGATCTTTCATGACATGGACCATTTGAGGTCTATCTTTTTATTCCCAACACCCAACACTTCACCTGGAACATAACAGCTGTTTGATAAATGTTTGTTCAATTAAAGGTCAGAGAGTCCATGATACAGAGTTCTGATTGGATGGCCTCTGAATCCCTTTCTAGTGCTAGATGGATGATCCTGTAACCTGGATGACCTTGGACAAGTCTCTTCCCCTTCCTCACTTCAGTTTCTCCATCTGTAAAATGAAGGAGTTGGCCTCTAAGGCTCCTTTCCCCTCTGTATTTATGGTCTTAGGGGCCTAGACTTCCAAAGGGAATAAGTAACTGAGGCCTTGGGAGCCCCTTGAACTATGTGTGCCTGGGAGCAGTTCAAGTGTGGATTCTACCACATTCCACATGACTTGTGTGCTTGGGGGTGGCCCCTCCTGGGAGCCAAGGAGGCCAGGCTGGAGTCTCAGTTCATGCATTTCAATGAGTCAGTGTATTGGGATCAGAGTGCCTCCGTGGGTGTTTCCTCTCTCCCCACCCTCCAATATTCTTCCCAAAAAGGAGTCAGTTTCTCAATATCTCTTTACTACTAGAAGCCATTTTTGCTCACAATGTCAAAGGTATGATTTCAATTGGAAACCGCTTCAAATTTCAGAAAAGATAGGGTTTTTTGAAACAAATTTAACTTCTGTCTGTGGGTACGTCTCTTTGGAGGTGGAGGGATATCATTGACATTGTGGTAATTCGGCACTATCCTGATCAGGTAGTGCCAGCTGGGAGAAAATATCTCTACCTGGAAACTGATGGAAATTTGACTTTTCCCACCAGAGGTCCCCATCAGAACTGATAAGTCTGAATGGTGCAGTGGACAAGACATTGGGCATGGAGTCCAGAAGACCTGGGTTGGCTTTTTAGAGACCCTGGACAAGTCACACCTTCCATCTGCCTTAGTTTCCTAAACTGCAAAATGGGATTGATAATAGTACCTATTTTGCAGGGTCATTGAGTTATACTGAAACATCTGTAAAGTGCCTGGCACACAGTAGGGTTCTATAAATGTTTATTATTCCCTTATTTCCCCTTATCTAGACCTTTATCTCTATACCACCTCTTTCTCATCTTCCCCCTCCTACCTTTTTAGAATTTTTTTAGTTGAACTTGGAGTAATCCTAGCAATTATCTCATTGAACCCCTTCATTTTGCATAGAAGGAAAACAGTTCAATAATTTTGACAAAACCAATAAGGCCCTTTCCTATGCCAAATCTATAATCCTTTGAAGCCAAGAGGAGTGAAGGGTGGATATGCTGGCCCTGCCACTGCTTTGCACTGTGTCCTTAGGTAAATTGCCTGTTTACAAAAGGAAGATACTCCAAGGTCCCTTCTCTCACTGAAGCTTGATTTGTTCATCTGCCCATTTAGGGGAGCTCCAATCCCTCAATTGAGTCACACCTACCAAACCCGAAAAGGATTGATTTATAAACCAGAATGACAACTTATTCACTATGTTTCTGAGAAAGATAATGAACTACAGTCCTCATCAGCTAGTCAGTATATTTGATTCTCAGTGAGAGAGATGGAGTAGGGACTAGATGTGGGATTTCAGTGATATGGGGAATTCCCAAATGAGGAAACTCCTTACAGGTACAATTTGTCACCTTCTTTACAACTTAGATTTTTAGAGAGTTGCCTAGGGCATTAAGGGGTTAATCGATTTCTTCAGGGCCACTCAGCCCGGATGTGTCCAAAGTGGGTCTTGAACTTAGGTCTCCCTGATTCCTAGCCAGCTATACTAACTCAGATATTCCAATGGAAATGTGGTTCTCATCTATTTAGGAGTTTCTTGCCAACAGGCAAGGTTTGATTCATCCCTGTTTACCATCCTGTGAAATTCTTGTTCCTGTCTTCCCATTAGTTTGCCATAGTGGATCTACTGAACATGTAGGAGATCTTCCTTGCTTTCTTTCAAAAATCTTTTTAAAATTTTTATTGTTTAAAATTCTAAACTTAACAAACACTGAATAAAATGAGGATTTTTGTATACATAACAGAACAGAAAAGGGGATGGTACATTAAACTGTGAATATTCTGTGTAACTTAACTTTTATTTTTAAGTGTATAATAAATGCAACATGTATCTTCAAAGCTGTCTTGTTTGTGATTACTTCTGTTCTCTTCTGTGCATTTAAAAAAATGTTTTAACGATCGTCTCTTTTTTTAGGAGGGGTTACCCAATTCTGCTTCTCATCTCTCCCCTGAACCCCTAAGGGGAGAAAAAGAAAAAAACTTCATAGGAAATACACACAGTGAAGCAATACAAATTCTTACATTGTCTCTATTTGAAATGTATGTTTTATTATGCATCTTGGGTCTATTCCCTCTCTGAGAGGAAATTGGTAGCATGCTTTATCATTGGTTCTCCAGAATAGTGGTTGCTTGTTGCCTTGACCAGAGATTTTCAGGATTTCAGAGTTTGTTTGGGGGGGGGGGGCGGTGTGTGGTTAAATAGTGTAGTTATTGTATAAATCCATCATCTGGTTCTGCTCACTTCTCTATGCATCAATTCATACAAGTCTTCTCAGATTTCTCTGAAAGATTTTCTTTGTGCCACCAGCTTCCTGTGTGACCTTGGACAGGTTGCCTCATTTATAAAATAAGGGTACTCCAACATCCCTTCCCTCACTGAAGTGGAATTTCTTCATCAGCCCACTTAGCGGGTCTCCAATTCCATTTCTTATGGTGCTGTGATATTCTACTACATTCATCTATCATACGTTGTTCAGCCATTCCCCAGGTGAGGGGCACTCCCTTTGTTTCCACTTATTTGCCACCATAAAAGAGTTGCTTTTAAATATTTTTTTGTATATATCGGTCCTTTTCCTCTTTCTTTCATTTCTGTAGCATATTGGCCTAGAAGCTGTATTAGTTTAGTGACTTTTAGGGCATCATTCCAAATCGCTTTCCAGAATGACTGAGCCAATTCACAACTCCATCAACCATGCATCAGTGTGTCTGTTTTCCCTCAACCCCCCCAGCAATGATCATGTTCCTTTCTATCATTTTTGCTAATCTGATGACTATGAGGTGAAGCCTCAGAATTGTTTGTTCAACTTTCTCTAATTTAATTATCAGTGACTCGGATGAAATTTTCCTTATGATCATTGGTAGCTTGGATTTCTTTCTTTGACAGTTTCCTATTTATAGCCTTCAACCATTTTATCTTTTGGGGCATGACTCTTATTTACAAATTTGAACCAGTTCTTTATCTTGGATACGAAACCTTGACCAAAGAAACTTGAGCTTCATTGATTTTTTTTTTTCTCCTAGTTTCCTGTTGACCTTCCTTGATTTCTTCCCGCATCTCCTGAGGGTACCACTGGACTCCAGCTGTCTCCTTGTTATCTCTCAGTTTTGACGGTGACTAGCTTCCCTTTCCATACTACAATTCTTTGATGACTTCCTTTGTTCCTTTTCTTTTTTGAAGGTCCTCTTGGTTTATATGACATGGTCTTCTCATGCCCACCATGGATCTTTCCATTGCCTTTGCCATGTCTTGATGCTGTACAACAAATTTCTTCCACCAGGGGTGAGGAGCTTGCGACCTTGAGGCCACACATGACCCTCTAGGTCCTCAAGTTCAGCCCTTTGATTGAATCCACACTTCACAGAACATATCAGCTTAATGAAAAGATTTGTTTCTGTGAAGTTTGGATTCAGTTCAAGGACCACATTTGAGGACCTAGAAGGCCACATGTGGTCTGGAGGCTGTTGGGAACCAAATTAAGATGGATAACTAGAGGTGGAATTGGGCGACTTGGACTTGGATCCTGTCTATGACTCTTGATGACTAACTTGCAGCTACAACCAAGCAAATTAACCATTCTGGCTTTTAAGATTTCTTCATCTGTAAAATGGGTCTAATGATAAAGTCCGTTCCCAAAGGCTTGGTAGGGAAGGTGCATGATAAATCTTAAAGCTATACATTATCGCAAGCTATTATTTGCCTGAGAGGCAGCTCAGTTTGGCAGAATGAGAAGAATGTTAGACTTAGGGTCAAGAAGCTTTAGGCTTCAATATTGCCTCTGACCTGAGCCATTTTGAGGAATTGTGGAACAACGATTCGATATGGTTTGATGCTGATTTGGATGTCTTGAAACAGATCTTGACCTGGAAGGGACCTCAGAGACCATGTAATTCAGCCACTTCATTTTCACATTTTCAGAGAAACTGAGCCCATGGATGTGAAATGATTTGCCCAAAGTCACACAGATAGTAAGCAACAGAGTGGAAACTGAATCCAGGTTCCCTGAGTCCATAGTCAGAGCTCTTTCTACTGGACTTCACTGGGGCATCCCTAAGGGCTTATGTCCCGGTGCTACTTTTGGTACTTAATATCAGTTCCTTGGGTCTCAGTTTCTTTATCTGTAAAATGGAGTTGGGTTAGATGGTTTCTCATGCTCCTTCTAACTTTAAATCTATGGTTCTATAACTTTGCAAGAGTTGATTAACCTCCTGAGTCTCAAGCAACTTATTTAAGACCTTTCTACTAACTTATGGAGAGGTGGAGATATAGGATGTATTGATTTATTCATTCAGTAGGCATTTATTAAGCACCTACTGTGTGCCAGGATTTGTTAGGCACAGGAGAGACAAGGGGAAAAAACAGTCCCTGCCCTCAAAGAGCTTACATTCTACTTGCTTTGTTCTTGTTTTCTTTTTTACAATTTTACTTTTTTTCAATTACATGTCAAGACAATTTTTAACATTTTCTTTCAAAATTTTGAGTTTCAAATTCTATCCCTCCTGCTTGAGAAGGCAAGCAATTAGCTATAGATTATACATGTACAGTCATGTAAGACATATTTCCATGTTAACCATTACATTCTATTTGGAGGGAAACAACATAAATGCCAAAAATTAAATATAAAGTACATGCAAAGTAATTTACAGGGAAGGCATAAGCATCTGGGGAGATCAAGGTGAGCTTCCTATAGAAAAGGCACTTCGGCTGAGCCTTGAAGGAAGCTAAGGATTATATGAGCTAGAGGTGAGAAGGGATGACATTCCCTACAAGGGGTACTGCCCATGAAAAGGCTTGGTGGCCAGAGATGGAATGTCCTGTGGGAGGGACATCAGAAAGGCCGAATAATTAGAAGTTCTCCTGCAGAGTCATCGTAAAGAAAGCTTTAGCCTTAAAACCTTCTCTAAAGGTCAGTTGTTATTGGGCATTTAATAATAGAGAATAGGATCAGAGATCAAGGCTGAAAGGGACCTCAGAGAGTAGGTAATTTAACCCCTTCATTTTACATCATGGGGAAGTTAAGTTAAGTAGGGACTTGTCCAATGTTAGGTGGCAAGCATCCGAGGCAGAATCTGAACTCAGGTCTCCAGACTCCAAAGCCAGTGCTCTTTCTACTGGACCACGTGACTGTTTGAATGATTTCAGTTACATTTAGCAACAGAAGAAAGAGAGTGACAGATATGCTTCTCACTAAGATTTCTGGTCCACCCTTCTCAAAGAACTAAAAATAAAAAAGTGGTCCTAGAATTGTCTATCAGCCTCCTGTCACTGGCTTCATAATTTATGACAAGTAACAATTTCCAAGATTACAGTTTATCCTACGTTTAGTTAAATGTGATGGCGGATGTTTCCTGGCCCCCTTAATCTCATACATAAGCCAAGTCCAAATCACAGTGTAGGATGGGTAACAGCCAGTGTTCCCGCCAGGCTGAGTGTTCTCAGCCCCAGGGGACAAAAATACCTCTGCCCACCGCTTGTATTTGTTCTTAAACAGCGACAAGTAAACAGAGCAGCCCTGGGCACAATTGTAAAGCAGTAGGTGAAATTTGTGCCTGCTTCCTTCTCCCTCCTCTTTCTGCACTCTCTCCTCCCTTTGCCTTGTGGTTGGAGTGAACTGTCTTGGAAGCCAAGATGACCCAGGCTCTGACACATGCACTAAGGAACCTGTTGGCTTGTATTTGTAGTCCTAGCATTTGGCACAGTGCCTGGCATACCGTAAAGGGCTTAATAAATGTTTTATCTCCTGATCTCTAAGACGATGAGCTGCAGAGAAGGTGTCGCTCTGCATTGATAAGCCATTTATTAAGTGCCTGCTGTATGCTAAGCCACGGAGATACAAAGAAAGACGAACACAAGGTCCTTTCCCTCCAGGAACTCTAATGGTAGAGGCAACGTGCAAAATTCATACTTAGGAGGTATACGGTGTAAACAGTAGAGGGAATTTCCTCACCTGGGAGTTCCCTATAGTTATGAAACCAGAGGTCCTGTCCTCATCCCTTCCTCTCCTGACTCCCCCTATATCAACTCTTGTTGTTCAGTTGTTTGTGATCCCATTTGGGTTTGGTTTTGTTTTGTTTTTGCAAGGATACTGGAGTGGTTTGCCATTTCCTTTTCCAGTTCACTTTATAGATGGGGAAACTGAGGCAAACAGAGTTAAGTGACTTGCTCAGGGTCACATAGCTAGCAAATGTCTGAGGCCGGATTTGAACTCATGAAGATGAGTCTTCTTGGTTCCACGCACAGTTCTCTATCTGCTCTGCCACCTAGCTGCCCCTTCTATCAACTCTCCTTGCCTCAGTTCACTTCGAAAGTGAATTGTGTACATGCACAGTACTTGGCTCGTAGTAAGTGTCTGATAAATTCTCTTTGAATGCAAGCAAATGGCTAATGAGATTCAGCCACCCACTCCCCTCTCTCTCTCTATCCTCACAAACCAGAGGCATTCTCCAGAAGGTGGAATTTGATCTGCCTATAGAGCTCATCCATTCCAGACTTGTGACAAGCCTGAAGAAGGTCCCCAGAGTACCATCAATCCCATGTGCTTCTGAGGGCAGTCTGCCACCTCAGTCTTAGGGGGCCAGAGAACTGGGGTACTCGTATTCCTCTGACAGGGAGGATCACCAGAGCTGGTTCCTAGTTGGCCAGAATAATTAGTTAATAAAAAGCTACCAGAGGGACTACTTTCTCCTCTCCTTCTCACATGAAGTGTTTCTCCATCTTCTGACTTCTAGCATCTTCCCTGGCTGTCCCTTGTGCTACAATTTTCTCACTCTTCACCTCCACCTCCTTGCTTCCTTCAAGCTTCAGATAAAGCCCCATATTATTCAAGATACCTTTCCCAGTCCTTCTTAATCTTGGAGACTTCCCTCTGTTGGTCATCTCCCATCAGGAGTTCTTAAGGGTTTTTTGTTTTGTTTTCTTTTTGCTTTTGTGTTTCAGAGACACAACACAAAGCAGGCAGGTTATACCACCAAGCACATTTCCCTCTGCAGGTACCAAATGGTAGAATCTCTGAATTGAGAGTAGCCTCAGTCTTCCTGTGGCCCACACTCAAAAAGTATTCAGAAATTATTACTACTGAGTAGGATCTTCGGTCCAGACTTGTGATTTCATCAGTATCGGGAACTTCGGAAGTGTAAAGTCCTTCCACTGAAGCAGCCTGGCACCTTGTCTTTTTTTTTCTTCCACTTAATAGTATTTTATTTTTTCCAGTTATATGCAAAGATAGTTATCAACATTCACTTTTACAAGACTTTGAGTTTGAATCTCTTTTCTCATTCCCTCTCCTCCCTCCTCCCCAAGATGACATGCAATGTGATATAGGAGATACATGCACAGTCACATCGAATGTATTTCCACATTGGTCATGTTGTGAGAGAAGAATCAGAACAAAAGAGAAACATCATGAGAAAGAAAAAAAAACAAAAAAGAGCAAATAGTCTGCTTTGATCGGCATTTAGACTCCATAGTTCTTTCTCTGGATATGGACAATATTTTCCATCATGAATAGTGACTTGTCTTTAACTCAGTTTTAGATCAAAAGTTGTTAATTTTTTGTTTCTTAATGTCATGGATTCCCTTTGGCATTCTGGTGAAGCCTATGGCCCCCACATCAGAATAATATTTTTAGTTGAAGAAGATACTAAATTTCTTCAATTATCGGAGATTAGTTGATAGTTGGAGATGAGCGATAATAAATGATGCATTTCCACCCCCTCCAAGTTCATAGACACCCCCCCTCCCCAGAATCTATCTATCCATCATTGGGAGTCTGTGGACTCTAGGTTAAAGACCCCTGCTCTCCAGGCCCTCTCCTGGGTTAAATTTCAGAAGAGCCTGTGGATACTGGCTTCCTTGGGGGTCTAATCTTATCAGCCGACTTCCCCTCTGCTCCTTCTCCTGGCCCCCTTCTGGTGAGTAGGCAGAAAAGCGAAATATTGAGCATGCCCAAAAACTGATTCTCCAAAGGGTATGACTGCCTCACATTTCAGAGTCCTGCTGGTGCAATATAGGCTAGCTAACCAAAACACAGCTGGTGGGACTAATTTTAGGCCCACCAGTCTTGCTGCTTGTCCTCTGGATGATATTCTGTTTCTCAGCAGCAGGGAGAGGAGGAAGGGGGTGGGGGACAAGGCAAGTGGAAGCTTCTGCCCTTCATTTTCCAGCTGGGACCTTGTTGATATGCTTTTAAAGCAGAGAGTCACAGGTAAGGTTAGACACCCTCAGCCCAATCCGCTCTTGCTCCTCCTGACTTAAGCATGTAAAGCTAGTAGGGTTTTACATTTTTGGAAGAAGTCAGGCAGCCCAATGGTGAGAGCTGCCAATGGTGAGAGCTGCCAGATTAGGAGGGAGTCTTGCATTTGTAGGAGCTAGTCTGGCTCTTCTACAAGCTGTAGAGTATGACCTCGGATAAAATGGCTTAATTTCCCCAGGCCTCGGTCTCCTCATCTGTAAAGTGAGGATTTTATCAGGAATTTTTTGGCCGCTGTGTGCGCTTGGGAAAGCCACTTCTTCTCTGGGCCCCAGTTTTCCCAAGTATAAAATAAAACGTCCTTCAAGAGCCCTTTTAGCTCCAAATTTATGCTCCTATTTTGAGTTCCTTGAATACCACACATCATCTTCTATTTCCTTCCTTTTGTATGTTCCATATTTGGGATGCTCTTACCCCACCCCCCCATTTCTGCTTAGGTTTCCCTTAGCTTCCTTAAAAACTCAGTCCACTGCTACGTACTCAAGGAGGCCTTTCCCCATCTTCCCCATTGCCTGGTGCCTTCCCCTATGACATGACTGCCACACTATCTAGTCTGTATGTGGTACTTTGCATGTGGTCTCCCCCATTAGAATTTGAGCTCCTTGGGAACAGGGACTGTTCTTGCTTTTCTTTGTACCATCATGGCTTAGCACTGTGCTTCATGCATAGTAGTTGCTTTAATTATTGATTTAACTTGAATTTACCAGTTTAATGTTATTGTATGACAGGAAAGGTCAGGCCTCTGCTTAATAAGGATACTAGACATTCTAGGGGCCTTTACCACACATATACAGTTAAGGCAAGCCACCAGCTCCAATGGAGAGCCAACTTTTTTTTTTTTTTGGAAGGCAGGGTGATGTGTTAGAAAGAACTTGGAATCAAGGGAGCTGAGTTTTAATCCCAGGTCTGCTACTTACTCCCTGTGTGACTCTAGGCAAGTCATTTCCACCTCTCCGGGAGTCAATTTCTTCTTTTGTAAATCAAGGACCTCTGAAGGTCCCATATAGCTCTAGATCTGTGACCCTTATGACCAGGCTAGGAGAATCTGACTCCATTTGTGTGAAAAGCCAATTTTCTGACCCTTGGCTGCTGTCTTTGGGTATGTAATAAAGGGAGTAGTTTTTTGGTTGTTCTGTTGATTTTGGTTGGGTTTTTTTTTTTTTTCTGTTTAGGATGCTTCCTGCTTTCCAGCACTCACCTGAGCTGAGAGAAAACATCTTCTTTCTTATTTTGGTTTCTCCCCTAGGTTCTCCTGACTTTTAAATAGCTACCTGCAGGTATTTAGTAAACACTGTTTCAGGCAGAGACACTATACAACTGGCTTCACCCTACTCAGTACAGTCTTCTCCCTCATAAAAAAAAATGTGTACCAAATACTTTGATCACTGCTTCTTAAGATATATAGATCAACATCAGCATTGCCCTTTAGGGGATGGATTTGTTTTCAGATACAGCAACTCAACAAGTCCTTTTATTTAGGGCAGCAGTTTTTAGATGAGAGAACCCCAAAAGTGTCTATGGATGAATTTCAGAGGGGGTTGTGAACTTGGATGGGGGAAAAATCTTTACTTTTTTTTCACTGACCTTTGATTTCCTTTGTTATCTTTTATGTTTATCGAGGCGGGAGGGAAGGGGAGGGGAGGAGAGAGAGATCTTCCAACTATAAGATATATTGATAAGTATGAATTGATAGGATATGGTTAAAGGATGCTGATAACTAGTATATGCCATGACTGTCTTTCTGTCTCTCTGTCCCCATTGCTTGGTTTCAGCCATGCACTGGGGACGTGGGAGGTGGGGAGAGAGGGGCCAGAGAAGCCCTGCCCAGAGCTAGAGGCTGAGTCCATATGGTCTAGCATGGTGAAAACATACTACTATTTTTTTTTTTTGTCCAGATCTTTAATGTCAGTTTTATCTAGGGTTTCCTCCAGGGGAAAGGGTCTAATTTCAGCAGAGGGTATCATTTGGCCACTGGCTAGTTGTATTACCATACACAAGTCAGTGTATTTTTCCAAGACTTGGGTTTCCTCTTCTATAAAATGGGAGTAATGGAATCTATCCTGCCTAGCTCATTATATTGCTTAATGAAGATTCAATTCATTATAGATTTTTTGAGCACATACTCTATGTCATGCATTATATCAATCCCTGGAGAAACAGCAGAAGAGCCCTTTACAGCCTCTGTCTTTAGGAGGACTTTTGGTCTAATTGTCAATCTTGTGAGACAGATCCCATAGCCCTCTGAAGATAATGGACCATCCTACCAATGAATCATAGGAAAGAATGTTGTTTAGGGGAGCACCCACAGCTTTTGGGCTGAGTCACACACAGAGGGATGTCTGTCAATTCAACATGAGCCCCTCTTTACACCACATTCCATGGGGGAGGACAAGAAGAATAAACAAAATCTGTCCACCAGCGGCTTCCGAGTTCTTGGAATGCTCCCCACATCTATGCTTCTCAACTAATTCATTGTATTTGTCCCAAGCACCAGCAGAGTTGTTGTTAAGCCACCTTTAGGAACCAAGTTATGGGGACCATATCTTTTCTCTGTATGTTCTCCATGGAACTCAACTATGGGACTCAGTTTCCTCTTCTGTAAAATGCAGGGTTGGATTAGACAGTTTCTGAGGTTCCTTCCAGCTCTAGATCTATGACACTAATGCAATATCTCTTTAAGTCTCAGTTTCCTCAACTGTAAAAATAAGAGGATTGGACTCAGTAGCCTCTGAAGTCCATCCCAGCTCTAGACCAATGATGCTCTGATCCAATGAAAGACAATATCTCCATGGAATTAAAATGACAGATGGCCCAAAGGGCAATGGGGAAGTTCATGGTTGGTATAGGGACTGGAACACAAAAAGGGACGTCAAAATTCTTCCAGCATATGATAGAGTCAGAACTGGAGGTGGGGCCAGAGAGAGATCTGATGAACTCGAATTGCATATTGAAGCATACTTTTTTGTGTTCTTTATGTTTCTTGCTTTTTCTTTTTATTCTTTTGCAACATGCCTAATATGGAAATATGTTTTGCATGATTTCACATGTTTAATCCATATATTGCTTTTCTTCTCAAGGGATGGGGAAGGAGCAAGAGGGAGAGAATTTAGAATACAATTTTTAAAAAATGAATGCTAAAAATCAATTCATTTTTAAAAAGAAAAGAAACACAGGTGGGCTGGTCAAACAGCAAGAAGGGTACTAAGCTATTTCTGCAGCATTTTAAGGTTTGAAAAGCATGTTCATCTCAAAAATCCTGTGAGATGAGGAACTGAAATATTGTTATCCCATTTTAAAGGTGAAGAAACTGAGACCCCAACATCATACAGCAGGGCCAGGGCCTGAACTCCCCACATCCTCTTACGTGAAGGCTAATACTCATTCTACTACAGCATGAATTCTATATGGGATGGACCTGTGACAGACTGTCTATACCAGTACAGGTCAGCACCTCTTCTTCAACCTGTAATCCTAGAGGGTGGCCTGAAGCACTGAGAAATGCAATCAATGTGGGTCAGAGGGAGGACTTGAACCCGTGCCTTCTCAGCTTCAGGTCCCATTTTTTTATCCACCATCCCCTCCCACTTCCCAAAAGGACTGAGTTTTGATCTGTAGAAAGAGTCTAGTCATGGTACTTAAAGTCTTTCTTATACTATGTCTACTAGAGTAATTTGACCTTCTCTTCCTCAAAGAAATACCTTAGTCAGGGGTGGGGAAACTTTTATTAAGGGGATTTGCTCTGTAAAGTTTGGATTCAGTCAAAGGGATGCACTTGAGGACCTAAAGGTTCCCCACCCTTGCCTGGGTCTACTCCCCTAATTAGTTGAGCTTCTGGTTATAAACCCCAATACTACACTGGAATCCATGATTAAAAAAAATAAGACTATCACCTACTGTTTCCCCTTAAAAAGCATCCCATTTCTTGAAGAAGAAAAGGGGAATTAAAAAAAAAAAAACCTCCCCTTTCAGATTTAATCTTTTCTTAAAAAAAAAAAAGAAAAAGAAAAACAATTAAGCTTTTATTTCATCTGACCAGGTCTACAACACTCTGTCCTGATGGTCTCCCACTCTCATGAGCAAGAAAGTCTGTTCATTATTAGCTGAGTGCCTGAGATTTAGGCTTTCTTTCACTCGTGTTTTCATTGTTTATTCTCTTGGTTCTGCTCATTTTATTCTGCATCAGTCCCTATGGATCTTCCCAGGTTTCTCTGAATCCTTCATTTCTTACTGTGTAACAATAATACTGCTTTGTGGAGTGGTACTTTTTAGCCATTCCTCAATTGATGAGCACCTATTTGGTTTCCAGGTCTTTGCTAGAGACTAGACCTCTGTCTTCGAAATGTTAAAAAAGATTTATTAAAAGGCAGAAGATATGTCAGATGTGGAGTCAGGAAGACCTGAGTTCAAATCCCACCTCAGACCGTGTGACCGTGGGCAAGTCACTTTGTCTCTGCCTCAGTTTCCTTCTTTGTAAAGAGGATAATAAGAGCACTTACTTCCTGGAGTTGTGAGGATCAAGCAAAGCCGTAACTGTACACAGTGAATTTTACAAACCTTAATACCAGCTCCTTGAAGGCAAACGCTGTTTCACTTGTGCCTCAGTATCCCCAGCACCTATCACAATGTCTTACCGTAGGTATTTAATAAGTGCTTGTTGTATTTTAAGTAGATAGAACAACCACCACAAGATAATGCTGCAAAATTACACCAACTAAACTTGGCCCTAAAGAAAAGATGTGAGAAAATACCTCCCCACTCCCACCCCCTCCTTTATAGAGATCAGGGAGCAAGGGTGCCGAATGCGGCAGATAACCTCGGATTTTTCTGAAATGTTGGTTACTTTTGTAGGATTTTTTTTTTAACCTTCCTTTTTTCCCTCTTACTATTTGTGATTAAGAGAGAGAGTTCTCCAGGAGGCAGTGGAGGGGAAAGACACATCAGACGATGTAATTGATATAAAACCAAAAGGGAATCAAATTAAATTTCTGTTACTAATATTCCATGATTGATGGATGGAAACCCTAGTTCCTTATTTTTTGAGGAATCCAAACTCTGTTCCACTTTATCCTGGGAGTATATTTCCCTGGGAGTGATGGAGGCTGATTGTGTGTGTGTGTGTGTGTGTGGGTGGGTGTGGGTGTGTGGGTGTGTGTTTGTGGGTGTGTGGGTGTGTTTTAATGCATGCCAGTTTCCCGGGAGGAGCCGAAAGGTCTAGGGGTCCCCTTATCTCTCAGTAGGAGCAGCATTTGGCAGGGGAAGCCCCCTCCCCCTTACTGGCACTTTGTCTGATTTCCATTCTCCTTTCTGGAGCTTGCAATGTACAGCCTGGCACAGGCTCGCTCCAGAGCAAGGAGGGTGGGTGGGGGCTGGGAATAATGATGATGATGATGATAACAGAGTGGCCTTTTGCTGTGGGGCTGAAGCCATGCCCTCGCAGCTGGAATGTTTGGGGGGGTAGAGGGAGAGGCAAGAGAGCTTTCTAGGGACAGGCGACCTGGCTGCTCAGCCAATGGAAGAAGGGCTAGAGGGGTGACATCATCAGCCAAGCTCATTGTCTGCTCCTCTCTGGGAATCAGGACCCTGGGTCTAGCGACTTAACCCTTTCCTCGTTGTCTCCAGGTTTAGGATTGTGCAAGGGACCTTCCAGTCCCAGATCCTCCAAATGAGGCACTGACTTATCTAAGGCTGGCATTAACAATCCATCCAATTTCTGTCTCCCAGCCAATTGGCACAGGATAGGAGATAGATAATAATTATAATAAATATTTATACAAAATCGGCATGAAATGTAATTTACCACAATGTAAGCTTAGGTATCGATAGCACTTAGCACTGTGACTGGAATACAGTAAGCACTTGATAAATGCTTGTTGCCCATATTTCTTAGACTACATCTTACTCACCAACTATCATTTATTATGTGCCTGCTGTATGCCTGAAACCAAGCATTCAAAGACAGAAGGTGTGGGAGTACAGTGAAAAGGGCACTGACTTTAACTTCAGATCTGGGCTTCTGATACTCATTACTTGCATGGCGTTGGTCAGGCTCTTTAACCTCGTTGGGCCTCTGTTTCCTCAATTGCAAAGTGAGGGGGTTGGACTAGATGGCTCCTGAGGGCTATGATCCTGTCATGAAATCAAACAGTCCTGCCCTCAAGGAGCTTACATTCATGTCAGGTACATGTACAAGAATGGAAAAGGTCATTTTTAAGGTGGAAGCAATAACAATTGGGGCAATCGGTCAGTCAATCAGTATGTATTTATTAAGTACCTACTATGGGCCAGATACTAACCCTAAGCATTTACTAACTGGTTGGTATGTGTCAGCCCCTGTCCATAAGCATTTATTAAGTGCCTACTGTATACCAACCTCCATGACCATTTATTAAGTGCCTACTGTGTTTCAACCTCCATGAGCATTTATTAAGTGCCTACTGTGTGCCAACCTCCATAAGCATTTATTAAGTGCCTACTATTTACTATAAGCATTTACTGAGTACCTACTATGTGTCTGCCACTGTTAATAAGCGTTTATTATGTGTCTATTATATGTCAGTTACTCTTCACAAACATTTATTATGTTTCTATGTACCAGGATCAAAAGGCAACATGTTGAAGAGGTGACCTTGCTGTAGTATTCCCAGGTTAATAGGATATAAGGATCTCAGATATCATTTAGGGTGAGGATGTCATTTTATAGACAAAGAAACAGAAGCCCCAGAGAGGGTGAGACATATACATACCCACGTGTGGAGGGAGATCAATCTTTTGTTTTATGCATCATTTTTATTTCTAAATTTATCCATCCCTCCTGTGACAAATTTCACCGATTGGGAAGATCAGTCTAGCAAAGCAGAGAGTTAGTTGGTAGAGCATTAAGAGTCAAGTGGTTTGCTCAGGGTCGCACAGGACTTGAACCTAGGATGCTCTGGCTCTGAGTCTATCTTACTTTGCTATTTGACCTTCCCCCCAAAAATGGAGGGAAGGAAGAAGGGGAGAGAGAAAGAAAGAGAGAAAGAGAGAGAGACAGAGAGAGAGAGAGACAGAGAGAGAGACAGAGAGAGACAGAGAGACAGAGAGAGAGA
>CM053592.1:171879312-171894060 GCA_028646515.1 Pseudochirops corinnae
AGAGAGAGAGAGAGACAGAGACAGAGACAGAGACAGAGAGACAGAGAGAGAGAGAGAGAAGCAGCAAAAAAAAAAGCAATAAAGTATTTGTGGGGTCTGACTGTATATACATCATCCCACACCCATAGTCCCCCACCTCTGCAGAAAAGGATGTTAGATACAATTTCTCAAGAAAATAAAGACATTTAGGTTCTCCATTAATCTGGCAAACCACTGCCTTCCTATAAACACTTTTTGTTATATAGGAAGGACAAAAATGTGATGCAAGGTCCTAGTGGGCCCCTTTTTCTGACCCTGGGGTTAAGAGATGGTCTTTAAACCAGTTATTGGGCCTAAATATGCCCCAGCAGGCTTAAGAGGTAATTGATCTATTTGGTGGGGAACGTCATTTGGCCTGTGGCATAACAGAGCTGCTGCTTCTATTTAGATATAGAGAGGTTGGATGGGTTTCTAATTCAGTAATCAAGATAACTCTACTTAATCAAAGATTTCACTTATAGACATATGTGTTCAGATGTAGAGGTGTATTTAGAGGTGGCTTAGTAATTCAGCACTTTCAAGTTTACTATCCTAAAAAGCCATGGAAGAGTGTGTGTGTGTGTGTGTGTGTGTGTGTGTGTGTGTGTGTGTGTGTGAGGAGTGACATGGTAAGACCTATCCTCTAGGAACTTGACTTTGACAGCCCCATGACATTAGAGGAGCTGAGCGACCACTTAGAAGGCTATGGCAAAGGGTCCGGGTAAGGAGTAATAAAAACAGAGTTGGGTTGGTGGATGGGTGAGCTGGACAGAAATGGGACCAAATTTAGAAATGTGGAGGTAGAACCTATAAGACTTGGGAGGTGATTGGATGGGGGAGAGGGGAGGGGAAGAGACATAGATCACTTAAATCTGGGTAACTAGGAGGATGGTGATGCCATTGACAGAAACAGTAGGAATAGAAGGTGATAAGTTCCCTTTTCATGTATATAATAAAGATGGGATATATGATTTTAGTGATCTAGGAAACTCCTTCCACCCACATAGGTTGTCTTAGACAATTTTAGAGAGCACTGAAAAGTTATGTGACTTGTCTAAGGTCATAAGCCAGTATGTGTCAGAGGGGGATTTGAGCCCAGGTCTTCCTGGTTCTGGGACTGGCTTTTTGTTCATTAAGCCACACTGCCTCAAAGGGGACCTGAATCTATCTGGATACACTAGCCAGGAATAATGTGTGTAAAGTGGTTTCCTAGCCTTGAAGAGCTTTATAAATGGGAATCATCATTTTTTAAAAAAATTTCATACAAGTAAGTTTTTAACATTGGTGGGATAGATGAAAGCCATTATTATTTTTATTTGGCACAAGTAATTTTTGAAGATTGGTGAAATCTCCAGGTGTAGCTACATAGCAGGAAGCTGGAATCAGGGACTGGAACTTGGGGAAGAGTTAGGACTAGAAATATAATTTTGAGTGATCTGTAATAATAATATGTAATAATAATGAGAATGGTGACAATCATTTATATTAGGGTTTTAAGGCTAACAGATGGGGAAACTGAGGTACAGAGCAGTTAAGTGACTTCCCTAGAGTCACGCAACTAATGGGTGCCTATTTCGATGATCTCCAAAGCCTCGGGAGCAAAGGGAATCATCAAGGGGGAACATTTTAAAGGGAAGAGAAGACAAGGAAGGTAGATCCTTAGGGGACAGGAAAACAATGGTGAACCAACAAAGGAGGCTGAGAAGGAGCCAGCAGGTAGGCCAGGAGGAAAGGGCCGGAAGGATGGAGTTTCAGATGCTTCAGAAAGGTCAAGGAAGATGAAGACTGAGAAAAGGGCATTCATTGGATTTTGTAGCTTAATAAACATGTGTGGCCTCGGGAGAGAGAAGTTTCAGCAGAACCCTAGGGTCAGAAGCCATAGCAACAGCCACCCTTCTCAGATAGAGGGGACCGTGATTTGGGGTGACAGCACAGAAGAGTGGGGGTGGAGTGGAATGGGGAAAAGCGAACACTAGAAGGGTTTTGGAAAGGACTTGGCAACAGATCATGCATCTGGGGTCTGAGAAGCAGCCTTCCTGAGTCTGGAGGGGCTCCTCCCTAGGCTGGAGAGAGGGAAGGAATGACTCACAAACACCCCCAGAAAGTGCTAGTCAGGAGACACATGTTAGCCATGACTTTGCCACCAAATGAGCTGTAGGACCTCAGTTTTCACATCTGAATGGGGTAAACCAAGGAGTCCTGTAATCAGAGGATCTAGGTTCAAATTCTGTCTTTCATGTTTAATACCTTTGTGACCTTCACCTCCCGGGGCCTCAATTTCCTCATCTGTATAAAAGTGGGGGTTGGTGACCAGATGACCTGGGGGAGAGGGTTCCTTTCACTCTAAATCTCTGACCGTTTGAGGCTCCTCTCCGACCCACCTCCTGGTTCCCACCACCCCCAACTATCCCACCCCTAAGTCACATCTTCTCAGAGATAGTCTTGGCATGAGAATGGTGCATCATGCTTGAGAGTTATGATTTAGGATGAGCAGGTCAGAGCAGCAGCCCTCTTGCCCCGCCATTCCTGCCTCAGGCCTCCTGCCCGGGCCTCCGCTCTTCAGCCCAGAGACTCTGGCAGCCCAGGAACCCGCCTGTCTGAGTGCATCCACTTTCATTCCAGCAGATATCCCAGGTCACTGGGCAATGTCTGTGCTGGGGGAAAAGAGGGTGGGGTGGGGAGGGCAGAGCTGCCAGCCCTCACTGCTCAGGGCTCCCGGCTATCTAAGAAGAAGAGAAACGAACTCTTCTTTCCCTCTCGTCCCCTCAAATGCTGTTGGATCTTGCTCGTCAGAGCAGCCAAAGAGAGCTGCCCAGTGACCCCTCCCGCCTTCTTTTCTCTTCTAGAACAGAGAACCAGTGGATCTGAAGGTGGCCATGCTGGAGATGGTGGAGAGGCTAAAATTCAAGTGCGGGGACCCCAGAGTGAGTATTCTTTGGGGGTATTGATTGGGGACTGGAACACCGGGGAGCTTTTCATGCTTCTAGAGCCACATACGAACTAATGACATCCATCTGAATGTTGCATTAAGATCTAATTAAGCCTGTCTGTCAGAACCAGAGCAGGGCCTCTAACGTGCCTACAGATAAAGTCATTTATTTTCTTCCTGCTTTATATTTATGACTTTCAACACATAATCAGTCATTGTCGTCCCTAAACTATAGACAGCAGCATTTTTAATCCCCTTCTGCTGTGTCTTTGAAGCTGATGTTTTCAATGGCCGTTCAATTCAGAAAAAAAAACCCCAAACCCACAGATATATACATGAATATGGTGTACTCATACATATGTTTATCTGCAATGCATAAAATACATGGAAATATATGTAAACACATATATTCACATGTGCGTGTGTTTGAATGTATGTGCAAATGTATGTATACATAGACACAAATGTGTGTCTACATGCATGTATAAATGTACATGTATTTTTTCCTGAATTGAATGGTTGTTGAAGATACAAGTATGCACATAAAAATGTAATATATGCATGCAATACAGATATACAAACACATGTATTTATATGCGTACACAATACATATAAACACATATGTGAATCTATAGTTATGTGTACATATATACATAAGTGCATTGTGTTTGCATATACATTGCATGTGTGCATAAATATGTGTGCACACCTGTGGGTGTGCTGAATTGGTGAATCTAATAGCTGTTAAAGACATCATATATGTAATAATACAAATATAAACACATAAATATATCTACACACAGATATATGGAAACATGAGTATTGCACATTTGTCTGTATGTATATAACATATACAAAGATACATGTGTTTGTATATATACATATTATATCGTATATCTATTAGATGGTAAATTAAATTGGAGATTAAATTAGACACGCACACACACACACAGACACACACACACACACACACACACACACACACACACACGAGACATGAATCAGCCCAATGTCTCAGGCTAGCCAGGAATCGAGACTCAGCCAGTTGGTGCCCACCGGGAGAAGCTTTCTCTATTTACAAGGACCCAGCTGCCTCCAAGAATGCTTTTGTCCCCATGACCCAGAGTCTGGTGAGGGGGGCCACATTAAGCTTCTGGGATTTTTTTTCTGCAAGATGTTGGAGGCTGGAGTTTTGATATTCTGGGAGACGGCATACCAGGGTGGGGGCAGATCAGGGAGCAGAACAGGCTGCTTTTCCAACCCAGACGTTTAGTAGGGCCATGACAGGTGTTGGTGCCAGCTGGCTGTGCTAGGGAGCTGCTATCTCAGAAGTATATAGAAAAAGGAACCTAGATTAGGGGGGTAGTGGTGACATTTCAGTTAAGAACCAAGAATTCAGCTTCTGAATGATTGGATTCAATTCAAATTGACTTAATTCATTCTGATCCAACAAGTCTTTATTAAGCTCCTTTTTTTTTTTTTTAGCTGAATCTAAGCTCATTGAGGACAGGGACTGTCTTTCATCTCCTCCTCCTGGCACATAGTAGGTCCTTAATTAATGCATTGATTGATACCATGATAGGCATACAAAGAAAAAAAAAGTAGCCTCTAACTATGAGCAGCTTATCTCTTACTGAGGCTCCACAGCATTTAGATAAATAAATAAATATATAAAGTATGATTTGAGGGGAGAGAGAGCATAGTCGATGAAGGGCGTGGGGGTGGGATGGGGTGGGGGTGGGGAGGGTACCTTCCTCTTTCTGTTTACAAGGAGCTGGCTGCCTCCACGGATACTTTTGTCAACATGACCCAGAGAGTGATGAGGGAGACAGTTTTAGTGATGAGCCTGGAAGTCTTCTCATATCCATCCACCCATCCATCCATCCATCCATCCATCCATCCCTCCATCCATCCATCCACCCACCCACCCACCCACCCATCCATCCATCCATCCATCCATCCATCCATCCATCCATCCATCCATCCATCCATCCATCTATCCATCTATCTATCTATCTATCTATCTATCTATCTATCTATCTTTATTTCCACCCTGGTGGCAAAATAGTGTGGTGGATAGAGCATTGGACCTAGAGTCAGGAAGACCTGAGTTCAAATCCAGCCCCAGACACTGATTAGCTGTGTGATCCTGGGCAAGTCATTTACCTGCTGTCTGCCTCAGTTTCCTCATCTGTAAAATGGGACTAATAATAGCACCTATCTCCCAGAGTTGTCGTGAGGATCAAATGAGATAATATTTGTAAAGTGCTTTATGAACCTTAAATCTCTGAGGTGGAGAAGGCAGGGGCGAGTGAAACACATAGCATATATACATATATTCTCTTTTCCCCTCTCCCCCACTCCCTACCAATTAGGCAAAGGCTCAGATATCACCAAGATTCTTAGAGTGGCCACAGACACTATTGAGGATAATAATAAAAACTCCCATCCACAGTGAAATTCAAGATTACAAATTGTTTTCCTTCTAGTCGGGTCTTATTTTCTGTTTTACAAACAAGGAAACAGAAGCTTCCTCTCTCCGGCTGCCTCCCCCCCATCCTGGGGCGATTGAATAGTCAGTAGGTCAGCAGCAGGACCAAGATTTGAACCCGGATCTGCTAAGGTTTCCCTTTGTACCACCCCACACTGCCTTGGGTTAACTGAAAGAGGATTCCCAAGGGGGTCCAGAGTGTTTCAAAAGTCTGTGGGCTAAGCATCTATCAACTTGTTCTCAGCCAAGCTCACACAGCCTAATTGCCACCACTGGCATTGTCTTTGAAAACAAAACCCAATAATAATCACCATAAGTCACATTTCTATTGCTCTTTAGAGTTTTACTGTGATTTCTTTACATGATTTCATTTAATCCTCACCGCAGCCCTCACAGGTCGGTAGTAATTATAATCGCTCACATTTATACACCAGGTTACAGTTTATAAAGAGGGCTGTCCCTGTAACTGCCTTGTTCAGTAGGTAGTACAAGGGTTATTATCTCTATTTTCTGGATGAGGAAACCGAGGCCCAGAGAGGTCAAGACACTTACCCAAGGTCCTACAAATTGTAAGTGGGACTTGAACCCAACACTTAGCACAAGTGCCTGGTACACAGTGGGCACTTAATAAAGGCTTGTTGACTAACTGTTTGAACCCAGGTTTTTCCTAACATTAAGTTCCAAGCTCCTGCTAGCATACCATGATTGCTGCCCTTAAAAACAAGAAGGTAGGTACCAGCCCATCTAATCCAACCAGCGTTTATTAAGCCTACAGACCTCTTCTCAAAATCACATTATGAAACACTTCACATAAAATATATCAGATTATAAAAGGAAACCAAGCAGATTTAAATAGAGCCGTAATTGTAATTGCCATGTTTCCCCATCCAAACTAATGGACACCCAGGACCCTGTTAGGAATCCCCTCCTCCCACACACACACAGGTGCCATCAATGACCGGAGCTCAGCACTCCAAGTTTGGAAGACCTAGATTCAAATCCCACCTCAGACACTTAACCAACTTTGTGACCTCAGACAAGTCATTCATTCCATTGTCTGGTCTGTAAAATGGGGGTGCTCCTAGCACCTCCCCAACAGGATTGTTATAAAGTCATTCACTCCTTCTTAGCCTCCATTTTCCCCTCTGTAAAATGGGGATTTTCCTAGCATCTCCCTCACAGCATAGTTGTGAGACTCTAAAAAGTAAAACCTAGGGCTACTTTAAGTCATTTCAGAATGATCACTTCATCCACATTTACTTTAAAATTTCTGGAGGTACATACACACTAACTAGCCACTCTTGCTCTCGACTTTACAAGGGCAGATAATAATAACCCAGATGCCTAGGATACTTTAAGACTGACTAAGGAGGTCTCCCTCCTGCCACAATCCTTCGTGGCAAGTTTTCAAGCCCATTTCCCAGATGAGGAAGTTAAGGTTCATAGGAAGGAAGGTGACCTCCAAGATCCCACAGCTAGCAAGCAGTAGATCTGGGGTGGGACCCCTGCCCTGTCTCCGAACTTTTAGTTTTCTCCCATCCTGCCTGGTGTCAGGGCTGTTAGGACGGGATTCGGGTCCCATCTCCAGGTTACTTCCCTGTTTCCTCTGCTCTCACAGCTGTTTCTGCTGGAGGAGGCTGGCGGAACTCGCACGCAGTCTGAATTCTTATTTTTAAGACCTTTAATTGCGGGTCTTGTGTCCTACGCCCTACGCACCTGGTGCCGGCTGGGTGGTGGCATCGTCGGGAAGGAGGTGTGAAGACGGGGTATTTTAAATCCATCCTTCCTGCAGCAAAGACAATCCGGGGCGGTCTGGTTTCCCTGAAAATGATCCAGCCTTTCTCCCAGGAGGCCGTGGTTTCCTTCCTCCCTGCAGCTTAACAGGACTGCAGCAAGGAATAGAGAAAAGATCCCTGGACTGACTGACAGGCAGTGAGTAAGAAGGAGAGACAGAACCCGAACCCAGGTCTCTCGAGAGCCCTGGAGCGAGTTACCGATCTCCTTTCTGGGGTTTGTGCCTCTCCATAGTTCTTTTCTCTATAGAATGTCAGCTCCCTGAGAGTAAAGATGGTTTCATTCCTCGTACCCAGGACGTAGCAAAGTGCCGGGTACACAGTAGGTATTTAAGAAGTGCTTGATAATTGGCCAAGACAACGAGCTGGTCCAATGTCTCTGAAACCTATTTCCCTGCTTTCTTCCCTCAAGTCAGTTTGTTTAAAAGAACAGTCTTCATTTTTTTTTTTTTGTATTGTATCATTTTTTTTCCACGCTGCTGAATTATCCAGAGGCAGCCACCGAGTCATGGAGGGATGAACATTCTGCTCTTTCCCATTT
Organism: Pseudochirops corinnae; assembly: GCA_028646515.1. Taxonomy (NCBI): domain Eukaryota; kingdom Metazoa; phylum Chordata; class Mammalia; order Diprotodontia; family Pseudocheiridae; genus Pseudochirops; species Pseudochirops corinnae. The sequence goes on from CM053592.1 coordinate 171,887,085, forward strand.
GCTTCTCCCAAAACCGCTTGAAGCGTCACCGGGCTTGATTGGTCCAGACACTCGGGTCCCACTAGGGACCTACTTCACTTTTACCTTTGAGCTAAGCAGACAGGAGATGCAAATGACTCATTTTTGCTTAATACATTTTTTAGACCCACTTCTTGTCAGTCTGGATGGTTTTCCTTCTCTCTTTTGCATTTTTTTTTTTCCTGCAAGAGGTCCAAAGAACCAGTTAGGAGATGCAATATGTCTCAGCTTTAAGAAAATGGAATTCTTGAAAATACAGGAAAATAGGGCAGGGGGAGGGAGTGGGGAGGGAAGCTGGGGATCTGGGGTGGGGGTGAGGCTTTTTTTTATACCGAAGGACCCTTAGCTTTGATTAACCAAAAAAGAAAACAAAAGAACAGTTCCTTGGGAATCATAGATTTTGAGGTGGAGGGATTCTTAGAGGTCAATGAGTGCAAATCCCTCATTCTACAGTTGAGGAGACTGGGGCCCAGGGAAGTGACTCACCCCAGCCCACAGTGCTCCTAAATGTCAGAGACAAGATTTGAATCCAGGTCTCCCCAATTCCCAACTCCAGCACTCTTAAGTTCATTTAAATAGCAAAAAGCTCTAACATACATTACAAGTGATAAAAATTATCTCCATCTCTGGTGCTTTTTCCATCTAAATTTTCCATGTGACTTTTTGGGAACCTCCTCTGTGTCATCCTAGCCAGAGAGATTGAGTTTGACCTTGAAAGATTCTTCTGGCTTTGGTTGCCACATCCATAAAGTGAGGCAGGGATTGGGTGAGACAATCTCTAAAGTCAATTCACATGCTGATTTTCTATAGAAATTTGATTGGGCAAGTCAGTCTACAAACATTTAAGTGCAAAGGAAACCAAAAGCAGGACCTGGCCTCAAGGAGCTTACACTCTAAAGGCAGGGATAAGAACCAAAGATGTACACCAAGTAGATGGAAGTTAATTTGAAGGGGCAAGCTGGGAAGACCAAGAAAGGTTTCCTTGTGTAAAATGAAGTTTAAACCAAATAAGGGAAGAAGCCAAGGAAACAATGAGAAGGAAGCACGGGTTCCTTCCCCCACAATGAGCCTCACTTTTCTGTATCAGTATAATGGAAATCATAATTCCTGAATCATCCTAGGGCTGTTGTGACATTATCTCGAAAACCCAAGATAAAAAGGCCCGACCCAACAATTATTCAGTAAGAATGATAATAAAGGCTGAGCTGGGCAATCCAAGCTTGTCTAAAAGTCATGGTTTCTTTCTCTTGATTCCCAACTCCCAAGACAGGATAGGGGGGAGGGAAGAAGGGACCGGAAGTGGGGAGACAGTCTCACCAGAGCACTAAACAAAAATACCACCTAGCTGGGGTGGCTAGGTGGTTCAGTGAATAGAGCACCGGCCCTGGAGTCAGGAGGACCTGAGTTCAAATCCAGCCTCAGACACTTAACACAAAAACTAGCTTATGACCTTGGGCAAGTCACTTAACTCCAATTGCCCTCCAAAAAGCAAAGAATTTTTAAAAATTAAAAAAAAATACTGCCTAGCAACGTGAAATGAGTTCACTAGAGCTCTGAGTTTCCTCTCATTACTTATTTTATTATTTTTATTTAGCATTTATATTACATTTTATGATTGCAGAAGAGCATTACAATTACTTTTAATAGCTAATCTTTGAGGCATGGAACAGAGCCCGGGTCCCCTGCTCTCACTCAGTGCTAATCAGTCTCTTTTGTCAACTTGTAGATTTTTGAATTCACAAATGGGGAGGGGGAAAGGGGGATGGTCATAAGTGGAACCTTATTTGGATCCCCATTGTTAGCATCCCGCTGTTTACTCATCCATGAGTTGTAGCCCCCTTGGGGGCTCATGGTAATAACATCGAGTCTGTTCCTCCTGGTAAAAAGGAAGCAGAGGCTTGAGTATTTTCCCCTTCAGGAGAAATTGATCTTACATGCTGCTGATGAGTCACTTAGCACTGCCTAGAGCTATCAGGAAACCTTGGGTGGGTCAAGAGAATATCCAGTTTGGGAGCCATCATCATAGCAGAGAAATATGCTGGTCCTTTGCTTATATACCTGGTTACCTAGGGATTCCAAATTCAAGTATGCCAAGCAGTGGATATCTAATCATGCCTCATGGGAAGAGAGCACCAAACTGAGAAACCGAGTCAAAACTAGCCGTGGGCTGGGTGCTGCTCAGAATGTCCAAGATGGTTCCTGTTCCTGGAGATCACTCTGGTGGAGAATGAGGGAGGAGTGAATATCATTTCTTGCCTTGCACTCTCCTGCTCAGAAAATCCATTTCAGACAGCAAGAGCCCCTGAGGACCTGCCCACCACCCACTACAATGGTCATTGAACCCAATGTGCCTGCCTCCTGCTTAATGGCAAAAGCAGATTCTCTCAGCAGAAGGTTTGGGGGGCTGGGCGGGTTTGTTTTGTTTTTGAAGTAGGCAGAGTGTGGGTCTGGTCACCCATATTTAGGACCATTGAATCATTGGCAGAGTTGGAAGGGACCTCAGAATCCATCTGCTACAACCTCCTCATATTACAGATGGGGAAATAGGCCCAGAAAGGGAAAGCAACTTGCTCAATGTTCCACAGTTAATTAGCAGCAGAGTTGGGATCTGAATCTAGCCCCTTGACTCCAGACTTGGAGGACTTCCCATTTCCTTGATGCTTTAATACAAAATCAATCAACCATAATATATTGAGTGCCTAGTATGCTCCAGGTGCTAAGTCCTGGGCAGACAAGAACCAGAAAATTCTATCTGCCTTTATAACATGGAGCCCGCTGATAGGACAGACACTGGGTCATTTCCCAAACCTGGTAACACACACACACACACACACACACACACACACACACACATAATGCTCTCATGTAACCTGAATGATTAAATGAATCACAGAATGGGAGAGACCTTCTAGAAATTACATGATGGAACCCCCTCACTTTGTATATGAACAAACAGGTCCAGAGAACTTAGATGAATTAATATAATGGAGAAAAGGATCGTTGTTCTAGGAGCTAAAGGTTTCAGGGGCCCCAAAGAGACCCCCTCTAGAGGTTGTGTTCAAAGCTGCAACCAGGGCAAGACGACAATTGGAGCTTTGCCCGGGAGCCAATATTTAGGGGGCACGCTCTCCCCCCATCCACAATCTGCTTTCTGGAACCTCAAGATCCTTCACTGGTCATCACAGGGGTTGGGGGAAGTGAGTCCTAAGAAAAGGTAAAGGAGGAAGATTTCTATCTGACCAGGAGGGGAATGGCAACCCTCATTGAACTCTTTCCTGGATTGGTCTGACTTTTCATCTATAGCTATACTGTCTGGGAGATGCCAAAGTCAGTAAAAATTTTCTCAGTGTTGGGATTCCTAGACCTGTGACTGGTCTATGTTGCCCTTGGGGATTAACACTCCATTTCTACTCTGGGTTTCTGACCCTCCCTTCTTGCACCTCCATTTACTATATTGTAGTGGGTATTCCTGGCAGTTGTTCTTTATCTTCCCTGCCAGGGAAATTAAGTCTCACGGAGAATTAAGAGTTAAAATGGGCCCTCTGATCATGGCAGGGCTGGGACAGAATGACAGTTCCCAGGTTCCAATCATGTTTTTTCTCAGTGAGGCTCCTGCCTAGGGAATAATTTTTTGGCACTTCCCCTAGAGTGTCAGTGGTGACTAGACTTCTCCCCGATTTCCTTTGGCACCCACAGATTAACTGTCATGAATCCTATCTTACTCTTTGACAGGTCACAGCTTCCTCATCTCCTGTGTGGGAGCTTTTTCCCTAGAGCTCCCAGAAACTGTAGCCCAAGGGGAGGATTTAGGGGGCAGCTTTCCCTGAGGCTCTCCTTATCCCCTCTCAGGAGATATTCAAAGGTTCTCTGGGAAAATAAACTAATGCTTATAAATATCTTTCTTCTATATCTTGATCAATTAACACTTCCCAAGATTAGGCACACTTCTAAGACTGCAGGTTTAAGAGGGGCATTGGAGCCCCCTGTGAATGCTAATGACATGCAGATGGCTTGGGCTGAGCCGGAAGCTGCCTGGATGCCAGGCAGCCATCACCAGCCCCACTGGAGCAGGGATGCCTCCCCTGCCCTGGAGCCATTGTTTAGTTAAGCAGTGTGGGGTCTGTATATCTGCCTGCCCTCTTGTGTCCATATATCCCCAAAATAAACAGGAAATCGATGTGGGCAAAGCAATTATAGTTTCTGTCAAGGACCAACCAGACTCTCACGTTAGGAATCCTGCCTGGGGCTGTATCAAATTTGTGGACCAGAGGGCTAGATTTAGAGTCAGGAGCTGGGTTCAAATCCTACTTTTGCTCTATGCTACCTCGGGACTCAGTTTCCTCATCTGTAAAGTGAGGAGGTTGGAGAAGAAGACCATCAAGTTTCCTGCTAACCCTTAACCTATGTTCCTATGATCGCCAGGGTCTTATATCCTCCTGGTTAAGTCCCAAGATTCCCCATCTCCATCAATTAAATAATGATGGGTAGATGGTTGGGGGCAGGTGCTGCTACTGGATTTTAAAGGGCTTGATGAAATCGATGACTAGTGATGCCAGTCTCCCCCACCCCCCCCCCCCCCAGAGCTGATGATGAGGTTACCTCCAGGAGCCCAGTGGAGCTGCCAGTCTCCACCACGGGCAGCCTCACTTCATCAGTATTGGATATTTTATTTGCAGAGCTTCCATACCAGCTGTAGATAGAATGCGTTACTTCGATCACAGTCATCGAATGACCTCCCCATTCTTCCTTTCCTTCTTGAAAGGGACCAGCCTTTGATTCAGTTAGGAAACTGGATTCAGGGTTGCCTCTCCTTGAAGGGCTGTATGAATCAGTAGTTAGAGCAACGGTCGAAAGTCAGGAAGAACTGCCGCCTAACTGTGTAACCCTGGGCAAGTCACAGAAGAATTATAATATTTCTGTAGTTGTTCAAGAGCTGTGCTATATTATTTGATTCTCACAACAACCCTGGGAGGTAGGGAATATTATTATTCCATTTTACAGATGAGGAAACTGAGGCAGAGTTTAAGTGACTTGCCCAGGGTCACACTGCTTATAAGGCTAGATTTGAACTCGAGTCTTTCTGATTCCAGGTTCACTATTTTATCCATTCTTTGCTCCAGCTGGTTCTTCATGTCCTTCAGGACACCAGGGTTTAGCCAATATCACCTGTGTATCCCCCACTCCCTTTTCACCCCTTTCTTCTTACCTTTAGATTGATATTGAAATCAATTCTACCATTGCTCCTGGAAAAGGAATGCCATCTACTCCCCTGTCACCCCAATCATAATTCCTGAGACAATCTAGAACATACCTGTGCTAAATCCCCGTGTTAGAATGTAACCCCTTGAGGGCAGGGACTGCCTCATCCCCTTCACCTTACACGGAACCTGGCAAATGATAAGCCCTTAATAAATGTTTGTTAACTGATTATATGTCATCCAAACAATGGCAGAGGAGTATGGGGTCATAGATTTAGAGTGAGAAGGAAACTTGGAAAGCCGTCCATTCCAACCCCCTCATTTTTTCGATGAGAGACTGAAGCCCAGAAAGGTTAAGCCCAGGGTCACACTGCTGATAGGCAAAACTCCCCCAAAAGGATTTGAACCCAGATCTACTGTCTCAGAATTCAGTGCAATAGCAATAGCTATTGGTCCGGAAAAAAAAATTGAATAATTTGAAAAGAATCTTCTTAGACTTGGGGCCAGAAAGCTATGTAGAAATATCAATAACAGTCCTCATTTTTAGATTGGAAGAAGTTCTGAGCAGAGAGAATCTGCTATTTGCTTAAACTCCCAGGAGGAGAAGAATATTCCTATAGGGCTTTTTTTTCTTTTTTTCTTTTTTTTTCCCAGAGCAAAGCAGAGCCGGTGTTCTGGAATTCCCATGTTTATCCTATTCTTGGAAAGACTGTTTGCCGTTCCTTCCCCACAGAGAAAGTAAAAAGAAGGGTGAATCTTGTTGAAAAGAAAATTGGTTTAGGAATCAGGAGTTCCTAGGGTTCCAGTCTCCATCAGATCAAACATGAGCTAGGTAACCTTGGTAAACTTGATAATCTGACATGGACTTTCTAGCTTTAAACCTTGGATTGTACTGATTATTCAGATATTAAGACAAAACTGAATCAAAACCTAAACGCTGGGTACCTACAATAGCCAAGCTTGGGCTCAAAGAAGAGATAAAGGAACGTACCTACCTCCTTGGCAGAGGTGGGGGACTACAGGTGTGGAGCGCCTCATATAGTCAGATGGGGAAGATGTCTGGGCTGGTTTTGCTTCTTACCGATTTGTTTGCCTTTCTTTGTTACATGGAATAGCTTCCATAGTTTAGGGAGCCCGAGGCCTTTGGAATCAGATTGTGGTTCATGGCTATCTGGCTGGGGGTTGGGGAGGAGGGTGGGATAAATTGAAGAATGAAGGTGAAGTCAAAATAAAAGATATAAATTTTAAAGAAAAACAAAAACCTTTTAGACAATGAAGGTACCTAGGAGAGGAGACATGTTTGGAGAGCAGCAGTGTCTTTGGAGTGGAAATTCTGAGGTCTGAGTTTCCAGGGCGATGAATGCTGTCACCACAACTCTGAGAAGATTTGCAAATTTCCCCAAATAGTTCAGCTGGAAACAAACAAGACCCCAGCCTTGTCCATTTGTTCCAGTGACTTAGGGGAGGGCTGGAGGGAAAGTACAGGCATTAACAAGAGAAAAAAGGGGAGACAGAGAAATTCTGAAGCTTAGCAGCTGCCTAGGAGAGAGGGGTGGGGGGGGGAGAAGGAGGCACCAAAACGGAGAGGCAGAGACAAACAGAGTGGGTGTGTGTGTGTGTGTGTGTGTGTGTGTGTGTGTGTGTGTGTGTGTGCGCGCGCGCGCGTGTGTGTGTGTGTGTGTGTGTGTGTGTGTGTGTGTGTGTGTGTTAGAGAGAGGTGTGGAAGAGGGAGAGAAGAGTGGAGCAAGAGAAGAGAGATG
>CM053592.1:171894160-171928634 GCA_028646515.1 Pseudochirops corinnae
GCCATCATTTGACATCCGTAAGCCCTGGAAGAGTCCATAAGGTAGAGTTAAGGTAGAGTTCCGTACTGGGGAACATTGACAGGCAAGAGTGCAAGTTCCTTCCAGGGTGCGAGCCCTGTGTTCTCCTCTGAAGAGTTCTCAGCATCACTCAGGAGCCTTGTCAGCATCTCTTAATTTCCTCTGAAGAGCAGAGACCTGTGGTTCGTGGCTGTCTGTGTAGAAGATATTTTCATTCACTCAGAATAGACTTCCTAGTCTGGAAGGAGCCAGAGGAGTCATGACTCCCAGAACTGGGTCAGAGTGTACTCAGTCAATCAGCCTGCATGTATTAAGCACCTAATAATATGTGCTAGTCACTGCAGGCAGATAGATGAAAATGAAACAGTCTCTACCTTACACACACACATACACACACACACACAAACACACACACACACTATGTCCTCTTTTCTCACCCCCAGCATCTGGGAGGTGTCATGAGCAGGGTTTTAAAGGAAGCAGGGATTCTCAGAGGAAGAATTGAGGAGAAAACACATTCTAGGTATGGGAGACAGCCAGTACAAAAACATGGAGATGGGAAATAGAGAAAGAAAGGCTGGTTCAGAGAGTGCAGGAAGGAATGTAATCTAATTGAGACTAGAAAAATAGTTTGAGCCTAGGTAGTGAAGGGCTTTAAAAGCTAAAAGGAGGAAATTAGATTTGATGCTAAGGCAACAGGGAGCCACTGCAGTTTATTGAGGAGAGGAGTGACAAGTCCAAGTGACCTTGGACAAATAAGTCCCTGTTTTGGGCTTCTATTTTTTTTCACCAGTAAAATGGTATGATACTAGGATCATTTCCTGCCCTGAATCTGTTATAATCACGAAACCTTAGATGCTGTCTAATTCAACTTATACCTGGACAAGACTCCTGTTCCCAACTTGTCCCCCAAAGGGGTTATCTTGTCTTTTATTTGAAACTTTTAGGGACATAAGACAATACTTAGAACCAGAAAACAACTTAGAGGTTATCCAGTCCAGCCCCCTTCCTTTATAGTAAGGAAGCATCCTGGAAATGGACATTGGAAATGAATAGGGTACAGGCCTTGGAATCAGAATGTTCTGAGTTCAAATTCTGCCTCAGACACTTAATATCTGTGTGACCTTGAGCAGGTCACTCAGCCTGTTTCCTTGCCTGTCAAATGAGAAGATTGGACTTGATAGCCTCTAAAGCTCCTTTCAGTTCTGAATCTATGATCTTAGCCCCACAGAGGTAAAGGAACTTGCTCAAAGTCAAGGATTCAAATCCAGGTCTTCTGGTCCAGAGCCTAAATTTGCCTCCTTGTAACATCTACCCATGATGAGACTGTCCATTGAGAACTAGCATTCCAATACCCTTAACTCTTTCTCTTTTGCTCTTAGGAGTGGGTGTGTAATGACTTTGTGGTTGCTTTTTTTTTTTTTGACTCAAACATGATTCACCTGAAGATGAATCTTATAGAGACTCATGGACTATTTGAGCCAAAAGACACACTTTCATTCATGGTGGGGTGGAAAGAGGAGTGAATTTGGCCCTGGACTGAATCCTGCCTCTGTTTACCACCCATGGGACCTGGGGCAAGTTGTACAAACCCTCTACACACTGGTTTTCCTCAGCTGTAAATAGCGAGAGTTGGACTACAGTAGGATTTCTTCACTTTTTTTGTGACATGGACACCTTTGGCAGTCTGGTCAAGCAGTCAGCTAGCATTTATTTAGCACCTACTAAGCAGACACAAATATGGTGCTAGAATCTAGTAAAGCCTAAGATCCTCTTCTCAGAATTTTTAAATGCATAAAATAAATACATAGGATTATTAAAGATGCCAATTATATTGAAATACAATGATCAAAGTATTAAGAAAACAAATATCCAAATGCATGAAATCTAAGAACCCCTAGATTAGATGGGTGTAGTAGAGCAGGTAATCCCTGCTTTATTGGTTCTTGTCCTTCATTCTCAAAGAGGACCAAAATGACATCACTATGTTAGAGTCAAGTTACATCCAACTGTGGATGAGCAGACCAGTACGAGCTCAGAATGCTCTACCACAGGTCTGGCACAAATAGTCCATGTGAACATTTGGGGTGAATTCTCTAAATTTACACATTCTGCATTTCCTCTGAGCTGTTTCAATTCTGCTTTGCACCTAGAGCACAGCACCTTCTCTGATGTGGGCATGCCATGCTGGGCAGTCCTGTGCCAGTGTCTCCTATGTCACACAATCAATTCCAAAGTTCTTTAGAGAGACCTTGAGAGTGTCCTTGTATGGCTTCTTCTGACCACCATGTGAATTCTTGCCTTGTGAGAGTTCTCCACAAAATAGCCTTGTAGGCAAGCATACGTTTGGCATTTGAACAACATGGCCAGCCCATGGGAGTTATGCTCTCTGTTACATAAAGGGAAGGCTGAGGCTGGCCAGTGGATAGCTTGAGATTGGGAGCTCCGAGCTATGGCAGGCTAAGCCAACCCAGTGTCTACACTAACTCTGACACCAATATGGAGCCCAAGAGCTGTCTAAGAAGAGACAAACCAGCTCAAGTCAGAAATGGAGCAGGTCAGAGCTCTAGGACTAATCAATAGTGGGACTGACCTAGTCTGAAAAAAAGTCAAAAAGAACTCCAGAACTACTTCCTATCCTATATCATATGAGATTCTATGAACTTGCCTGATCCAATCACCCTCATATTTATGGGTAAGTACCTCCTGTGTACCAGGCAGTGTGACAAATACTCTACCAGTAATAAAAATAATAGCTAATCTTAACGTATGTGTCAGGTCCTGTGCTAAGCGCATCATCGTTATTATTTCATTGGAACCTCACAACACCCCTGGGCGGTAGATACTATTATTATACTCATTTTACAGATGAGGAAATTGAGGCAGAGAGAGGTTAAGTGACTTGCCTAGGGTCACACATGTTTGAGGTCAGATATGAACTTAGTCTTCTTGATTCCAAGCCTGGCACTTTATCCACTGTGCCACTAAGCTGTCTGTGGGTGAGGAAATTAAAGCCCAGAGAAGTGACATATTATACCAAGCTATCTAGAACTCAGGTCTCCAAAATCTCCATCTGGGGAATTGAGATTTCCCAAGACTATGCATTCACTTAGTAGGAGCTGAATGGGGACAGAGATGGGACTTGTTTTTTAAAATAATTTCACCTTAAATGGAGGGAAAAAAACAGGCTTTCTCTCTGTATACCAGTCTAAAAGAGTTAAAAATAGGGTGTTTCTGAGCTGAGGGCTCACTTTCAAACTTTCAATGTCACTTTCAACCACCCACTTCCTACCTGATTAATTCTAGAGCAGAAGCAAAATATGAAGGTTGGGGCTGGAAAAAAGGAAAGCTGAAAATACGAATGACTACTCCTCTTAAGCAATGCCTGGGGAAAACCAAACAAACAAACACATGCCGGGCTGAGTCTGGGAGACGTTCAGTGCTCAGCTAGTATTTCTAAAGCACCTACTAAGTGTCAGGCAGGAGAGGAGAGGAGAAGGGAGGAGAGGAGAGGAGAGGAGAAGGGAGGGGAGGGGAGAGGCGGGAAGAGGGAAGAAGAGAGGGAAAGAGAAACACAGAGAAAGAGAGAGAGGCAAAGAAAGAAAGAGAGAGGCAGAACTCTTTTTTCAGATGTTGTTAAAAGAATTGCCCAGTTTTCCAAAGGTTGTTCTCATCTTACTCAAGTCTGTGCCCAGTTCATTATAACCCACAGCACTTATCCTTAATTCACAGGCTGTCCCAAAAATAAGCTTTTAAAACTTAAAAATGCACTAAAATTTTAGGGACATTTTTGGCAATAGTTGTGATTCATTGGGATAGAGGTTAAACTTGGGATTTCATTGTTATAGGGAGCTCCCAAACGAGAAAATTTACCACTTCTGGTCAGTCTCTTCTCTGCAATTCATAGCCTTAATTGCCTAGAGCACCAAAAGATGAAGTGACTGTCTCAGGGTCACACAGCCAGTAGGTGCTAGAGGCAAGACTTGAAGCCAGGTCTTTCTGACTCTGAACCTAGCTCTCTAACCCCTTTATCCACTTAGTTTTTCCTATATGGATAGCCATGCTGAGTTTTTTGAAGTGATTGTAGATCTCATTTAAGAGATTCCACAGTGTTCCAGGGCTGGATACATTCAGTACAGTGTAGCCTTCAACTAATATCTAGAAGTCTTCACCATCTATAGGGAATCCCTATTCCATTTAGCTTCAGTACTAGATTTTCTACATACTGGCAGTGACCATATATCCCTCCATTTTATACCTTTATTCATATTAGCCACCTAGAAGGTAGGTGGCACAGTGGATCCAGAGTCAGAAAAACCTGAATTCAAGTTCAACCATGGACACTTACTAGCCAGCGGTGTGACTCCAGTCATGTCGCTTCCTCTCTTCCCACCTCAGTTGTCTCATCTGTAAAAATGGAGATGGTAGCTAGAGGTAATACAATGATTAGAGTGTCAGGCCTGGAGTCAGGAAGACTCATTTTCCTGAGTTCAAATCTAGTCTCAGACACCTACTAGGTGTGTGACCTTGGGCAAGTCACTTAACCTGTCTGTCTCAGTTTCGTCATGTGTAAAACGAGCTGGAGAATGAAATAGCAAACCACTTAAGTATCTTTGCCAAGAAAACCCCAAAATGGGGTCACAAAGAATTGGATTAGACTGAAAATGACAGAACGAAAAAAAAAAGCAAAAAAATGGAGCTCCTACCTGCCAGAGTTGTTGTGAAAATCAAATCACGTGTGTAAAGTGCTTTGCTAAGCTTAAAGTGTGATATAAATCTAGCTTTGATTATGTTGATATTAATGAGAGACACTGCACAGTGTAAAAGATGGAGGGCTGGCCTCAGACCCTAAAAGGCCTGCATTGATGTCTCCACCTTTGACACCAATTGTCTGACCCTGGACAAGTCCTTTAAACACTCAGAACTCTAGATGACTCTTCAAGACTGTATATTATAAAGAAGGCATCAGTCTGCGTTAGGAGAGTGAGTTTCCTCATCCAGGATTTCCCTGTATCAGTGGAATCTCAGGTCCGGCTCTTCTTCTAATCCTTGGTATTTATAGTTGAATGCCTTTTTATCTCTATTGTTACATCTTCTAAGGATTCTCTAATGATCACTTAATTGCCTCGTTTACACAGTGTAATAAGGATTATGCTTTTAACAGCCTTGTGGAGTGAGAAGTGAATGTGTTATTCTTCCCATTTTATGGATGGAAAAACTGAAGCTCAGGGGGGAGAAAGTGGCTTGCCCAAGGTCACAGAGCAAATAAGTGGCAGAGATGAGATTGGAACCCAGGTTTCCCAATCCCAAGTCCACAGTTCTTTTGGCTGTTCTCCACTTCCGCTCTAGAGTTCATCTCAGGGAACACACAGAGAGGTTACTCAGAAATAGTGATGCTTATAAGTTTGCAGTGGCGTTTCCTTATTGTAACCCTAAGGGTTGGAAACCAGGGAGGCATCTCTAGCCTGACTGCCAAATCAATAGAAAGTTAGTCCACTGTATCCAGTAAATTACTGGCCTGATAAATTCAGTTCAGTGGCATGTCAGCTACTTACCTATTAAGTTGTCATGGCAATAATGTCCTAGCTTCTGAGAGCGAGAACAAGTGGTCTCCAGAGGGATGTGGCGCTGTGGAAAGAGTGCCTGAATTGAATTCAGACACCGTGGGTTCAAATCTCAGCTCTGTCAGCTACCGCTGGACTTTGAGCAAGATGACTGACCTCCCCAGACCTCAGTGTCCCTTTCCTCATCTATACAATGAGAGAATTGGATTAGATAGTATCAAAGGTTCATTCCAGCTTGAATGTCTAGGATTTTGACATTTGTCAGTCAGTCAGTTAAAACCATGTATTAATTGTTTACTGTGTGCTGGGCTCTATGCTAAACTCTGGGGAGACAAAGAAAATGTTGGTCAGAAGGCATCCGGCTAACATTTCTGGCCCAAATCACCTACCACTATTCACCAGCTAGGATTGTGGGGGACAATGACAAGATCTGGCTATGGGAGTCTCTCCATTGATTCAAACAGCTAGCTTTGTCAGCTGTAAAGCAATAGATACAAAGGTCCAGACCTGAGATTTCATGAATGTAGGATTACTCCCAGTGAGAAAACTCTCTCTCCTTCTGCACATGAGCAATTTATAGCCTTAAAAAGTGTCTGAGGCGCTGAGACGTAGTTAAGCTAATTTGTGCTGGACTCAGAGACAGAAGACCAGAGTTCAAATTCAACCTCAGATATTTAATAGTTTTATGATCCTGAACAAGTTACCCTACCTCTCTCTACCTCGGTTTCCTCACCTGTAAAATCGTAGTAGTAGTATTGTCTATTTTCTGGGATTGGGTGTGCAGGACAAATGAGATAAGTGCTTTGCAAACTTTAAAGTTGTGTGTGAATGGTGGTGTTCTTCTTATTATTATTACTATTATATGAATTGCTATTTTAGTCGCACAGCCAGTATATGTCAGAGACAGCAGGGTCATCACATTAGAAATGAAGTGTATTTCAGAGGCCATCTAGTCCAACCCCACAGATGAGGGAACCCCACAGATTGAGAAACTGGGGCTTCACCTAAGGTCTTAAAGGTAGTAAGAATGAGAGTCAGGATTTGAACACAGCTCCTCTGACTCGATTCTGTCCACAGTACCTCTCTGAGGCATGACTTGAACCTACTATTTCCAGACTCCCAGGCTGGCTCTCTATTGATTGTCAAACTCCTCTTTCTTTTTATCATCATTATAACTGACTACTGAATCCACATAGTCAAAAGTTCAGAATTGATAGGGACCTTGGATATCATTTAGTCTGATCCTCTCATCTTACAGATGCTGAAACTGAGGCCCAGAGAGACTTTATAGAACCCTCAGTTTAGAGATGGAAGGGATTTTAGAGGCTGAGCTCAATTCCCTCATTTTACGGAGAGATGTAGTGACTTGTCTAGGGTCTCACAACCAGTAAGTCAGAGATAGGATCTGAACTCAGAACTTCCTAACTACAAGTCCAGAGTGCTTGCCCCTACATCATGCTAACCTCCCCAGGGTCTTACACTAGTGAGAGAATGTGATATAGGAAAGCAGGCAGGCAACAAGCATTTCTTAAATGCCAGGAATGCAAACATAAGCAAATATAAGCAAAAAAGAAAGATAGCCCTTAGCCTCAAGGAGCTTACATTCTAATAGGAGAAAATAACACAAAAGGGAGAGTGAGCTGAGAGGCTAGGAAAGGGCAGCTGGGAAGGAGGAAACATTCATAAGGGGGCTTAGTAGGGAAGTCCTGGGAGTCAGATGCCCAGAGCACTAGATTTAGAGTCAGGGGACCTGGGTTTGAATTCAGCTTGAAGGGAATTGCCCAGATAATAAGCACCAGAGGGAGAGATTCTGATGCCAAATCCAGGACTCTTTCTTTTCCATTCTACCACATGGGCCCTGTACTAGGCCCTAGGGAAGATATAAAAGGTATCAATGACAGAGGCATGTGTGTGGAAACAGTTAAGACCAGTATGAGATAATGTGATCTAGTGCTAAAAGGGAGGGTTTGGACACTTAATGCCAGAAGGACAGATTGCTTAGGCCTGGGGTAGTCTGGCTTCCAGGGGATAGGGAAACTAGATTGTGGCAAATTCAGGCGGAGATGTAGAGGAAGGGTTGTCAGAAAAATGGTCTGAAATTTAAGAGAGGCCTTGAGCACTCTAAGTAGATAGGTAGAAGCAATTTGGTGTAATTCAAGGCCTCCTAACCAGGGGTCTAGATATGGCCTAAGGGGTGTGTGGAGAGATTTCAGGGAGACCATGAACTTGGATGGGAAAAAAGAAATTACATCTTTATTTCAATAGAATTCGTTTCCTCTGTCACTCTCCGTATTTAATCTGTGCATTGAAAAATTATTCTGAGAAGGCAGTCCATAGGTTCCTCCAGGCAGCACAAGGGGGTCCATGGCCCCCAAAACATTAAGAACTCATGATGAAGGGGAAAGAGACATTCCACCCGGATCTGGAAGAACTCAGCCAAAACCCAAAGTCTGCTGCTGATGACCCGGAGGACTTTGGTTATATCACATGCTTCTCTGGCTTTCAGTTTCATCTTCTGGAAAACAGATGGTTCTTAAGTTCCCTTTTCCAGCTCTCAATGCTGTAGTTGTCTCTGGGAGGCCAAGGCTTGGTGAGACTGCTTCTATCAATACTAACACTCACCGGGATTGCTCCCTCTACATTTAGATTGTACTGCTGCAACAACTGCTAAATTGGGTTCATTAGGTTCCCCGAGGTCTCTCCTGTGGCTCTGTACATCTGCTGTTTGATATGTTTTGTATGGCCACTAGAATAAGGGCTTGAGAGAATTGGGATTCTAGGATTTTGAGCTGCAAAGAATTTCAGAGATCAATCATCTAACAGAGAGACCTAGAGAAGTTGAGCAATTCACCCAATATCACTCAGCAGCACAGTCAAGACTAGAATACAAGCTTCCTGACTTTCGAGTTCTTTTCTCTACACTGCCCATCAATGCCACATTCCTAGTTCTTCTATTTCTCAGTTTCTGCATATACTCAGGTTCAGCCAGGGAGAGTGCTGGAGAGCTAGACGTGAGTTAGGAAGACCTGAGTTCAAGTTCAACCTCCAACACTTAACAGCTGGGCAAGTCACTTTTTCACTTTCTGCCTCATTTATATAATAGAGATTATAATACCACCTACCTGCCAGGGTGGTAGAGAAGATAAAAGGAGCTAATACTGTGATGATGCTGATGGTAGTGGTGGTGGTGGCAGTGGTGGTGATAATGGTGATGATGAGATGAAATGAAGTGAAAACCTCTAGAAAGAAAAATACAACCCAGAGAAGGGGGTAAGGAAGACAGAGGACTGAATTTATCAGCATCAGGAACAAAATTGATTTTGACTTTCTTCACTGCTACATCTAGATTTAGCAGGACTATAAAGGGAATGGTTTAGTGTGAGCTGCTTACTGTAGGATCATACGGGTCAGAGTCAGAAGGGCCCTTGGAAATCATTTGATGCAACCATCTGGTTTTACAGATGAGGAGATTGAGGTCCAGGAAAATGAAATTAATTTGCCCCAAGTTATCCAGGTGGTAAGTCACAGAGCTGGGATTTGAACTGGGGCTCTCTGACTGAATCTTGTAGGAAGAGTACTGATGCTCTGTCCTAATGCTGATCTCCCTGGCACAGCCAAGGCTGGCTATAGACCATTGACTCTTATTTTAGTGACACATTTGAGTCATTCATTGAAACAGCCCCACGAGGCTGTTTAAGGATTCTCCTGGACACTAATGGATCATACCTCCAGAGCCAGACAGGCCAAGGAGGCCAACCCTTATCTTTTGCAAGTGAGGAAACTGGAACTTAGAAAGGTTAAGTGATTTACTCAAAACATACAAGTAGAAAACATCAAAACATCAAAATTTGAACCTGGGTCTTCCAACTCCCAAGTCAATGCTCTTTCCATTGCACCATGGAATTCCAGCAATATAGCCAGGGTATCTGCCTTTGGTCCCTAGGAGGGAGCATCAGTCATGGGATCCCTGGGTAGCTCATTGAAACTCCCAAGTTCTAAAGACTCACCTTCAAAAAGCAAGGGCAGAGAGGATCAAATGACCTGCTTCACTGATGGAAGTGCCACTATCTTTAATGAGACAACTTGACAACATGCTTTCTCCAGACCTTTGAGTTATTACAGGAAAGGGGAGTCAGACTGGGCAGAGGAACTCTGGTGTTGTTGGGAGAGATGTGGATGGAAAAGCCATTGGGATTGGAGACCAAATGTCCACTTGTAAAATTTCACAGATTCATAGAATTCCCAAATGGGAAGAACTTTAGTGGCTATCTCGTCACAGGATTGCAGTTCTAGAGTTATAAGGGGGACTTCAGAGGTGACCTAGTCCAATCCCCTCTTTTTACAGATGAAAAAACTGAGGCCTTAGGAAATTTAGTGAATTACCCAAAGTCACATGAGTCTTAAATAGCAGACATGAGATTCAAACCCAGGTCTTATGACTTCATATCCATCTCTCCACCATATCTTATTCTCTCTACATCATAGTCAGTTAATGGTCCTCCAGATTTTTTGGGAAGACCTCCAATGGTTGCAGTAGGGTTGAAGCAATCAGAGGTGCCTACTAAATCTGGCACCAATGTGATGAGACCTCACAGCCTCACACAATACCTAAGAAGAGGTGAATTGACCTGTGCTAGAAATGGAGCAGGTCCAAGCTTCCATACTGGTTAGCTTTGTGAGTATCTGCTTCCTTCTTAGCCTGGTCAAGATAGGGACACCCAGTCCAAAAAAAAATGTTCTTATATGGATGTTTGCTTTCTTGGGAAGCTTGGGGTCATCAGTAAAAGAGCTTTTCATTTTATGGTTTTAAAAAGCTTTGCCTGTATTATCTCATTTGATCCTCAGAACAACTCATCATTTTATAAAGGCCCTGAGATATTAAATAAGTGATTTGCCCATAGCCACACAGGTAGTAAGTATCAGAAGTGATTCCAAATGAGGTCTTTTCAACTCCAAGTGTCAGACGGCTAGGAAGTGGATTTCTTGATTTTCAAAGGAATGTTTCATCTCCACTTTTTCTCATTTTCCCTGGTGAATTCCCAGCAGACATTCTTTCCTTTATCCTCTCCATCCTGTGCTCCTGACTCTCTGAACTTCTTTCTCTGCCTTTTCCCAGCAGCCTCATCCCCTTGGAAGATCACCTTGCCCCTCCGGCCCCTTCCTCTGAATGGTCAATTCCTCCTGGAACCTCCATTTTAAGGAAGGAGCCCAGGCCAGTCTTGTTCACGACTTCATTCCACTCCTGACTCTCTAGAATTCTTTCTCCACCATGCTCCCTTCATAAGCAGCATCTCTCTCTCTCTCTCTCTCTCTCTCTCTCTCTCTCTCTCTCTCTCTCTCTCTCTCTCCAGGATTCTTTTTATGTGTTGTCTTCCCCCTCATTAAAATATAAGCTCCTTGAGGGCAAGCACTGACTTTCTGTATTTCTCACTCATGTTTCCAGCATTTAGCATGGTGCCATAGTTAGTATGTGACAAATATTTTTTGATTTGACTTGACAAGTCTCTATATATGGGCAGAATCCAGGACACTGTGAATGAATTAAAAACCATGTGTTAAGTGCTTATTATGTGCCAAGCACTGTGATAAGCAGTAGAAATATAAATAAATAAAGTTAAACCATTCTTGCTCTCAAGGATCTAATCGGGAAAGACAACACATGTAGGCACATAATAAAAACAACATATGTAGACACTTAATAAAGTAAAAGACAGGTCTCCACAGCCCAGGCTAAGTAATTGGTGGTCTCAGTCATCTGTTTTAGCTGAGATAGAAATGCTTTGGTTCTGATTCAAATGCAAGCTGGTGTATAGATAGCTGGTAAAAAGTGAGGGAACCTGACTGGGGCCCATAGAGGAAGAAGAGTCTCACTTTTAATCCCAAAGAGCTGATGAGTCCTCCTTCTTGGCCCCATTCCATAGCTGAGACTAACACTCCTATTCACCTAGTTGCTCAAGAATCTTTCCAACACCTCCCAAAAAGTAGGTGACAAGGTCAAAGTTAGCATACACACCTGCTGAGCTTCTAGACAGCTGTTTCCTGAGATTGGTTGGGTTTTTGGTGGGTTTTTTTAACCACGTGAGCACAAAGCCAGATTGTCCAATCCCTTAATGACCCAGGAAACTCCTGGTTCAGCCATCAGGAAAATTCCTCTCCTTTCTAGGAGACCCTCCCCATCTGACTATGTGGAGTAGGAAGATTTTAGAAAGGATTCTAGAGACTGAGCCCTTGCAATCCCTAGAGAAAGTTATGGGCTGGGGGCCCTGCTTGTGGGAGTGAGGATATCTTGAAATATCTTGAAAGAAAAATTCCCTTTATGGCTCTTCTTTCTTTGAACAGTGGCGTGCTCATCTGAGCCAAGAATGAGAGGCTTGGCCTGGGCTTTCCTTTGTAACTGGATTCTTTCAGTTTCCCCTTCCCGGCTCTGAGCTCATCTTGGGGGCAGGTTGCTCCACAATGATGTCTGACTAATGGGAATGGTCCTTCTGAAAGTGAAGAGTCTGGTTGTACTCCTGAGGTACAGCTTCCAATAGCCTTGCTTTCTCCCCGCCCCATATCCTCTGATTCACCCCAGGAGTCCATCATGGACGTGATTCTTCCTCAGACCCCAGCAATTCCAGGCCTTTGTACTCTCCTTAGCTATTGTAGCCTCAGTATAATCTGGAACAAGAATGAAACCCCGGTTAAAGGCACCTAGCCCAGGGAGAGGAATCACAGTGTGAGTGAGGTGTGTTGTTCTGGAGTGCATGCTCTTAATTCAGGGTTTTATGTGCTTAATTATGTATGTCTAAAGTGCTCATTGGAAAGCCCCTCGAGTCTGGCTGGGCTTGGAACTGTTAATACAAGAAAGGAAGGAAAACAAGAGAACGAGCCTTAACTCTTCAAATGTAAATCCATGCATCCAGGGCCTGTTTGGGGGTGGTGAAGAAGTAATGGCAGGTGGCATATTGGCCAAGGGAGTTTTGAGATTGAAATCTATTGGATTAGAGGACCCTAGAGTAGGGAGGAAGGAAGGGGATGGATTATAGTGATCTGGCTGCACCAGAGGTCAAGTTTTCTGCCTTGGTGATGTCCCAATTTGTCCATTAATTAGCTAAGCAGCTGAGTGACCTTGACCAAACCCCCTCATATTTCTGAGACTCATCTGAAAAATGAAAGGTTGGGTTAGGCTAGTGGATAAAGAGTTACATTTGAAGTTGAGAAAATCTGGGTTCAAATCCTACCTCAAATACTTTGAAGAATTGTCACATGGAAAAGAGGCTAGACCCAAGAGGGCAGAACCAGGAGCAATGAAGGTTCAGAGAGGCACAGATTGGTTTCTTCAAAAGAAGAGATACCTCAGGGTGAAATGTGCTGCTTTAGGGAGTAGTAAACGTCGTTAGAGACCTTCATACACAGACTGAATGTCCCCTCATCCAGTATATTGTAGAAGAACTTGTTCAGGAATGGATTAAAGTGGATGGAGCCCAAGGCCCCTCCTAGCTTTGAGATCTCTTTACCTTCAATAAAGAATAAGGCCAGGAGTAAAGCACACGAGTGCTTATATATATACATATATATATATATATGTATATATATATATATATATATATATACATATTTATAATGGCACCAGTTTCTCTTCCCTCAACTCTTTTTCCTACTTGTCTTGACATCCTTAAAAGTTTCCTATTGAAATACTCATCTATGAGCTTAGCAGGCACAAAATAGAAGATTAAAAACAAAGCGTACAAAGCATCTTTCTTCACAGGCTCTGGTCTGACTGGTCTATACCTTTCTAAACTGTGATGTTGGCTTAACTAAATTCACACTCGAGCGTGTGTGTGTGTGTGTGTGTGTGTGTGTGTGTGTGTGTGTGTGTGTGTGTGTGTGTGTGTGTGTGTGTGTTTTAGTTAAATAGCTTATCCTTCATTTTTTTATTTTCATCTCCAATTTTAGTCACTTTGAACTGAAGATTTTTAAAAAATGTTTCAATGATGTTCTTATCTCTCCCTTCCATCACTCTTATTTTTCAACATATGCCTTGTTCTGTCCCTGTAGTCTACACCTCTGTGATGAGGAGGAAGCTTGCTTTACCATGAGTCTTCTAAAATCATGATTGATTTTATTGATATTATATTATATATTATATTATCTATATTGATCAGGATTCTGTAGTCTTTCAGCTGTTTTTCTTCATATTATTGCATGTCATTTATATATTGTTATGTTGTTAAATTATATTTTTTGTTGTTCAGTTGTTTCAGTCATGTCCAACTTTTATATTACATTGTATGTTATATATCATCACAATGTATCACATATCATATTATATATCACTTCATATCCTATCATGTTATATAATATAATATGTTATGTTATGCTATGTTATATTATGTTATATTATGTTGTCACATCATATTATAGCAGGAACACTACCATATAAATTGATCTCCCAGTTCTGCTTATCCCACTCATCGTCAGTTCATGTGAGCTAGAAGGTTTTTTGAGACATTCTGAAAAGTTCTTCTGTAAGCTAAAATTCTCTCTGTTGAGACATTTCCCTACTAAGAAACGATGTTTAATTTATTTCAAGGATATATAGCCTCTGATAAATCATCACTATAAAACATAACAGCCCTGAAATTGTCACACTAAAAATAAAAAGGCCTTTTAAAAATAAACACAAATCACAGTTCTCAATCTGATACGGAATTTGCAGGGACATTAATAACACTTAACACTTTCTCGCCCCTCATTTCTTCACCATGGAGGTCACCGGCCCTGGGTGGATGGATTTCTGAGGGTTAGGCCTGGGGTGGTCATGCATGGCATGAGCTGGGGACCTGCGGTAAGAGGTCTTATTTCATGGCAAGATTTTTTTTTTTTTTACCATGTTGTTATACAAATGCCATGATGTGACAGGCCTCCATTTTTTAAAGAAACATTAAAAATAGTTTGTTAAATCTACCTCCTTGCTCCCCCTTGGGCTTCTTTGGAGCATAGATTTAGAGGCAGGACAGAACTTGGGGATTATCTAGTCCAACAGAGTCATTTTACAGATGATTTTTCTCTTCCTTTTCCCTCAATTCCTCTACCCTCTCAGCTTCTATAATAGTTAATAATAATGATAACTAACATTCATAAAAACAACACTTGACAAATGTTGTCTTGGTTGATATTCAAAGACCCCTGTGAAGGAAATGTCTTTATTATTCCTGTTTTGCAGATAAGGAAACTGAGGCAGAGTGGTTAAGTGACCTTCCACAAAACTAAGGAGTACTTGTGCATTGGGTAGAGCGCTAAGACTGGAGTCAAGAAGACCTGAATTCAAATCTAGCCTAGGACATTTAGTAGTTGTGTGACCCTGGGCAAGTCCTTAGTCTCTGTCTACCTCAGTTTCTTCAACTGTAAAGTGTTATGTTTCATAATCAGAGGCTATATACACCTGAAATAAATTAAACATCATTTCTTAGTGGGGAAATGTCTCAACAGAGAGAATTTTAACTTAAGGATTTTACAGTTTACATCTTACATTTCAGAATGTCTCAAAAAACCTTCTAGCTTACATGAACTGACAATGAGTGGGATAAGCAGAACTGGGAGATCAATTTATATGGTAGTGCTCCTGCTAATAGCATCTGACTCTCACAGGGTTACTGTGAAGATCAAATGAGAGAATATTTGTAAAGCGCCTAGCATAGTATTTGGCACATAGTAGATTCCATGTAAATGTTCGTTCTTTGCTCCCCAATAAACAGAAATTGAACTCAGGTCTTCCTGACTCCAGGTCTAGTGTTCTATGCACTAAATTATCTATCTGTTTTTAAAAGCTTGGAGAGTGGAAAAGTAGATTCTGTAGATAGACTGGGAGTCAGAGAATTTTAGACTGTAGAGTTGGGATAGACTGATTAATTAATCCATAGCCAAAGAGGCTTTCCTTACCAGTGGTCCTTCATCCAACATGTGAAGACAGACATCTTTTAAACCAACTTCCTTTTAAACCAACACCTGCTTCTGCGTAGCTGTTTTTATTTTTTAAATATTTCTAACTTCATTAAATATTTCCCAGTTACACGTAAAAAAATTTAACATTCATTTTTTCAACATTTTGAATGCTAAATTTTCTCCCTCCCTCCCACCTTTTCCCCCTCCTTTAAAAGGTAAGCAATTTGATATTGATTATACTTGTGATGTCATGTAAAACATGTGTCCATATTAACCATGTTGTAAAAGATAATACAGACAAAAAAGAAAAATAGATAAAATATATATGTGTGTGTGTGTATACATATATATATGTATGTATGTATGTGTGTATGTGTGTGTGTGTATATATATATATATATATATATATATATGCTTCAATATGCATTTATCAGTTTTCTCCCTGGAGGTGGATAGCATTTTATTTTTAAGTTTTGGAAGTGGGGCAGGCAGGGAAATTGGGGTTAAGTGACTTGCCCAAGGTCACACAGCTAGTAAGCGATAAGTGGCTGAGGCTGGATTTGAACTCAGGTCCTCCCGACTCCAGGGCCAGTGCTCTAGTCACTGTGCCACCTACCCCCCACCCTTGGTGGATAACATTTTTAATCATGAAATTTTCTTGGATAATTTTCTCCAAGTTGTTAAGTCTCTCACAATTAATCATCCTTACAATAATGATATTACTGTGTACAATGACCTCCTGGTTCTGTTCGTTCTACTCTGCATGAGTTCATATAAGTCTTCCCAGACTTTTCTGAAACTACCTTACTCGTCATTTCTTACAGCACAATAGTATTCCATCATAATCATATACCACAACTTGTTCAGCCATTCCCCAATTGATGGGCATCCCCTTGATTTTCAATTCTTTCCCACCAAAAGAAGAGCTACTATAAATATTTTTGTGCATATATGTCTTTTCTTCTTTTCTTAGAACTCTTTGGCTATATAGACTTTATAGTGGTATTTCTGGGTCAAAGGGTATGTACAGTTTAACGCTTTTGGGGTGTAGTTCTAGATTGTTCTTTAGAATGGTTGGACTAGTTCACAACTCCACCAACAGTATATCAGTGTCCCAGTATTTCCACATCTCCTCTTGCATTTGTCATTTTCTATTTCTATCCTATTAGTCAATCTGATATTTCTATCCTATTAGTCAATCTGTGAAATGGTACTTCAGAATTGTTTTAATTTTCATTTTTTCTAATCAGTAGTGATTTAGAGCATTTTTTATGTGACTAATAAAAGTTTGATTTCTTCTTCTGAAAACTTCTTGTTCATATCCTTTGACCATTTATCAACTAGGTAATGGTTCTTATTTTTCTAAATTTGACTCAGTTCCCTGCATATCTAAGAAATTGAGCCTTTATTGGAGAAACTTGCTGAAAAAAATTTCCTCCAATTTCTTGTTTTTCCCTCTAATTTTGGCTGCATTAATTTTGTGCTTTTTCACTTCATATAATAAAAATTATTCATTTTATTTCCCATGATCCTCTATCTCTGGTTTAGTCATAAACTCTTCCCTTATTCATACAATTGACAGACACACTTTTCTATGCTCCCTTAATTTACTTATGATATCACCTTTCATGTCTAAATTACATTTTGACCTTAACTTGGCATATGGAATGAGACACTGGTCTATGCCTACCTTTTGCCAAACTGCCTTTCAGGTTTCCCAACAATCATTGTCAAATGGTGAGTTCTTACCCCCAAATCTTAAATCTTTGGGTTTGTCAAACAACAGATTACTGTGGTCACTGAACACATAATCTATTCCACTGATATATCACTTTATTTCTTAGTCAGTACCAGACTATTTTGATAATTACTGCTTTGTAATACAGTTTGAGATCTGGTACTGCTTGATATTTTTTCATTAATTTCTTTGATATTCTTGACATTTTGCTCTTCTGATGAATTTTGTAATTATTCTTTCTAGCTCTATAAAATAATTTTACAGCCCCTGATTTTTACTGTGTGTGTCTCTTGATGTTTCAGATGTTTTTCTTGTAAACAACATATCATTAGATTCTGACTTCTAATCTGTTCTGCTATCCACCTCTGCTTTATTGTGAGCACATCCCATTCACACTCACAATTATGATTGATAACTGTATATGTCCTTCCATCCTATTTCCTTCTGTTTATCTCTCTCTCTCTCTCTCTCTCTCTCTCTCTCTCTCTCTCTCCCTCTCTCTCTCTCTATCCTAGCACTCTTCTAAAGGCTGTTTTGCTTCTGACCACTGCCTTCTTTTATCCACCCTGCCTTTTATCACCACTTCCCTTCATCTCATCCACTTACCTTCTTACTTCCTTGTTGAGTAAATTTCTATTATCAATGGAGTATGTGTGTATGTGTATACAGATGTAGTGCCAATGCAACATTTACAGCACCCACGATCACAATAAAGATCGTGACTATAAGTATCACGTGACATTTGATAGCAAAAATATACCAAACTCTCCAGATAGAGGATAGAACTGAAGCATTTATTTAGACATCAGGAAACCAAATCCCAAAACCAGTAAGCTAATTCCATCATAGTACTAAAGATATTCAGAAGCCAGAATAACCCTGAGAGCCACAGCATCCTTCAGCCTTCCCACAAACCAATATAAGATCAATATTTACTCATGAACCTCTCTATCTCCTTAATGAGCTCCTCTCTCCCCCACCATCTTGCTAGCTCTGACTACCAACTTTCTGTGGGCTCTGCTTTCCTTCAGCAAACTCCTCCCGCCACAGGCTCCATGTGACTACATTCAGACTATTAGGGGGCAGAGTTTATCTTCACAGCAGGGAAGCTTCCTGTGGGCTCTGCTGTACCCTTCAGCAAATTCCCTCCATCACAGGCTCCATGTGATTACATTCAGCTCATGAAGGGGCAGAGTTTACTTTCAAAGCAGGGGAGGTCTTCAAACTCCCCCCTAGGTCTATTAAACAGGGAAGATCTTCAACTTCTCATTACAATGGATTATACAATATACATATATACATACATATACATACACATGCATATATGTAGATACACACATTGTATTTCCCTATTTGAACCAATTTAGATGTGAGGGAGGTTCAAGTGTTGCCTGCCCTCCCATTTTCCTTTCTAACATAAAATTTTTTCCTTTTGTGACTCCTTTTATGAGATAATTTTCCCCAGTCTTCCTCTCCCTTCCCTCTTCTCTCAGGGCATTCCTCTTTTTTTTTTTTTTACCTATCCATATTTTTTCTGTATCATCCCTACATAATCAACTCAGTCCTGAACCCTCTTACTATATAGAATCCTTCTAACTGCCCTAATAAAGTGCTTAGAAGTTAAATGTATCATCTTCCTATATAGGAAGGTAAGTAGTTTAACCTGATTTCTCTTTCCTGATTACCTTTTTCTGCTTCTCTTGAGTCTTGTATTTGAAAGTCAAAATTCCTATTCAGCTCCGTTTTTTGGTTTTTTTTTTTTCATCAGGAATGCTTGAAAGTCCTCTTTTCATTAGGTTTGGTGAGGCAGAAAACTTTCAGGACACCTTTTCTAGCCCCATCCTTGAAAGATCACACTCAGTTTTGCTGGGTTGCTTATTCTTGGTTATAATCCCAGCTCTTTTGCCTTCTAGAATATCTTATTCTAAGCACTCCACTCATTTAATGTGGTAGGTTGTTGTTAAATCTTGTGTGATCCTGACTGTGGTTCCACAATATTTGGACGGTTCCTTTCTGGCTACCTGGAGTATTTCCTTTTTGACTTTGGGAGCTCTAGAAATTGGCTCTAATATTCCTGGGAGATTTCATTTGTGATCTCTTTCAAGTAGTGATTGTTGGATTCTTTCCATTTCTATTTTACCCTCTTGTTCTAAGATATTGGAGTAGTTTTCCCTGGTAATTTGTTGAAATATAATTTCTAGGCTCTTTCTTTGATCATGACTTTCAAGTAGTCCAATAATTCTTAAATTATCTCTCCTCGATCTATTTTCCAGGTCAATTAATTTTCCAATGAGATGTTTCACATTTTCTTCTATTTTTTCATTCTTTTGACTTTGTTTTATTTTTGTTGATGTGTTATGAAGTTATTCGCTTCTAGTTGCCTAGTTCTTATTTTTAAGGAATTATTTTCTCAGTGAACCTTATAACTGTTCATTTGTCCAATTCTGATTTTCAAGGAGTTATTTTTATCAGTGAAGTTTTATACTTCTTTTTGCACTTGGCCAATTTTTTTTTTAATGGTATGATTTTCTTAAGTATCTTTGTGCCTCTTAGCAAGTTGTTTATTGTCTTTTCATAATTTTCTTTCTTTGCTCTCCTTTCTTTAGCTAATTTTCATCTATCATCCTTATTTGATTTCAAAAATATTTTTGAGGTCTTCCAGGAATTTGGGGGGAGGTTGTATCCAATCCACATTTTTCTTTGAGGTTTTGCTGGTAAACTATTTTGAGTTCTGTGTCTCCTGAGTGTGTATCTTGATCTTTTCTGTCATCATAGTTGCTTATTAAGGTCAGGTTCTTTTTGTCATTTTTTTCCTCATTTTTCCACCCTCTATCTGACTTTAGACTTTATATTAAAGTTGGGCCCTGTAGTTGGCTTTGGTGGGGAAGGAACACTCTCTCAAGTTTTAGACTTTTTTCCAAACTGCTGTTTTCAGAGCTAGTTCTAGTGGTTTGGAAGTTTTCAGTGCTTCCAAGGTATTGTGATCTAGGAGAAGGTGTGGTCACTGTTCTCTTGGTCTGTACTCTTGTTTCTTACCCAGAAAGGGTCCCTGATCCCTTACAATAGTAATAGATACTGTTCCTAAGGGCCCCTGCTCCCTTGGGACCAGCAATGATAACTGATTATCAGGTCCCTTTTTCCCTTAGGGTTGCAAGTGATGCTATGCTGAACTCTTGTGACCAAAAGTGATACTGCCCCACCCCCACCCCCCACCCCGCCCCAGGGCTCTCCCTCTTGACAGAAAGTGCTCCTCTCTACTCTTGAACTTTGACTCAGAAGTAAGAATAGGTAATGGATTTACCAAATAGCATCTGGTCCTGTGTCTGGTGCTAGCACAGGGGTCCTCTGTAATCTCTTCCTGGTCTCCTTGCCATCTCTGGCTTGAGGGCTCCCAAAGCTGCTGCTTCTGTTACCACCATCTAGTCCCACCACTGGTATTCCATTCATATGGGCTCCAGGCCAGCCTCCCTGTCACAGATCTCTCTTTTCAACCTCCTATGTTGTCTTGAGCTGCTGTTGGCTCTGCCCCTCCAGGCATTGATTTGAGGCATTATTTTAAAATTGTTTGAAGGGGAATGTTGGGAGAGTTCAGCCAAGTGCTTCTCTACTCCACCATTTTCAGTTATTTTGGTTTTCAAATAATTCAAATAACAGAGGATATTTTTAGAAAGGAAAAGAAGAGAAAACATCAGTAAGACCAACCAAAACATCAGATAAATCTCTCACGCAGGTATTCCTCACCTCTGCAAAGTGGGGGAAGGAGATGTCTTCTCATCTCTCTTCCTTGGGGGCAAGCTTTGTAATTTTGCAGCATTAACGTTCAGTAGCTTAATGGTGGTTGTTCTTTGCATTTATATCACCATAGTCACTGTGTGTGTTGTTTTCTTGGTTCCTCTCACTTCTATATACATTAGTTCCTGCAAGTCTTTCCAACATTCGTTATATTTGCTCTTCCTTATAGCACAGTAATATACCATTCCATTCATAACTCAGTTTGTTTTGCTGTTCCCCAATCAATGGACATCTACTTTGTTTCCACAAAAAAGACCTCTATAAATAAAACTAGAAAGTTAGGGGGAGGAATGGGGGAGGATATATGGAGAACATATTGGGGCAAGAGGTATTCAGTAGGCTCACTATCTTGGGGTGGGAGGTAGGGGAGAGACGGGGAGAAAATTTGTAACTCAAAATTTTGTGGAAATGCATATTGAAAACTAAAAATAAATTAATTAATTAAAATATTTTAAGTACTACTATAAATATTTTAATGTATATGGGGACCTTCCTTTTTGTCAGTGCCCTCCTTTGGGCTATATGCCTGGCAGTATTGGGTCAAATGGTACAGACAGATTAGCCACCATACTGACATGATTCAGAATTGCTTTCCAAAATGGCTGTACTACTCCCCAGCTCTCACAGCGTTACTTTAGTATGCCTCTCTTTCTCCAGTCCCTCCAACGTTGACTATCCCTGTCTTTTGTCATTTTTGCAAATTTGAGGAAGGAGAGAGCAAAAGATGAAGGGAGAAGGAGATGGGGAGAAAGAAAAAGAGAAAGACTTTAGATATCACCCAGTCCAACCTCTTCATTTCACAGATAAGGACACTGGGGCCCAGGGAAGCCCCACTTACAGGTCACACAACTAGCAAGGAGCAGAGCTCCTTGGGATTTGAAGTCAGGTCTTCTGGCTTCACTAGCAGAACTCTTTCACATTATACTAAGTAGCACAATTAAGCAAAAAGTGCAAAGATTATTTGCTTCGTTGTTACATATGGAAAAACTAAGGCCCATAGTCACCTTGCTGGTATCAGAGCTGTCAGGATTTTAACCCAGGTTTCTGATTCCAGATCTGATGCTTATTCCAAGACACCAGACTTTGGTTCTATCTATACACCATCATCCCTCTTCACTGCTTCTTCCCTCCATGCTCTTATAAATAACCCTAAATGGTCTGGAATAAGGATGGAGACAGGTACAATTTAGACTTTCCAAAGCTCTCATTTCTCTGATTTCTCACTTCGCTGTCCTTTAGTACCCTTCTAGCAATCACATTTTGTGCACTCAATATCATGATCAGACCCTCTCCACCTCTTCCTAGCACTCCAGGAAACTCATCTCACAGCCCTGTCCTCTCCCCCAGCTCTCGCCTGAACTGTGTAGCCTGGGGCCAAGTGGACTTAATGAATGCACACTCCACTTTCCTGATCCCCAGACCTCTTCTAGGCCAGTCTCTATGTATTACCTAACCCATTTTCCCACATCTGACAGGCATAGTGAGGATGACTTGCCAGGGATGGAGGCTCCTGGGGAAGGCTGCTGCTGCTGGTGGTGCAGACCCTTTTCCCCTAAAGAAGTCTTACCTCAGGAGACACCGAGCAGGGCTGTAAACCCACAGGGAGAAATATTTCAGAAGTAGCCAGATATATAGTCATGAGAGAGAATTTAGTTTTAAATTTGATCCTGGGATAGACAAATGGTAGGCACTCGGGAATGAGAGCTAACATTCATGTAGAGCTTACCATATCCCAGGCACTGTGCTAAGTGCTTTCCAATTATTATCCTGTTTGCTTCTCATGACAATTCTGGAAAGTAGGTGCGTTTATTATCCCCACTTTACAGATGAGGAAACTGAGGCAAATAGAGGTTAAATGACTTCTCTAGGATCACACAGCTAGTAAGCTTCTAAGTCTGAATTTGAATTCAGCTCTTCCTGATGCTGTCTCCAGTGCTCTAAGAGGCAGCCAAGTGGTACAGGGGATAAAACACTAGACCTAGGTTCAGGAAGACCTGAGGTCAAACCCAACAACAGATGCCTACTAGTTGTGTTACTGGAACAGAATTCAAAAAGATCTGATTTCAGATTCCCCCTGAGACACTTAGTAGAAGTCACTTCATCTCCATCAACCCTAATTTCCTCCACTGCAAAATGGAAGTAATAAAAATAATATGTGCTACTCATGGTTATCGTGAGGACAAGATGAGATAATATGAGTAACTCTGCTCTGTGTGTTGACACAGACTAGCCCCGTGCCTGGAATGCTTTCCTTGGACACTTTCATCTCCTAGAATTCTTAGCCTTCATTCAAGGCTCAGCCTTGGTGTTCACCTGCTTTGTGAACACACCCTCTGTTGACATTCTGACTTTCTTCAGGTCACCTTGCACCTACTCACATGGATGTACTTCACCATAATAGAATGTAAACTCTTTGAGGGGAGGGAGTTGGGAGACAGTCAAGTCCAGTAGGTCTATTTGGATGATGCAGAGAGAGTATGAAGGAGAGTATGGGGACAGTACAAAGATTTTGAGGGGTAGGTAGGGTCCACAGACTTCTGGATCCACCTGAATGATGAAGAGCTCAGAATAGGATGCTCCAGATGTAGCCCTTTCTTACTTGATTATATAGAATTGATATTGTCCAGGTTTGGGGGATGATTGCTATGCCTGAGACCTTTAGAACTTTGTAGCAAGCACAGGCACCCAGAAAAGAGGAACTTTTTATTTTCATCTTTGTATGTGTCCCTAGAGCCTAGCACAGTGCCTGACACATGGTAGGTGCTTGATCAATATTGATTGATTGATTGATTGACTGATTAGGTTGAATCCTGAGTGCTACAGAGATAGGACCTGCTGTTACTATTAGTAGTTCAGATAATGATATGCTTATTAGACTGGGAGCCCATCTGTTAATGGAATAACCTCATAGATTTATAGATGAACCACAACCTTAAAGGAATACCACAGAGAAGGGAGAGAGAAGGGAGAATAGAGGGAGATAGAGAAGGGAGACAAGGGGCATCTTTTCTGTTTAATTGTTTATTTCTTTCAGGTCACCTTACTCTTGCACCTATCAAGAGCTTTGATTTAAAGCCAGAAGGGACTTTAGAGGTCATCTAGTCTAACCCCCTTATTTTACAGATGAGGAAACTGAGGTCCAGAGATAAAGTGACTTGCTCTAGGTCACACAAATTGTAAGTCGCAGATCTGGAAATCAAATCCAGTCCCTCTAACTCCACATTTGGCATTCTATCCACCACTACTTTTTAAATTCCCAAAACATAGCACAGTTGTCCTATTGGGTTCATTCTGCTAAGTTACTTTTTTTCCTTGGTAATCTCTGCAGCACATGCTTTGTTACTCAATGGAGTCCCTCACTGGGGTCTTTCTGTTTCTTCACCTACCCGTTTTCAGCCTCTGAGGCTGAATGAGGCAGAGTAAATTAAAATGCAAACAAGGTTAAAATGCAAATGAGTGGCCAGCCAGCAGAAGCCTGCAGAATTAGGTGACCTAATCATAAACCCTATATCTATTTAAAAGAATTTCTCTTTTTGGTCTCGTTAAAACTGAATGAAAAAGCACCTGGAGAAACTGGATTACGTTTTGGTGGTTCATCCTATTTAGGACGTGTAAATTTATGCAATAACTATTCAGTTCTTGCTCAGAGGAAGCTGGGTATTCTTCTGGCTTAATAAGATTTTCAGCAAAGTAGGTTTAAAATAGCTGGAGAGGCCTTGCGCCTTCCAAGGTGGTCAGTGGGAGACTGATGTGGGGGGTCCTAAAGGGCGATGGCACCTATTTCTTGCATGTAAAGCCTCCGGATGTCGGACTGAACCACTTGTGATTTGACGGTTTCTGGTCTGTGTTGGCCACAGTCCATGGTCCTGAATCTCTAGGGTCAGGAGCAGCAGAAGCAAGTGATAAGCAAACTTTAGCTGGTGGAGCGTTGGATGTGGAGGCAGGAAGACACATGTTCAAGTCTTTATTGAAACTCAATGCTTAGATAACCATGGGCAAGTTAGCTAAGCTCTCTAAGACTCAGGTTTTTCCTCTGTAAAGTGGAAATGGGCTTAATGATCCCAGCAGTATCTACTTCATGGGGTTGTTGTGAAACTCAAAAGAGACAATGTGGATATAGAAAATGCTTTGTAAATATTAAGGAGCTGTCTTCCTTTACCTCTCCCTGTTTCTGTCTGTCTTCCCCTCTCTCTCCTTCTCCCCCATCCTCTCTGTCTCTGTCTGCCTGTCTTTCCCCCCTCTCCCTTTCTTTTCCTCTCTGACACTCTCTTTTTCCCTCTTCGTCTCTGTTTTTCTATCTTTCTCCCTCCTTCTCTCCTCCTCCCTCTCTTTCTGTCTCTTCTTTTCCTTTTCTCTTTCCCCTCTCCTTTTGTCTCCCAACCCCTCTCTCTCCCTCTCCCTTTGTCTCTCTCCTTCCCTTTCCCTTTCTCTCTTTCCCCCTCTCTAGATCAATAGACATCTCTATATAGATAGATGCATACACACACATACATGTACATATATACACATTCATATATATGTATAAGTTGTGTAGGGTTTTTTTTGGGGGGGTGGGGACAGAATCTAGACTCTATTTTCATCAGTTTCGAGAAATCCCAGTTTGGAAGCTTCCTGCACTAATGTGCATAAGCAACTTCTTTATAATTTGTAGCTTTAGGAAGTTGTCCAGGACACTAAGCTCTCATACAAGAATGGACTTTGAGATATCATCTAGTGTAGTTCATGCAGCAGAAAGAACATGGTTACAAAGCTCATTAGTGTCAGGGGTAGGATCTGAACCAGGTCTTTTGAATGCCAAGTACAACCCTCTCTCTACTGGCCCATACTACTTTTCTATATTATTTCTAAAGCCTCTTTTCAACATTCAGTCCTTTGATGGTGACTGATCTTGGACCAGGTCCAAGACAGAGCCATATTGGGAAATCTTGTGCTATGGCACCTAAGCTAGGCTGGCCTTCTTATCTTGTTTTCCTTACACATTTCTCTCAGTCTCCCATCCATTTCTTCACCTTTTCACAGGATATCTATTTCCCATACTTGGAAATATAGTCCCTTCTCACCTCCACTTATTATAATCCCTAGTTTAAGTTTTACCTTCTGTTTGAGACTTTTTTGGGGTCCCAGCTACTAGCATCTGTCCCCCAAATTATCTTGCACTTATGTACATATTTTGTATAATATACATATATACATATACTTGCACACATGCATGTACCTACATATATATATATGTATGTGTGCGGATATATATATATATGCATGTGTTGTCTTCTCTGATACTGTGTAATCTCCTAGAGAACAGAGGTCATTTCCTTTTGATCTGGGTGCACCCAGAGCCCAGCCCAGTGTCTAGGATACTCACTCACTATGTCCACCTCACTCACTATGTCCACTTCCCTGGTTTCTTTCAAGACTCAGCTAAAATCCCATCTTCTAGGAGAAGCCTTTCCTGATCCTCCTTCATACTGGTTGCTGTTTTTGTTGAGTCATTTCAGTCATGTCCAACTCTCTGTGTCCCCATTTGGGGTTTTCTTAGCAGAAATACTGGAGTGGTTTGTCATTTCCTTCTACAGTTCATTTTACAGATGAGGAAACTGAGGCAAGTAGGGTTAAGTGACTTGCTCAAGATCACATAGCTAGTAAGTGTTGGAGACCAGATTTGAACTCAGAAAGATGAGACTTCCTGACTCCAGACCTGATGTTCTATCCACTGTAGCACCGCCTAGCTGCCCCTTCATGCTAGTGCCTTCCATCTAATCCAGTGGTTCTCAACCTTCCTAATTCCCTGACCTTTTAATATAGTTCCTCATGTTGTGGTGACCCCCAACCATAAAATTATTTTCATTGCTACTTCATAACTGTAATTTTGCTACTATTATGAATCATAATGTAAATATCTGATATGCAGGATGTATTTAAATTGAACATAACCCACAGGTTGAGAACCGCTGCTTATCTCCATTTTATCCCATAGGTAGCTCCTTTGTGTGTAGTTGCTTTTTGTGATTTCTCCCCCATTAGACTGCGATCTCCGAGAGAACAGAGACACTCTTCTGCCTTTCTCTGTATCCCAGTACTGTTGCCCAGTGCTTAGTATATAGTAGGCATTTAACAAATGCTTACTGTCGGATCAGGGGGCTGATCATTGGTTGATTGCAGGTTTCATGACAGTGACATTACAGTATAATGCTTTGGTCTCCTGGTGTTCTCTGTTAATAGAACATTGCTAAGACTCTGAGATGTCTGAAAAAGGCTGATGAGAACTTTTATGAAATGCTGATTGACTGTTATCATTGATTTTTTAAAAACCTATCTACGCAGCATTATTTGAGTGAGCAGGAGGAGGGATTCCCTGGTATTTTTAGTGTTGCAAAGGAGGCAGGGTTAGCATTCTTCCTAGCACTCTCTTCCCCTGTTCACATGCCTCCTTGTTTCCTCTTCCTCTTGCCCATACGATGTACAGGTCAGTCGGAGCGAGATGAAGGTCTGTATCCAGCAGGAGTTTGATAAGGTTCGGCAGCAGGTCTGTGAGGAGGAGCGGAAGGCCCTTCACCTAGTGGATCTCCAGGAAGCTGTAGCCACAGCTCACGTGACAGAGGTCCTGGCTGAAATCCACGTCCACATGGAAAAGTTGATGGCAGAAATGGCAGAGATAAGACACCAGCTTGATGCCTTCAATGAGTTGGCTTCGACAAAACCAGAGGTAATGGGAAGGAGGATGTCCAGATGGCTAGTAGCGTGGGGACTGAGTTAGAAAACTACCATCTCATGGCTTATGACACCTACTTAGGGATCTTGAGAGGATAATTCTTTTGTCAGGATTGAAACTCATCTCCACAGCAGAAAGCTAAGAGGTCTCTTAAGCATAATATGCCCACATAAGCATGAGGAAATTATATGATCCCAGAACCACAAATCATAGAAATTCAGGGGAGGAAGGGACCTTGGAGACCACCTAAGAGACTCATACCTGAGCAAGAAACTCATCTACTATATCCCCAGTAAGGGGGTCATCCAGTCTTTGCTTGAAGGCTTCCGTGGATGAAGCTGCTACCTCCTGGCTATATTTCTGGTTGTTTTTCCAACCACAGAATCCAAATCCTTAACAGGCTTAAGCCTCCACCTCCCGTTTCTTGTGATGGATAGCTCTTAAGAACTGTGGGAGAGGCTGCATCTTGTGAAATTTCATGGAAGTATGGTGAAAGTCTGTGCCAGCTTAGGCCAGGAGGACGTCTTCTGGTGGCACCTACAAGGGCACTGTGGAGATGTTAGTGCTGATGAGAGATCCGCACATAACTACAGACTAACATAGTAGTGGGAAGTCAGAGCTAGAGGACGTAACTGGTACCCAGGAGGCAGATGTCCTCTAAATGACCCTGACAGAAAGGATGGCTTGGTTGACTGATGAGTGATCCGTCCAGAACTAGTCATTTTTAGTGACATGAGGTGGTGTGAGTATGATGGGAAAGGTCCTTGATTTGAAGTCAGAGAACCAGGTGCTCCCACCACTGTGGCAAGATCACTGTGTCATCTTGGACAAGCCACTCTATTTCTCTAGGCCTCAGTTTTCTTCATCTGTAAAATGGGTTTAATAATAATAGTACCTATTTCAAAGGGTTGTTGTGAGGATCAAATGAGATAGTGTTTATAAAGAGCTTAGCACAGTGAGTAGCAAAGAGTAGATTCTATGTAAATGCTAGTTGTTATTATTTATGATGATGATGATGACGATGGTGCTGGGAGGGTGTTTAGCCCAAAGCCTCATTAATGTAAAGTGGCTTTTAAGGGTCACACAGTTAGTATCTAAGGCTGGTCTTGAACTCAGGTCTTTCTGACTCCCAGGCGACTGACTGCTCTGTGACAGGGGCTGCCAATATGCACCCAAAAGTTGAGCCAGAATCAGCTTAAAATATAATTGGGAAATATTTAGCAAAAAAAATAAAAATGCAGCACAACATAGGTAATGTTAATATGTGGTTTTCTAGGCCACTGTGCCCTGCACAGGGCTCCTTATGTGTGGTTTAGTGACTTCCTTTCCCTTGGAGTTTGACCCCCTTGCTCTAGGCCTTTGCCTTGAAGTAGAATGATGGTGAAGGTGTTTTAAAAATGAAGCTTCATGTTCTAGACTGGGAATCTGGAATCCTAGGTTCTAGTTCTAGCTCTCTCTCTCTCTCTCTCTCTCTCTCTCTCTCAGTGCTTTCCTCAAGCTAGCAAATCACCACCCCACCCCCTTTGCCTCTTCTCCACACCTCTGTTTCCACATCTGAACAATGAGGGGTTTAGATGAAGTGATCTTATTTTCTCATAGAATTAGAACTGGAAAGGGTCTATAAGAATATCATTTAGTTCTACCCTGTCCTTGTATAGAAGAAGAAACTGATGGCCAGAGCAGTCCAGGGATTTGCCCAAGGTTGTCCCTTCTGCCCCCTGAGATACTGTGATTCCCATGGATATTCATCTGCCTTTCAGCTTTCCTTTAGTCACCCTCTTAAAGAATCGGTCCCTCCCTAACTTTAGCCATCCATTTAGGGTCTCCCGACTGCTTGTTAACCCAGTCTGAATAGTTCTTAGCCAGGGAGAGCTGAGAAAGGCCTCAGGAGCCTGCTATGCATAAAATGAGCTATTAGAACTATAAGTGGTGTTCAGCTGGAGAAAGCCACCACAATAAACTGTTACCATCTAATGGCCTCCTGTTCCAGCTAATCTGGTAACTCATTGGTCAGAGCAAATTTCCTCCCAGTCTCATGTATTCAATGGAGAAATTCAACAAAGACTCTGAAATGGGCTGATTAATTCGTTCTTCCAGGGAATCTTCCTCCTCATTTTCCTATAGCATGATGGAGGATTTTTTAAAAATATTGGCAGCATCGTGAATCCCATTAAAAGGGTGTGTGTGCATGTGTGTGTAAGTGTCTGTAAGTACATATATGTATATGTATATGTATGTGTGTGAATATATGTATAAGTGTATGTGTGTGAATATATGTATATGGATGTGTAAGTATATTGTGTGTTGTATGAATGTGTGTGCATGTATATATGTATGTATGACACCAAAAGAAAAATATGTATATATACACATATGTAAGTATATGTTATGCATAACTTATAATAAGTATTCCAGTACTGCAATCTACATTAGTATAATTACATTATAATACGTGCAAGGGTTTATAACCTTGGGTACATGAACTTGTTGTATTCAATATCTTGACAACTATATTCAAATGTAATGTATAATTTCTTTTGTAATTTTATGTGTGTTATTTTATTCATTTAAAAATCTTCTGAGAAGGGATCCATATGCTTCCCCAGACTGCCAAAGGGATCCAGGATGCACAGAAAAATTAAGTGCCCCTATATTATATGCCAGGGAAGCTAGGTGGTGAAGTGGATGGAGCATCAGGAGTCAGGAAGACCTGAGTTCAGATTTGGACTCCGACCCTGACTAACTGTGTGACCTTGGTCAAGTCATTTCTTCCTGTTTACCTCAGTTTCTCATCTATACAATGAGCTGGAGAAGGAAATAGCAAATTTTTGCCAAGAAAACCTCAAATGCGGTCCTGAAGAGTCACACATGACTGAAAATAACTGAACAACAACATTATATGCTATTATTATATATTAGAAGAAGGTAGGGTGGTATAGTAGCTAGAAAGCTGTCCCTGCCATCACTAAGACCCGAGTTCAGATTATGCTTCTGATATACATTTGAGCTATGTGAGCCTGGACTGATTGCTTAGCTCACCAGTGCTCCAGATCATTCTTCGAGCCTGTAAATTGCAGAGCAGATGCCAACCTGTCCTGGACTCCTCATCTAGAGGTCCCAGCCCAGTGAAATCATAGGCCCTATTCACATAAACACACACACACACACACACACACACACACACATACACACATACGAACTTGAGTTCTCTGTTCCTGGAAGCTGCACTTTCTAATGCAACCCAAAATTGCATTAATTTTTTTGGCTACTAAGCTGCTGACTCATATTGAGTTTGCAGTCTACTAAAACCCCAAGATCTTTTTCAGACAACAAAAGCAAAAGCTGCTCTCTATCCATTCATCTTC
Source organism: Pseudochirops corinnae (assembly GCA_028646515.1). NCBI lineage: Eukaryota > Metazoa > Chordata > Mammalia > Diprotodontia > Pseudocheiridae > Pseudochirops > Pseudochirops corinnae. The sequence goes on from CM053592.1 coordinate 171,925,274, forward strand.
TACCTTATAGCTGAAGAATTTATTTTTTGGATCCAAGTATGAGACTTTACATTTGTCCTGATTGAATGTGACTCAGTCCAGTGCTAACTTGTCAAGATCCTTTTGGATCCTGACTGTCATCCAGTGTGCCATCTATAGATTTGACGAGCATACTATCTACACCCTTATTTTAGTGGTTGATGATGATTTTAGACAGCCCAGGCCAAGCACAGATCCCCTAGGTACTGCACTGGAGACTGCCTGCTATGGTAACATTGAACCATTAATCACTACTCTTTGGGTCTGGCTAAATTCTAGATTTATCTGATTCTATCATCATGCAATATGTATTTCTGCATCTTCTCCACAAGAATGGTGCTAAAAATACAAAGACAAAAGAGAAACAGATCCTGCCCTCACAGAGTTTAGATTCACAGGTAACAACAGGAAAATACGGGAGAGAAAGAAACAAGCATTTATTAGGCACTTACTATTTACCAGCATTGGACTGAGAGTGTTACGGATATTATCTCATTTGATCTTCGGAATAATCCTGGGAAGTAAGTGCTATGCTCTGATTATTTCCATTTTATATTTAGAGAAACACAGACAGAGGTGAAATGAGTTTCCCAAGGTTGGACAGCTAGTAAGTGTCTGAGGTCAGATTTGAACTCAGGTCTTCCTGACTCCAGACCCAGGACTTTATGCCCTATGCTACCTAGTGATAGTTGCCTATTTAAAGGATCTAGATCTGTGATTTCAGTTGTTTAGGGAATGACCAGGTGAAGACATTCTACTAACACAAGTTAACACTTTCTCTGCAACTTATAATCTTAGAGAGTCATCTAGAGAGTCAAGAGGTTTAAGTGACTTAGCTCAGTTCTTGGCACATGGTAAAGGGCTTAATTATTACTTCCTCTGTCCTTCCCTTCCTTTTCAGGGACTTAGAGCCAGTATGTGCCAGAGGTGGGGCTTGAACCTGGGTCTTCCTGGCTTCAAGCCAGTTCTCTCTCCATTTTGGCACCCTGCCTTTCACACACTCACATACAAATGGAATGGATGGATGGATGGATAGATAGATAGATAGATAGATAGATAGATAGATAGATAGATGATAGAGAAAGAAAGAAAGAAAGAAAGAAAGAAAGAAAGAAAGAAAGAAAGAAAGAAAGAAAGAAAGAGAAAGAAAGAGAGAAAGAAAGAAAGATGATAGAGAAAGAAGAAAAGAAAGAGAGAGAGACAGGCAGACAGATAGATAAACAGACAGAGGAAAGAAAAATTCTTTGTTTGGACTTTTGGTCCAACTAAGGAGATGAAACTCAGGACAAAGAGAATTAAAAGAGCTTGTTAAAAATATGTCAAGGTAGCAACATGTTAATGGTCTGATCAGTGGGGATCAGCAATGGCTTCAAGATGGAGCCAGGCTTTATAGATAACTTTCATAATGGGATGAAGACCATTAAGATAGGTTCATGTCAGTGAAAGGGGAGGGCCACTGTCTCACAGTTCCTCCCCATGGTAGCAAGTTATGTGACAATTTCCAGGTATGAAAAGGCACAGGGATGACTTTCTATGTGATGAGTATCAGATAACACAAAGGTACAGACTGGGTGACTCCTCCCCCCAGCACTGTTTGACCAGCAGGTCTGAGAATAATGGGCTATTGAGTCAGTCTAACTTTCAATAATAAATAGATATTAATATAGATATAACTATTTTGAAATACACACACACACACACACACACACACACACATATATATGTATTTCCCCCTTTGACAAATCTAGATACTTGTCCCAAATACCTGTTGGCTTTTAATCCTAGAAGAATCTGCTAAATTCTCTTCTAAAACAGTGAGATAGTTTAAAGAAAGTAGCAAGCTTCAGAGAAAAGGACTACCTCTCACCACTTATTTCAATAAAAGGGATTGCTTTATAAATAGTTATTTCTCCATTGGTCAAGGGAAAGTTATGGGGGCTCCGAAATTGGGGGAAAGGCTTATCCCATTCCTTGAGCACTTACTGTGTTCAGTCCCAGATGCCATGATTTAGGAAAGACATTGTTAATAAGCTGGAGAGTGTCCCGAAAGGGTGACCTCTGATGGTGAAGGATTTTTAGTTCATATAAAGTGCTGCTCTACAATTCAGAACGTTTAATTTGAAGGGGAGAAAGAGCTTGGGCATGGGGTGCGCGCGTGTGTGTGTGTGTGTGTGTGTGTGTGTGTGTGTGTGTGTGTGTGACTGTCACCAACTCTTTTTCTCCTCATGCTTCTGGAATGATGGAGGACCACAGGGCCTTGCCATCTGCCCAGTTGCTGCCTCCTAAGATCCTCTAAGCTTTCCCATCTGTCCTGAATTCTCCTGGTACAGCCATCTGACACACTTAGGAGACTCGAGGGGCACCGGGTCTTGTCTGCTCTGACGCTGTTATATACTTAGGACAAGTGGGCAAGTGTTGAGGCTTGGTTTTTTGCTGTCTCCCATAATTAGAATGTGAGCTCCCTGAGAGCAGGGACTACCTAGCGTTTTTCTGACACATGGTAAACACTTTTTTTCCATTCATTTGTTCATTCATTCATAGATGGAAATTCATCATTAATCTCTTTCTACCGTGGCCCTCTTCCCTCTATCTCTGTGGCCCCCTCTTCCCATTGGTTATTTTCTCCCAGAACCCCCATTTTAAGGAAGGGGGCCTGGAATCAAGAAGACCTTAGTTCAAATTCAGCTTCAGACACTTACTAGCCATGTGACCCTGTGCAAGTCACTTAACTTCTGTCTGTCTTGATTTCCTCAACTGCAGAATGGGGGTGAGAATAATAATAGCACCGATCAGGACCAACATTTTTCTCTCCTCTCCTTCTGACTCTCGATATACTGTAGGTACTTTCTCATCTTCCCACATGGGTTATCTTCCCCAATTAGAAGAGAAACCCCCTGAGGGCAGGGATTCTCTTTTGTATTTGTATCTGCAGAGTTTAGCATGGTGCTGGCACATAGTGAGCCTTAACAAATGCTTACTGAAGGAGGGTTTAGCCTTGTTTTGCTTGGCCTGACACAACAAAACTGTGGGCAGCGTGACTTAGACTGGATGGCAAGAATAGCTTCCCAATAAGTAAGGGTACAATAGTGGGAATAGGCTGCCCCCGGAGGAATGAAGCTAAGGGCTTCAGTCAAACAGTCAGGCAGTAAGCATTTACTAAGTACCTGCCATATGCCAAGTATTGTGCTGGGGATCCAGAGAGAGTCCATCCCCTCAGAAGATTCACAGTCTAATGGGGAGACGACAGGCAAATAACTTTTTGCATATAGTGTATACTTGTATATTATATAAGTACAATACAATATATTTTATATTATATAAATATAATATATTTATGTTATAT
>CM053592.1:171929134-172025909 GCA_028646515.1 Pseudochirops corinnae
AGTGATATATCATCTAAGGTGATTTGATATATATGATATCATATATGGATGACCTCAGCTTGAAGATATTGTGGAGGGTATCCTTTTTCCTTTTTTTAGGTGTGGGTTGAATTGGCTATCCACTGAGGTCCCTTCTGGGATTCTCTGATTCTGTGACTTCCTAGTCTATTGGACTTCCTATGTTATTTGGACACACACACACATTTGAAAGGTGACCAAGATGCCAAGCTGTCACCTCAGAACAAACCATCCATGAGGGTTGGCAGGGCTTGTGTTGGGTCAGAATGGAGGTTGTTGTGTGAGCGCCTGAGGAGGATGCTCCTGCTGAGAATATAGGAAAAGTCATCAGGTTTTCCTCCCAACCTCTAAATTTCTATGTGTTGGATTGAATGTGCTAGTGTTGAACCATCATTTGGCTCAGTCTCTCCTAATGAACACTTCGGGCAGACTGTCATCATTCCCTCATTGTTCGCCATCCCAACAAGCCAACAAGAGTCTCATTCCAAAGTCTTTTGTATGGCTGGCAATCCTGGATTGGAGTTTGTGGTGGGAAGGAGCCAGTGAGGATGTAGGTCTCTCTTCATGAGGGAGAGGTTGGAAATGGAATTGTTCTCCCTTTCTAATTCTGCTTGGGTAATTAATACCAGCCCAACTCATATCCATTCTGTTCTGGCCAGGCAGTATGGGAGCAACCCCATAAACAGAAAAAGCAAAGGCTGGGAGTTAGACAGCCCTGAAAATAGCAGAGACACAGGAAAATTCCTCTTGAGTCTAAGCCATCTGGCCAATAATCCACCATTTTTCCTCCCACCCTCCTGCTTCATAGATAACACTGCCTAACAGCTGCAGTCTTCTTGTTGAACCCCAGGCTATAAGAGCCTTTTGAACCGAGGTGCCCAGACATTGTTTCTTTCATTGTAGGATCTTACAATCATAGCTTTAGAGATGGAAGGGACCTTCAAGGTCATCGAGGCCAACCTCTTCGTTTTACAGATGAGACACAGGAGCGCAGGGCTGGTAAATGATTTGGCCAAGGTTACACAGATAGGATTGGACACTGTGGATCTCTCTGTAGGAGAGCCATAACTAGCATAGAAAAATCAGGGAGTATTGATGGGGCTTGCAGACCTTGAGCAGCATAGAAACAACAGAACTTAGAACTGGTTAGCTGGAATAACTAGTTAACACAAGAAGCTGCCTACTATTGGGCTGAAGGAGACTTTCTTCCCTGACCTGTTTCCCCCTTCCTCCCCCACAGCCTAACACCCCTGTCTCAGGCTTTGTGTTTCCTTACCATGGGACAAGGTTGTACGTTCCCCAGCTGCGAACTTACTTTTCATCCCTCATCTGGAGTGAAATCTCTAGCATTAGCCTAGGGTGCAAAAATTCTTTGCTATGGCTCTGTTACATTAGAGATATTTTAAGCAAAGTCATCTCCAGTCCTTGAATAGAAGCTCTGGCCCCATTCCTCTATCCTCCAGTAGGGAGAACTGGATTTTCTTCCCCGCATGACCAAATTCCCTTAGGCAAGTCACTCCTTCACCTCTTGTCTGTCATCAAAACAAGGATATTTGTCCCATGTGCTTGCCTCACTGGGGTGCCCCAGAGGATAAGCCCCAGTGATACATGTAAAGCCCCAGTTGTGCCAAGGCATCACAGTGAGACTCCCATGCAATCATCAAGACTGACTCCGCCCCCAGAAAAGAGCTGTTTATTGTCTCCCCATGTCCCTGCCTCCTCTCTCTGACCCCCTTGCCACACATACAGTATCTCCTACTCTGAAAGGACTCTCAGAGGGAAAGCATGGCAGCCCAAATGGCCAGGGGATGGCTATCACACAGCACTTAGTCATCTTTTTCAGGGGAGTGGGGGAGGGGTATCTTAAAAGCACAGGGTGTTGGTTTTTTTTTTCTCTTAAGAACATTAAAAGAGGGGAGAAAAGCAATTTGCACTTTGGGGAACAATTTTCTGTCTTTGTTCTTCTGTTACGGGAGATCCTGTGTTCACTCTCTGGGAGATCTTCGTCCTCCTTCTTCCTGCTGAAGCCTGCTGAGAAGTAACATAAATTGGAGGGGTGGGGGTGGCAGCTCTGGTGTACATCAGCAGCTTCAAAAAGTCTTGTGAAGTGGGAGGGGGCACCATGGAAGGGACAGACCCTCCTAAAAACTCCTTTGCTTCGAGGGGCCAGAGAAGTTTTAGAGTCAGATTTAGAGGGGTGTGTTGCATGTGAGAATTTTTTCCCATTTTTTTGTAAGGTAAATGCACAGGGTGGTTTTTAAAATCACCCTGTGCATTTTAAAAATAGTAACAGTCAGACATTGGTCTTCTGTAGCATTTTTGTCTTCTTCAAAGCTCTCTCTTATTCAGAATAAAGAAAGCACCACTACCATCAGTGTGAGTCTGACCCAAGCTGATTCTGTGATCCAAAAGGAAGCTTGTTCTAAGGTGGAGAAGCTTCAGGGGAGGCAGGAAACCTCAGTTCCATTATGGATGGTCATTGACCTATTCTGTGACCTTGAGGAAATCACTTGACCTTTTCAACTTTGATGACAAAATGCGCCATTTACCTGTCTGATAGGAATACAGTTATCAAACAGTGAATCAATAGGCATTTCTTAAAACTCTGTGCCAGGTAAGAAAGAAAGGAAGGAGGGAAATAATGGAGAGAGAGAGAGAGAGAGAGAGAGAGAGAGAGAGAGTAAGGGAGGGAGGAAGGAAGGAAAGAAAGAAAGAAAGAAAGAAAGGAAGGAAGGAAGGAAGGAAGGAAGAAAAGGAGAAAGGGAGACAGGGAGAGAGGGAAGGGAGGAAGAGTGGGCAAGAAGATAAGAGAAGAAAGGAATGAGGAAGGGAGGGAGGAAGAGAGGGAGAAAGAAGAGAGATGGAAGAGGAAGAAAGAAGGAAGGAAAGAAAGAGGGAGAGAGGGAAGGGAGGAAAGCTCCTTATTTCTTTTGTAACCTTGGGAAAGCCACTATACTTCTCTTCACCTCTGTAAAATAGGAGATGGATTAGATCAGAGATATCAAGTATGCAGTCTTGCCCCAACACTCCCCAGTGTGACCAGAACCATATTAAAATGTAATTGGGAAATATTTAACAAAATAAATAAAAATATAATAAAACATAGATAACATTTTAAACCGGAGTCATTACATGGTCCTCAGGCATCCTTTTGTGCAGTTTTGTAGCCCACATTTCTAGTTGGGTTTCAACCTGCTGATCTAGATTATCTAAAAACCTAGAGCAAGTCACTTAGTTTGTCCAGGCCACCATTTTCTCATCTATAAAATGAGGGGTTTAGGCTCAGCAGCCTCTGAGGTCACCCCCAGATGGAAATCCCATAATCTTATGATCCCTCATTGGACAGATGGGGAAATTCTTTAAATGTTTTAAACAAAACAGCAAGCAGAGATGAGGAAGGGCTTCAGCAAAATGGGGCTGCCCACAAGTATAATTTCTGCAAACCTTAGTTGTTATTTTTTAACCTTGTGGCTTATAATTCATTTAGAAACAATTTGGGACCATATGCCATGACCTGCTTATTTTGTCTCAAACCATAAAACATCTATGCTTAGTTTTGAATTTATCTTCTCTTTGTGTCAGTGCCTTAGATTACGGGCACTGGGGACGACTGAGTCAGCAGGATGGCTGGGCTTCCTTTGTCTTCCAGTGATTGCAGATTCATTGTTCAGTTGTTGGATTATTCCTGTTTCACTGGGCTTAGCTGGAAGCCAAGCCCAAGCGGCTCGATGGGATGCTGTGAAACAGGCAGAATGAGATCAGGGCTGTTTGTCATTCTCTCTCCAAGATCCGTGTTGGCCTCTTGCATAAAGAGACCCTCAAGTGCCCCACCTTCCAAGTACTGAACATGAGCTGTATTTGGTTTTTACTGGCTGTTGGGTTTTTTACCCCATCCTTCCCGGGGCTAGATGAAAAGTAGAGGCAGACGGCGCTTCCTCCTCGATGCCTGTCTGGGACAAAATCTAGCTGCCTTCCTGGTGTAATTGATTTTCAGTTATTTGCCTTGCATCAGTCACAACTTAATCGTGTTCCATGAGCTTGTTTGTGCATCCCAAAGAACCCATTCAAAGCTGGAGAATTCAGGCATAGTCTCTCTAGCTTCCTGCATCTTCCTGCTATAAACATAGGTTATGTATACTTTATATTCATACACATCAGATGCCTGCATGTTCTTGATTATTAATCTCAGGTGAAAGCCTCCATGGTGTCCACTGTGGGACATCATACATGATTGGTTTGTTTTCTTTAATATTGATATATTTTGTTTTTATGCAGCAGATGGCCCTCCTCCAAAGTACAACCCCCATCATCCCCAACAGTTTATCCACAGTGAATGAGAGGAGACCTGGGGAAGCCATTCTGGATTCAGATAGAGGTTTCAGATCTCACCTTTGATGCCCACTTGTGTGACTCTGGACAATTTGCCCCTCTCCCTGACTCACCAGTGAGGGGGAATGAGATAAAAGTGAGTTATCGCATTACTTAATCTCTCTAGGTCTCAGTTTACTTATTTGTAAAAATGAAGGTGTTGGATTCGGTGACCTGTGAGACCCCTTTCATCTCTGAATTTATGATCTTATGATTCTGTGAACAGAATGGAGGGTTGTGTCCATCTGTGTAAGATCTTTCGAGTCACTGGACCTCTCTAGGGCCTCAGTTTCCTCTTCTGTAAAAATCATATCTGTAAAAATTGGACTCAATAGTGTCTTCGGTGCCTTCTAGCTAAATCTATGCTCCCGTGATCTTTAGTATGGTGCTGATATTGTTCATTATATTGGATAGTTTTGTTACGTCTCCACATCATAATCATTGGTTTATTGTTCTCTTGGGTCTGCTCAGCAACTCTGAATCACTTAATAGAAGCCCTCGCCATATTTCTCTGAATTCTTCATACTCATCATTCCTTAAGGCACAACAATATGAGATCTCATTGCATACATCTTCCATTGGGAAGGCGCATAGTTTGTCTTTCAGTCTTTCTATTCTAGCCATCTCTAGCCTAATTGAGATATAGCTCCCAGAGCAAAATCTCTGAGTCAAAGGACATGAGCATTTTAGTAACTTTTCTTGCATGATTCCAAATTGTTTTCCTGAATGGAAATACCAATTCACAGAGCCACCAGTGGTGAAGCTGGGTGTTTCCAATGTAAGTGGCTTCAACAAGTCAGCTACAGCATTGAGTGTTTCTTGTCTGGAAAGTCAAAGATGCTGATCTATCTCACAGCCAGGCCAGTCCTCTGGGGCCATCCATCCTGGCTAATGGGCAGATGGTGCCAATGGTCTGGTTTGCTAAAGGTCAGCTAAAAACAGAAAGATTAAAAGTTATTTCCTCAACACCCTTCCAACCTTCTCCAAAGCCATAAGGTTTCTAGGAAAGAGAAGCCCTAACATTGTTTCTCATTTAGGATCTGAACAACAATTATTTATTATGAGAGGCAGGATGTCTTAGTGGAAAGAGTGCTACATTTGGAGAAAAGATCTAAGTTCAAATCTTCCCTCAGACATTTTACTAGTTTTGTAACCCAGGGCAAGTCTTTGAACCTCTCTGAGCCTGTTTCCTCCTCTGTAAAGTGAGGTGGATAGACTGAATGACTGAATGACTGAATAACCTCTAGAGTTTTTTCTAACTTTAAATTTGGGATTTTATGACCCTGTAGAGCCCAGATAAAGCATTTATCAAGTCCTTGCTCTTTGCCAGGCATTATGCCAAGCACTGGGTATACAAATTCCAGTAAAAGACCTTTCCTGCCTGCCCTCAGGGAGCTTACATTCTCACAGGTGATGACAACATGTAAAAGGAAGCTAAAAAGCAGAGGGTGGGAGACAGGCACCAAAACCTGTTTTAAGTTCAGAGAGTCATGAGTTGAACAGCATGGCACCCTTCTACCTTGCAGGGTGATTGTAAGGCTCAAACGACATATCTGTAGTGTGGACCCTCCCAAGTTCCATGCCTGGTATTCTATCCACTGTGTCACTTAGCTGTCCCTCTCACCCCACTCCAAAAGAAACTCTAGGAGGAAGGTGCTATTATTATGCCCATTGCATAGATGAAGAAACTGAGGCAAATGGTAGTTAAGAGTTGCACAGCTAGTGTATCCTGAGATAGGATGTGAATTCAGCTCATCTTGCCTCTAGGTTCAGTGCTTTATTCATGACACTACCTAGCTGCCCCTGTACTGCACTGGACCCTAGGGCTGGTTCAATCCACCCAAACTGGGATCTGGAAATGGCGGTAGAAGTTGGGGCCATGGAGAACATGGGGTAAGAAGGAGATCTCATTGAGGACTCTGAGGACCATAGCATGTGTGCTTTATTTCACGTCTTAATACTCTGGGCATCAGCTTTTCCACACCCCCATCCAAGCAGGGCTTTGTTCCTTTAGGTGCCATGGCCTGTGAGAACAGATAGGTGAGAACAGTGGTCCTTTTTCACTACAGAGATAATCTGGATTATCACCAATGGATGGAATCCCATTTCTTTGCCCCTACTCTAAGGGAGCCAGTATTGGGAGCCACAAAAAAGAGTTCACCCCTGCATTATCACCCCACGTTGGTATAAAGTGCTCTATTGGTAGAGAAGGGGGCCAAAGTCAGACACTCCTCTTCTCCAGCCCTTCCTGGTTATATAACAGAAGACACATCCTTCTCCTTCACACTTTCCCTGGCTTTACACATGCGGAGACGAGTTTATTCCCCTGAGATTTAAATTTGCAAGGAACATGAGCTGCAATGGTAGTAGTTTCTTCCTGGGTTTCTTCTTTTAATGGAAAAACTAGCATCTCTTCTGGGGAGCAAAATGTTTCTTTTTAACTGTCTTTCTTCCAAGTGGGCTTTACACTGACTTTGTTGTCATTTTTAAATTTTCACTGTGGGCAGGTAGGTGACACAGTGGACAGACCCCTGGTCCTGATCTTGAATCCTGCCTCAGCCTTTTTTTTTGGAGGGGGGAGGGCAAGGTCATTGGGGTAAGTGACTTGCCCAAGGTCACACAGTTAAGTGTCAAGTGTCTGAGGCTGCATTTGAACTCAGGTCCCCCTGACTCCAGGGCCTGTGCTGAGGCAGGATGCTGAAGGCAAGTCACTTAAACTCTGGTTGTTTCAGTTTCCTCATCTGAAAACAGGGATTAATAATAGCATCTGTCTTCCAGGGTTATTGTAAACATCAAATGAGTTAACATATGTAAAGTGCTTTGCAAAAACCTAGGGCTATATACATGTTAGTTATTGTCATCATCATCACCATCATCATCACCATCATCATCATCACCATCACCATCATCATCACCATCGTCATCGTCACTGTCACAGTCATCATCATCACCATCACCATCACCATCACTATCACCATCACCATCATCATCATCACTGTCACCGTCATCATCACCATCACCGCCATCATCATCACCATTACCATCATCATCATCATCACCATCACCGTCACCATCATCACCATCACCATCGTCATCATCACTGTCACTGTCATCATCATCATCATCACCATCATCACCATCATCATCATCATCATCACCATCACCATCATCATCATTATCATCACCATCCTCATCATCATCATCATCACCATCACCATCGTCATCGTCACTGTCACCATCATCATCATCATCATCACCATTATCATCATTATTATCATCATCCTCTTCATCATCATCACCATCACCATCACCATCACTATCACCATCACCATCGTCATCGTCACTGTCACCATCATCATCATCATCACCATCATCATCATTATCATCACCATCCTCATCATCCTCATCATCATCACCATCATCATCACCATCACCATCATCATCATCAACATCACCATCACCATCATCATCATTGTCATAACCATTATCACCACCATCACCATCATCACTACTCCTGCTACTGCTGCTGCTACTATTACTACTACTACTGCTACTACTACTACTACTACTACTACTACTACTACTACTACTGCTACTACTGCTGCTGCTACTACTACTACTACTACTACTACCACTACTACTACTATACTGTTTAGCACACTGCCTGTCAAATGTTAGCTATTATTATTATTCTTGCTACAGGGTTTAGCACACTGCCAGTCACATAGCGCTTAATAAATCTTTGTTGACTGACTAACTACACCACTCCCCTCCCCCAATTAAAACCCTTCCAGGAAATAAAGAAAAACATTGAAGCAAAGCGAAAGAGAAGGGGACTGATAGTGCATTCCACATTCTGCACCTGTGGTCCCCACCTCTCTACTGTGAGGAGGGAAGGGGAGTCTCCTTCTCAGGTCCCCAGGTCCAAGATTGCTCATTACAATTCATAAAAATTCAACTGCTTTTCAGTGTCATCTTTTAGCTGATTATAATCACTACATCTCATTTTTCTGGCATGGCTTTCTTTGCTGTAAATCAGTTCATGTCTCTTCATTATTTGTTTCTTAGGATGCAATCACTTCCTATTACCCTTGTATACAAATCAAACAGCATGCATTTATTGAGTACCTATTATGTACCAGGCATCTGTGGGGATACAGAGAGAAGGCTGAAAGAGATCTCCCTCAAGGACTTTATATCCAAATTGGGGAGACCATCACCAAAGGGCAGTTTTTATCTTATTTCATTCATACTTTGATAATAATGAAATTTATCATTTGCATAGGCTTTAAGCTTTGCAAAACACTCCTCAAATGCTATTTCCTCAGATCCTCACCCACAACCACCAAGTATTATAATCCTCCTTTTACAGATGAGGAAACAGACATGTTCAATGACTTGTCCAGTAGTATCTGAGGTAAGATTCACACTCAGGCCTTGTGGACTCCAGGTGCACTGCTCTCTCTACTATGCACCTAATTATTTCAAATATGACAGGCTGGACCTGAAAAAACATTATGGAAAACAGTTTCCATGTTTCAAAAGGAAGAAATGCTTAAATATCAGCACTGATGATAAGTGTACCTAAGCTTCAGGTGTTTTCTTTCTTTAAGGTGGTGGCAGTTTTGTGCTTTCAAAATGTTTTAGGCAAAGAAAAGGGGAAGTAGGGGGTGCAAGGCAAACCCTATCCAGAGACTGAGAAGTGGTCCCAGAATGGGACCTGGACTGATGTGGGGAGGCTGCGACTGAATTCTCTTCTTTGCTCTTCTTCTTCCCAGGTGTTTCCCCCTCATAGGAAGGGAGGGTGATGGAGTTTGATAAGCCTTCCCCTCTTCATTTTCATTTCTGAAGTGTCATCTTTCATAAAAAAAACTAAGTCTGATGTCTTTGGTTGCATGTCCACTGTTTGAGCCATGAAGCCCAATTATTGGTTGTGTCAAAATGTGTTGCTCATCTGTTTTTTATTCTTGGAGGAACTTGTTGGCATTTCCAGCACCCGCTCCTTTCCCATCGTCGAGAGAAAGCCCAAAGGTCAATGATTCCATTTCCTCAGCAAGCTTTCAAGGGTCTTTCCTTTCTCTTGCAAGCCCAGGCTTCCAGGAAAGCACTCACCTCCTGTTCTGCGACCAGTAGCAGGGATAGGCTACAGGTGCCAAGGAGCACACACTTATTTATTTTCCTTCAAGGTACTAGGTACAAGGTTGAGTTGATAACCTCTGGTAGCCTTAACACACTAGCACCAGGGAGGTAATAACAATAACCCCTTTTAAAAGGAGAATGAGAAGATGGAGGGAAGGACAAGTGAGGAAGATTGGAGGAAGGATATTCATGCTTTGAATTAACACAAAACCAATGCAGATCTTTGAAGCTCATGGACCTGTCCTCAATCTCACTCAAAATTTGAACCCAAGTGATTACAGTTTTACAGGAGAGAGAACCCCTTGCTCACAGGCAGGACTTTCAACAGAAAAATAAGACATTTCACTTGTAAACAATCCCCACTTCCCTCCCCCATCTCTCCATTTAAAAGGATGTGAGGTTAAGCATTGAGGAAAAAACAGACTGTGTACAAACAGCTGAGAGCATTGTAGCAATTGTACTTTTTTCTCGGTTGACTCAGGCAACTGTCCTAAGCCTGCATCCATTTAGGTTAGTTTGACTGAGACTCTTTCAGACTGGGCTTGGCCATCACTCATCTCCCATATAAGGCCGGACAAGCTTTGGCTAAAAGGAGAGAGCAGATCTTGTCAGCCCTATGGTGTTCCTCCCCATCACCTGGTCCAGAGAGGCCTGCCTCAGGAGAACCTTCTAGAGTTCTCTTGGGTCTGGACTTAGAGGACTGGTCTTAGGATCAAAACTCTGTAGTGGGAAGGTGTCTAATTCAACACACTTATTTTCCAGGTGAAGAAACTGGGGAATTAAGTTTCTGACTCAAGGTTACAAAGGGAACAGGTTCTAGCTTTTGCTTCTTACAGGCTATATGACTTTGGATGTGTCCCTCTGGGCCTTAATTTTATTCATCTGGAAGATGATCCAGCTTTAAATCAATGGTCCTATGATCCTTTTATTCCTCTTTCATCTTCATATCAATTATTGAGCATTTATGAAACACCTACTGTGTGCAGGGCCTGGGAATACAACAAAGAATTCAACAATGCCTACTCAGAGGTGCTTGCTGTAATGGGGAATGGCCACAACACTCTACCTCTTCACCTTAGCCTCTTAGAAACCTCAGCTTTGTTCAAGCCTCAGTATAGGTGCTCTCTTTGACAGGAGGCTTTTCCCCTTTTCCCATCCTGGCTCCTGCCTCTGACCACCAAGGTTCTTTGTGTTTCCTTTTGATGGACAACCAGGAGGGTGAATGGGCCTTGAGCTCATGACGTATGAGGAAAGGGGTATTGTTTAGCCCATAGAAGACTCAGAAGAAGCCATACTTAACCATCTAAAAAGTTTTCATTGTGTATGTGTTGAGGGGGAGGTGGTTAGACCTGTTTTATCTGATATTAGAAGAGAGAACCAGGAAGCAGGGCGTGGGTAGAAGTTGCAAAGGGGCAAATTAAGGCTTGATGTTAGGAACAATTTCTCATAATTAGAGTTGTCTCTAGTCAAATGGGCTGCCTTGAGAGGGGGTGGACTGCCTGCTCCTTGAAGGTATTCAAGAAGAGGTTGGTACGTGGCAATGAGGACTCCTCCTACATGTGGTTGGCTTAGTGGTCACTGTGGTCCCTCCCAACTCTCAAATTTTGTGAATCAATTATATTCCAAATCCTTTTCCTCCCAATAGAAAGCAAGCTTATTGAGGGCAGGACCTGTTTCATAGATTGCTTAAAAATTACATGCTTGTTGAATGAATGGGAGAAACCTCTGTGGCTGCAGGAATAGCTAAAAATCCATCTTTACCTGGCACGGCCGTGAGCAGGTGGTGAGTGGGGCTCTTGGGCATGACAAGTGGCTCTGATCTGACAACCACCAGAATTTTTATGGAGAAACAAACAGGAGGATTTTCTAGCTGATTTCCTTCTGTTCCCTGTCCCTGCTCCCCCCTCCCCCAGCGATTTGTTGTTGGGAACAAAGCCTCTGATGTCAAATCCATCCCAAGGTGTGGTTGGCAGGTAAGCCAGGAAGGCCTTAGGAGAGGGAATTCTCCTCCCTAGGCACATGAATGTGGCCCCTGCCCCACCAGGGAGTCTCCACTGGAAAGTGCCGCTGCTTCCCCCAGTGGCAGGTGCGGGCCAGTGGTTGTCATGACAACTACAGGAGAGGCAAGTCGCTTAATTCCAGAACTGATAATTAACTGGGAGTAGGGGGATAATTGGAGCAGGAGGGGAAGGCAAACAGGGCAGATGAAGACACGGGGGGTCCAGATGTTGCCAGCCCAGTAGTGATCCCTCATCTCCTCAGGCTGAGGAGCTTGGATCATCGAAAACAAAGGAGTGGTCTCACCTAACCTGGGCCCCTTTTGGAAAGTGCACCTGGTTCGAGAGAGGACTCTTGGACAAGAAGGGAAAGGAGGAGGCGGAGGCAGGTTGAGTCAGCCGACCTAGGCAGCACCCTTCAGATGGCCCGTGAACTCTACAGGCAGCTGGATTCACTCTTGGAGGCCCAACATGACACACCCCCCCTTAAAGCTATCAGAGGAGAGGAAAAGAGAGGAGAAGAGAGGGAAGGGTAGAAGAGAGTAGAAGAGAAGAAAGGGAAAGGGAGGAGGAGGGGTAGAAAAGAGAAGGGGGAAGAGAGAGGAAGGGAGGGGAAAGAAGAGGAAAAAGGGTGTGAAAGAAGAGGGGAATGGAAGGGATATAGTATCTAGGGGGGTGTTAAACACAAAGTAAATAATAAATATTGATTTGTTTCTATACAAAATATACGGATTTCTGACTTGTAGAAATGAATGTATGTATGCTAGATGTAGAATGCTATTTTCCCATGAATTTTCTTCATAAATTTGGATGTGAATGCTTTGGTAAGAGGAAATAAACCGATGGTATAACAAACTCATATCTAAATATACAGGAAACCTTTAAAAATCACATTGAAAAAAAATGACAATTTTCTGGTTAAATAGTAATGTGTGCAGTTAGTCATGGAAGGCAATCCTCTCATGTCCTATCACAGTTGAAGAAGAAGCCCTAATTCTTAAAGACTGTACCATTAGAGGGGTAATCCCCTCCTATAAGTGGGCAAAGACTGTAAGTACAAACCCTGTGATGGCCCATGAGTCTGGTATCCAAGGAGCAGACCAGTTAGAGTTGAATGGATTCATTTCCAAGTTGATCACAGAGGAATGGATTTTTCTTTGTACAAAGCCACTCTGTAAGACCAATTATTTAATTAGAGAGGACTTGTATCAGTAAAAGTTCACATACTCAGAAACACTGCTACATCCTTGAAGCTTTGAACGGTTAGATCAATTACAAAATCACAACGTGGATAATATTGGAAACCATGCCATGCTAATGAATCAAGCCTACCATAGATACCCAAACAAGTTAGATCTGGAGAAGAAATTTAGGATTCTAGATTTTTGACAGGTCATGCTTAAGGACCTTCCCAGATAAATTCACAGGTAAGCTCAAGCTTTTTAGTTCCAAGGACTGCAGAGTAGTGACTTCTAAGGAGCAATGCCTGGTCTAGGATAGGACAAACCCAACTGAGGTTCAGACTTTCCAGGCTCAAGAGATCCACCAGCCTCAGCCTCCCCAGATCATAACAGCAACTGTCTCCAACGTTTGTCGTGAGAATCAAGAGATATCATATGTAAAACACTTGGAAAACCTTAAAGTGCTCTATAAATGCTAACTGTCATCAAGACTTTCAAAATTGTTTGCTTTTACAATGTGGTTGTTGTCATAGGAATTGTTCTTTGGTTCCCCTCACCTCATTCTGCATCAACAAGCATGCTCCAGGTGAGAGGCAAGGTACAGCTGGCTTTGGAGCTAGGAAGAGAAGGCTTAATATTATGGCTCTGATAATGTCCCTGCTGGATGACCTTGGGCAAGTCACTTACCCTTCTGTGCTCTGGACCACTCTCTAAACCATCAGTTGTAGAGAAGGTGCCAACCTGCACTGGTAGGGGAGTTTCCTTACCTGGAAGTTAGTTCTCTATCCCAGTAAAGTCAGAGATCCAATCCTTATTGCTAAGGAGTTGGCTCTGGATACAGGCAACAGAGTCTACCTTCCATGAGCTAGCCTTGAGAAGCACTGTGTCTGCCAGCCCTTTGGCAGAGAAAGTGGTGGACTCTTGGTGCCAAATGAGACATACGTTTTCAAACATGGTGACACTTAACTCCATTTATTTGTTACATGGCAGGGTCACGGGTAAAGGTTGGAAAAGGAGTCACTGGAAATGAGAGTGCTGTAAATTTATGCAAGAGAGAATCAATACAAGAATTTTTTTTGTTTTAAGAAGCCGTCTAGTGAATGGGAGCCTGTTATCTCCCTAGGCAGTCCATTCCATTTACAGCTGATCTCCTCTAAAATTTATGTACCTATGCTTTCATATTGGAGCTTTCTCTCAGTCTTCCAGAGATTTGACAAACCAACAAGTTGCAGCTGCCTTTCCAAATGAAGCAATTAATTTTGAAGTTTGAGCACTCCACTGCCACAACAATTATACTGGAAAATGTAATTTTGTCTGCACATTAGAGATGGGATTATTTCAGGGAGATCTCATTAATGTGATGTTCAATAACAAAGAGCAGGGTAACCTCTCTCTTAATAAGATTAACTCAGGGTCGAGATGCAAAAGGCTGTTGAGATAATTTGGAGACTTTTGTTCTAAGGAAATGAATTGCCTGCTGCCTGGAAGGAGCAGCACTATATCCATCACTTAGAAAAGTGAGTCCAGTGGTTTGTTTCCCCATTGAATCACCTTTCTTTTCTTAGACTCCCACAGAGAGGATGCCACTCACCAGTTCTGAGATCTCCTCCTTAACCTTCCTGGCATTTCTCCAGGATACTGGGGCAGGGACCCCTTAAGCTCGGCATTTTGCCCAGAGGAAAAGGACCACCAGAATTCTACCATCAGCCATACATGGGATTGGATTAATAAGTGAGAATTCACCACCTGTGTGGTTGTGTCTACACCTCAGTGTCATTCCCCACTCATTAGATCTCTCCCCAGATTTGTTCCTTTCACTCCACTCTTACCTTCCAACAAGTCTCCCGAATTCAAAAGCTTGGAATTATCTTGCATTCCCCATTCCCCTTGATTTTACTTCTCATATACAATTGGTTACACACTACTCTCTCTGGATTACATCTCCATCTCATCTCTCAGTGTGACTACTCTCTACTGATGGTGGCTCTTTCACTGCCCCAGTCTGAGCCCCCATTAGCTACCTACCTGGACTATTGGCATAGTCTCCAAGCAGATCTTCCTGCCTCTACTTCCTCCCTCCTCCAACTCACCCCATGTTACAAATACAATGATAGCTAGCATTTATAGATTACTAAGCACGTTACAAATATCTCAGTTTACCCTTGCAACAATCTTGGGAGGCAGGTGCTATTATTATCATCACCTCCATTTTAAGATTAAGAAACTGAGACAAAAAAGAAATGAATGGACTTTTCATGGGTCACAGAGCCAGCAAGTGACCCAGGCTCAGTTTGAAATCAGGTCATCCTGACTCCAGGCCCGAGGCTCGATTCCCTGCTCCACTTAGTTGCCTGAATAATCTTCTTTACACATCAGTCTGGTCATATAATTCCTCTGCTCATTTCCACTCCTTTGCATGGCATTCAAGGTCCCTACAATCTGATGCAACCTTAGTGTCTATCCAGATTGAATTCATGTTGTAGATTGCAGCCTTCTCACGCCTTCCCATCATGCACCATTCTTGTCTACATCTTTCTTCAAATCTTGTTACCACCCATTGTGTTGAATTTTGCTGTTTTGAAGGTGCTAGGGCAGACCTCCATCTGTTCATCCATCAATCAGCCTTACAGTACCATGAATGTCAAAAACAAGGTTCTTTCTAAAACTCTGCCCATTTTCTCCACCAGATTTCTAACGACATTTCTTTGAGAATGGACATCAGGTTGAAATACAATTTACCCTCCTTCCCCTTTCCCTTCTTGTGCCTTGAGATCTATTTGACAGTGGGTGGTAGGATGCTTAGATGCTTGGCTGACTTAACCCAACTGAACAAATTGATAATTTGATATTTTTTCTCAGAAGGGAGAGAGAGAGAGACAGACAGACAGATAGAGACAGAGACAGAGAGACAGAGACAGAGAAACACAGAGACAAAGACACAGAGACAGAGACAATGAGAGAGGGAGACAGACAGAGACAGAGATAGAGAGACAGAGACAGAGAGACAGGGAGAGATAGAGATTGAGACAGAGAGACAGAGAGAGATAGAGATTGAGACAGAGAGAGAGAGATTTAATGGGTGCTATTAAGCACACGGACTTTCAAGAAAATTTCCAGTTTAGGGATTCACATGCAAATCCATAAAGTATCATCCTGATAAATTGAGGCTGTAACTCTTAATAATAACCCTAAAGAAACAGATGTGCAAACATTTCTGCAGAGGATAACACTGGGTTCCCAAGCAGTATCTGTCCTAACTTGTACCAATCCTAGGGACACCTGGGTCTTCCACATAACCATCAGAGAAGCATTGAAGAGAGGGAGAGATGTAGGGATAGGGAGGGAGAAAAAGAGGGGACAGAGATAGGGAGAGAATAGAGGAGGGGCGGAGAAGAGAAGAAGGAAATGAAATAAAAGAGGAAAGAAAGGGAGAGAGCAGAAAATGAGAAACAAGAGGAAGGAAAGATGGAGCAATGAAGGGCAATGGGGGAGAAAGAAAGAGAAAAGAGAGAAAGGGAGGAAAGAAGGAAAGAAGAGAGAAAGGGACAGGAGGAGAAAAAAGAGAAAAGAGAAGGGGAGGGAGAAGAAAAAAGGAGAGAAGAAAGAGGAAAAAGTTGGAAGGAGAGGCAGAGAGGGAGAGAGAAAGAGGAAAGACTGACTTTGCATAGCTCTATCTGCTGCTCCGTTCACCAGGAAGGGGCCCCAAAGGACAGGGCAAGAAGAGAGACAGACAGTGCTCAATACCTTTGGGAGAGACTCTGGAAATGTGAAAATGAAACAGCAAATTCTGTGCCATCAAAGTAGTTACTAACAGAAGGATGTGCTATATATGTAAATAAATATGATAAATGATGGAATAGCAATGGGGAAATGCAGACAAAATGTTGTAACAAAATTTAAAAGAGAGAATTCAAAACAATGAAAAAATTACAGACAATAATTTTAACAAACAAAAAAAGGCAACAGGGATGTCCTATATGCCTGTTTTCTCATTTCTTCAAATTTTTTTTTTCTGAAAATGGTCTATGCATGCATGGGAGAGGGTATCCTTGATGAAAACATGCACAGGGAAAAGCTAGAATTCTGTAGGTGATTTTCTATAGCTCTTATCTTCGCAATTCTGTGACTAAGAATTGTTTTCAAAAAATACAATCTCTCTCTGTGTTTATTGTTGTTCCACTGAGTCATTTTTAAAAAATCAACAAACAAGTCTTCTCCCATGCATGTGCTAAAATTATACAGTTCCTTAACAGATTGGCTGTCTCCTTCTCTCTTCTCCCTCCCCATTCCATATGGTGTGGTGGAAAGAGTGAGGAGACCTAGAATAAAATCTCAGCTCTTCCATTTAGTACCTGTAAGACCTTGTCAGTGTCCTCGTGAATGAGAACATTATCCTGGATGACCCCAAGGCCCCTTCCAGCTCTAAACCCATGAGATAACTCTCTTCAGAGATCTTTCTTCGGTTGTTTTCAGTTATATTTGATTCTTCATGACTCAGTTTGGGGTTTTCTTGACAGAGATACTAGAGTGGTTTGGTATTTCCTTCTTCAGCTCATTTTACAGATGGGGAAACTAAAGCAAATAAGGTTAAGTGACTTGCCCAGGGTCACATAGTAACTGTCTGAGGCTGGATTTGAACAGGTCTTTCCTGACTCCTGATGTTTTGCCCACTGTACCAGACTTCAGAGATCTACTGAGTCACAAAATCAAGGGAAGCATAAGTCCTTGGGCAGATAAGACTTTTCATAAGGCCAGAAACTACATCTGTGATTTCACTGATATGGGAAATTCACAAAGGTATAGTCTTTTTGGGGGGGCGGGGGAGGGGAAGGCAGGGCAATTGGAGTTAAGTGACTTGCCCAAGGTCACATGGCTAGTAAGTGTTAAGAGTCTGAGGCCGAATTTGAACTCAGGTTCTCCTGACTCCAGGGCCAGTGCTTTATTCACTGCACCACCTAGCCACCCCTGAAAGGTATAGTCTTAAAAATACCGAGGACACTGAGACGCTAAATGATAGGGTCTTTCACTGAACCCATAGTAAAGCTTTTCCAGCTTGACAGGAGTTCCAGAGTTTCTATTCCGATCAAGAATGTAGAGTCATGATGAGGAAGCTTGCTACGTACCTCCTGATAGAGAGGTGATAGACTCAGGATGCAGAAGGAAAAATTTATTTTCAGACTTGGCCAATGAAGGGATCTGTTTTGCTTGATTCTATGTATTTGTTACAAGGGGTTTATTTTGGTTGTTGCTAAAATGATTTAATTTTGAAGAAAGAATGGTCACCTTCATGCCACAGTGAGGCATTAGAAGGTGACTAAGCTGAGAAATGGAACTGTGCATCCAAAATGAAAAACCCAGCCACCTTAAAAAAATTTTCAGTCAACAAGTATGAGACTGTTTGCCAGGCACTGTGCTAAACACTGAGGATACAAAGAAAATCCAAAAGCAAAAACAAAATCCAAGAAACAAACAAACAAGAAACCCAGTCTTTTAAGGGGGAGACAAGATGGGGAACATCTCTGAACAGTTGTGAGGATCGGATCAAATGAGATAATGACAAGTACTCAGCAAACTCTATGAATGTCCATCATGATTGCTATTATCTCCCAAGACAATCTAATCCACATTTATACAGCTCCAAGTGTTAGGAAATTTTTCCTTACAGCTATTTGCCTGTCCCTGGGCAAGTGACTGTCTGCAAGCCTTCTTTAATTAAACTGCCTGCCCTCTTTGGCTCTCAGAGTTGCTGGCGTTGTACATGATGAGATTGGGGAATAGCTGTCTGTCTGAACCAGCTGTGGTTTAGGCTGATGTCTGGAAAAGGCAAGGTGTGAACTCACAATTTATTGTCCTGAGACTGGTCCCAAAATAAACAGATTTTTTTCTTTTACTTTTTTTTTTTTTTTTTTTTTGCTGACTCCTACCTTTTGAGTTTATGGTTGACCATTTCCTCTTTGTATTTTTAAAACAGTCTCTCTGGACTGCTGTTTCTCCTTTCTCCCCCAGCTTGAATGATAGAGCTGACATCTGGGAAGGAGAAAATGATTTCTCTCCTTCACAGGTTATGTCTCTCTCAGACCTGGGAGCTGTTTAAAATTCAGGCTTTTCCTCTAAAGCTCTTAGGCAAGCAAGAGAGAAGGAAGTGTCAAAATTAGAGTTTTAACACATCCGAAACTGAAAGCAGGATGGGAAGCTTGTATTGGGGATCAGCTATAGCCCATCAGTTCATTGAACACCCACTGTGCGCTCAGCTCATCACTAGGGGTTCCCTCATTAAGTGGGGGCCATCAAGCAACACGCAGCTGGGTTCAAACCCTGGTCTATTACATACTACCTGGATGGACTCAGAAAGTCAATGTATCTCCCTGGGCCTCATTTTCATCATTTGTAGAACACAGGAATGGATGAGATTACCTCTGCACACCCATTCAGCTCTAGATCTTTTAAGAGTTACAGAATCTAATTTTATAAATCACTTAATCTCTCCACCTGAATTAGCTTCTCCATAAAATGAAGGGATTGGAGTGGACAGCCTATGAAAGCCCTTCCAGCTCCAGATCTGTGATGAATCCTGGGATCTAGTCTAGGGGCTATGAATCCCTTTGGAAGTCTGGTAAAGCCCATGGACCCCTTCTTAGAATACCATTTTAAGAATAATTGAAGGAAATGCTCAATTTCACTTAGATATCACTGAAAATAAAAATATAATTGCTTCCCATCAAATTGACTGATTTATCCACAGACCCTCGAGAGGGAGGGGGATGGTCCATTGCACCCCAGGTTGAGAATCCTTAATCCAACCTCCTCGTTTCACAGATGAAAAAATTGAAGCAAAGAAGGTCTTTGGATTGCCAGTGTAGTGAGCACCAAGCCAGGAGCTGAGCCCAAGCCCAGTGACCTTTCCATCACCCAACACTGGCCTCACAATTCCGAGGCAGAATGAATCACAGTTGTTGTGTGAGATTTGATCCCTTCGCCTTTCCGAGCTCCCTGGCTCAGACTGACCAGCACACGTATGTGCTCCTTAAACTCTGTGTACTTTTAGAAAGCAATCACAATAGATCCTTAATCACTAGCTGGCAGGTGAGGCAGGCAGCAGCACATCTGGGCATAGAGGAAAGAGGATTTAAGCTTGTCCATTGGGATGCTTTTATTACGCTGTATTTCTCAGGCATCCTCACTGGTGCCTTCCCTGGTATATTTCAAGTGATGACGTACTCTGGGTACCAAACATTGTCTCAGATGTAAGGCCTGGAGAGAGAGGGACACTGTGCCAATCCCTTTCAATTAGTATTGACTTTTTACCCTCTTTACTAGGTTTTACAGATAGGGAAATGAAGTTTTTCTTGGATCATAGATGGAAATCTGGAAAGGGTTTCATGTCCAGCCCTTTTATTTTGCAGATAAGGAAACTAAGGCCAGAATAAATTAAGTGACTTAATTAGGGTTATACAGCTAGTAAGTTTTTTGAGGCTAGATTTGAACTCTAGGCTTCCTGCCTCTAAATCCAGCATTCTATCCATTATGCCACCCAGCT
Source organism: Pseudochirops corinnae (assembly GCA_028646515.1). Classification (NCBI taxonomy): domain Eukaryota; kingdom Metazoa; phylum Chordata; class Mammalia; order Diprotodontia; family Pseudocheiridae; genus Pseudochirops; species Pseudochirops corinnae. Next base: position 171,949,375 of record CM053592.1, read on the forward strand.
GTCTGGCAAGGGAGGACAGTTGGTTTTAAGATGCTGAGTGGATAACAGAACTGAACTGCCAACCCCTCCTGATTCCCTGACTTGCTTCCTAGACCAATGGTTCCCCTCTTCTCCCCAGCTTGGGGCTGTGGAGTTATTGCAAGGTGTGCATTTCATTAAATGACTTGGTGTAATAAATAAGGCAATGTACCTTCTGTGGAATGAATAAATCATAGGTCACACATATAAATGCATTTACTCAAGGGCTCCAATAGATCCAGCATCTCATTAAGGCAGGTATGCCTTCCCAGGATGCCACTGATAGCTCTTCCACACCTGCCCATGCTGGGTAGTAGACTGTGTTCTCCCAGGAGTTTGCCATGATTAGAGGGACACTGGAAGTCTTCCTTACCCTCTCTTGATATTGAGAAGATAGCATACGACAGTAAGTATAGAGTTGGAAGGGCCCTCTAAAGCCATCTAGTCTAAACCTCTTCTTTTACAGAGAGAGAAACTGAGGTCCAGGTGAATGGAGTGCCTTACCCAGGAGATCTCCCTATGTATGGCTTTAGCCATTTTTGTTGGATTTAATTCAATAACAAAGTCACTTATTTCTTTGGGCCTCAAATTCCTCCTCTACAAAATGAGGGAGCTGGACATGATGGTCAGTCTATGTTGTAAAATAGTCATTGCAGTCACATAGCTAATTTGACTTTTAGTTGGTACAATGGGAAAAGCCCTTTCCACGGAGTCCAAAGGCCTAGATTTGAGTCTCATGTCTAGTCACATAACCATAAACAAGACACTTCAGTTCTCTTCACATCTGTTTTCTCATCTGTAAAGATGGAAAAATCATGCTTGTATCACCCCCATCCCAGGACTTTTGTGAGGGAAATGCCGTGTAAACCAGGGCTTCCCTTCCACTCCCATGGGGTCACAGTCTAAGTCAAATGTGGCTCTCTCTGCATGTTTTGCCCACCCCCATCCAATCAATGACCAAATCCTGCCCATACCAGCTCCACACTTTTCATATCTGTCTCCTTCACTTCTCTCATACAGCCTCCATCCCAGTTCAGTCCTTCAACACCTTCACTTGAACTATTACCACAGCCTCCCTTCCCAAAGTCTCCTCCCACCCCTCTTATCCATCTTCCACTCAGCTCTCAGATGGAAGGTCTTAGAATGAAGACCTGGCCTTTGGAGTCAGTTCCCAACTCAGAAATCTTCAGCGGCTCCCAATTGCCTGTGGGATAGAATATTAGCCATTCCCCCTGGCATTGAAACATTTCCAGTAATTTCATCGTAGCACCTTTGGTGCACTCTCCAACGCAGGCCAACTGGAGGAGTCACCCCCATCTGTAATGAATTCTTTCTTGGATGCCACCTCTAAAATCCCTAGAGGGCTTGAATGAACAGGTCATGAATCACCTCCTACAGGAGGCCTTTCCAGATTTCTCTACCCCCAACTTAGTTACTTGTGTTCTTTCTTTTGTATTAACTGTTTCATGTCATTTCCTCCCTCTCAATAAAATATAATTTCCTTGATAGCCCAGATCAGTGCCTTGACCATAATAGACTTAACAAATGTGTTGTTTAATTTGATTTAGTGAAATAACAGTAGAAATGTGAGCTACAATAGGATTATTATGCAACGATCAAAAAATTACCTATGCATTGTTTTGTGGAAACTTTCCCTTTAAAATAACAAATCATCTCCTCCCCAACCATGTCCTAAAAAGTAGGGTGATCTGATGGAAGGTAGTCATAATGTTTTAATTTTCCAGAGCTGTATCTAGGATGGGGAAACTAGGGCCTTGTCCCAGGGCAACAATATGTATAGGCTGCAAACATGTATACAAGATGTGCCTTTGACCAGTGGTTTACTGATAACGAAGAATTTCCCCCATCCCATGGAGCTAGTGTTTGAAGTCTCTTCTATTATGATGCATTAGAGTCTCCTCATCACCACCCCTCATGATGGGAGGACATATTTAATGCTTCTTGACCCTGGCAACAAAATTGCCAGTTATAGCTCTTGGCATTTTCCCCGACCAGGAAATTGCTACCTTGTTAATGTTGAAGATGCTTTTTATCCATCTGGGGAGAAAGGGCTATTTCATTTATGTGTAGAACTCTCTCTTGCCTTGTGTATTGTTTTTTGTTGGTGCTGGCTCATCATTCTGTTTCTAGCCAAGCAGGATTCCAGACGGCAGTTGAGATGCTCTCAGCAGATATTTCCTATAATTAAAGACCAAAGGGCTGCTCACGGCTTGCTCATTCCTGCTGGCCCATCCTTGAGCTCTCTCAGTTCTAGCCCGACTTCTTACCTCTCAGTTTTGCCAGCTCAGCAGGTATGGGCACCTGTAATCACTAGACACATGGAGCATTACCTAGCTGAATTAAGCAATCACAGTTTGTGTTCATCTCTTGCCATGGTGCTATACTGTCATTTTATTGTACTTTCATAACATTAACCCCTGAAGGATAAAGGAAAAGCAAAACAACCCATTGTTAAAAAAAAAAAAAAAAGGACTTGGCATCAGAAAGCCCAAGTTCAAATTCTAGAACCATCACTTAGTGTCTCTATGAGTCTGAATGAGTCTCAGTTTCCTGATCCATGCAATGAATGTGATAATCCTTATACTACATGCTCACTTTGCAAGGAGGTAAGGATCATATGGGACCATTTGATAATCCAGGAGTAATGATTCAAATATCTTTGATTTCATTCATGTTATTAAGTCTGGACTCTTAAAATATACCCTTAGGGTGATGAGATGTCCTCAGGACAAGAACCTCATCAAAAATGAAGCCAAAGATGCCTCTGAGAGGCCTTCTCCTCAAAGACTGAACTGTAAATGGAACACCAACCTCTTACTTACATATCACCTATGCCTTAGAACAAACAACAAGGACATCTTCTGACTACCTAGTACAAAAGAGAAAGAATTGGATTTGAGGTCAAAGGATTTGGGTTCAAATCCTGGTTAAGTCACAATTTCCCTGGGCCTTAGTTTCTTTACCTGTAAAAAAGGGGGAAGGAATGAGATGGCCTCTAAAGTCCATTCCAGTTCGAATTCCATGGCCCTACAGTCCTATGAATATGAAAGAAGAGATACTCTCATCAGGAAAAAATATAGTGGTGCCCTTTCTATGCCCAGAATCTCACCTGGGTATTGTTCTGTGAGTAGTATGGACCACCATAAGGCATAAAAATTGGGCCAACCTAATTAAATATACTGGCTTCAGTCACAAAGTTTTCTCCTCATTAAATCTCCCTCCTACAGCTGCTCCAGGACAGTGCCACAATATTGGCTCAGTCTTCATTTCTGGGCTGAATCTCCTAGGTACTCTTAGCTTCATCACAACTGCTGGTCCTGGTGCTGACACACATAAGTCTTTCCCTTCTCCCCTATACCCTCCTATTCAGATGGCAGTTGCCTCTATGCATTAGTGGAAGGTTTCACAAATTGCCCTGTCCAGTAGAATTTATCATGCTCTAGTGATAAGAATCTCCATACTCATCTAGGCTGATCCTTGTAAAACAGACATATTGTCTGTCACCATGCCCACACTGAAATCATTTCCAGATAAATAGAACCTGAGAGAGTTCTTTTAACCCAGCCCTTGAGAGCCCAGTTTTTTCTATGACATGAGGAGGAATTGGAAGTAGACTTTAGTAGAGGATGAATGTAATGTAAAGGTCTTTATCACCATAAAACTCCATATAAATGTAAGATGGAATTGTTTTCATTTCTCAACTCACTCTACCTGAATTTATTAGGCACCTGTTTTGTAATCAATAATTGATCCCAATACCTATATTTTTAAAATCAGTATTCTTCCAGTGATGTTACATGGTCAAAAGTTAAGAAATGTCAGTCTTAGAGAATTTAAGTGGCTGATCTTACAAAAGGCAATGGAGAAACACAATGGAAACATGACTAGAGCATACCACCAATGAAAAACTCTACTAGAGAAGTAGCATAAAGGATGTCATAAGATATGCATAATCAATAAATTTTTTTTTCAAGTATCTCACTTTTATTGACATTTAATGACCATAGAACAGAAAAAAGACAGACCTAGTATAAAGAAAGATAACATTACAAATTAATGTTCTTCACCTTCATCTTCCCCATCAGCACTATCTGCACCAACCTCCTCATAATCCTTCTCCAGGGCAGCCATATCCTCCTGTGCCTCAGAGAACTCTCCTTCCTCCATGCCCTCCCCCACATACCAATGCACAAAGGTACGCTTGGCATACATCAGATCAAATTTGTGGTCCAGGCGGGCCCAGGCCTCAGCAATGGCTGTGGTGTTGCTCAACATGCACACAGCCCTCTGTACCTTGGCCAGGTCACCACCAGGAACCACAGTGGGAGGCTGGTAATTGATGCCAACCTTGAAGCCAGTCAGGCACCAATCCACAAACTGGATGCTATGTTTTGTCTTGATGGTTGCAATAGCAGCATTGACATCTTTGGGAACTACGTCACCATGGTAGAGCAGGCAGCAAGCCATGTATTTACCATGGCGAGGGTCACATTTCACCATCTGGTTGGCAGGCTCAAAACAAGCATTGGTGACCTCTGCTACAGTCAGCTGCTCATGGTAGGCTTTCTCAGCAGAGATGACTGGGGCATAAGTGGCCAGAGGGAAATGGATACGGGGATAGGACACCAGGTTGGTCTGGAATTCTGTCAGATCAACATTCAAGGCATCATCAAATTGGAGAGAGACAGTGACAGAGGACACAATTTGGCTAATGAGGCAATTGAGATTAGTGTAGGTTGGGTGTTCAATGTCAAGGTTTCTGCGACAGATATCATAGATGGCCTCATTGTCTACCATGAAGGCACAATCAGAGTGCTCCAGGGTGGTGTGAGTGGTCAGAATGGAGTTGTAGGGCTCCACTACAGCTGTGGAAACCTGAGAGGCTGGGTAAATGGAGAAATCCAGCTTGGACTTCTTGCCATAATCAACAGACAGACGTTCCATCAGCAGAGAGGTGAAACCTGAGCCAGTCCCACCACCAAAGCTGTGGAAAACCAAGAAGCCTTGAAGACCTGTGCACTGATCAACAAGTTTGCGAATTCTGTCCAGAACCATGTCAATTATTTCTTTGCCAATAGTATAGTGTCCACGGGCATAGTTATTGGTAGCATCTTTCTTGCTGGTGATCAACTGCTCAGGATGGAAGAGCTGGCAGTAGGTTCCAGTTCTAACTTCATCAATAACAGTTGGTTCCAGGTCCACAAACACTGCTCTGGGGATGTGCTTGACGGCCCCAGTTTCACTGAAGAAGGTGTTGAAAGAGTCATTTCCTCCCCCAATGGTCTTGTCACTTGGCATCTGCCCATCAGGCTGGATACCATGTTCTAGGCAGTACAGCTCCCAACAGGAATTGCTAATCTGGACACCAGCCTGGCCAACGTAGATGGAGATGCACTCACGCATGATAAAGGTGTGGAGGGGTCCGCTGGGCTAAGAAGAAATGGCAAGGAGGGCAACACGAATTTCTCCCCAACTTACCATTAGGAAGGCTCTGGGAGAAAATTTAGTCAATCAACAAGCATTTATTAAGTGTCTACTATGTCCCAGGTACTGTACTAGGTGTTGGGGATACAAAAAAGGTAAAAGACAGTCCCTGCCCTCAAGAAGCTTCCAACTGGAAAAGGAGGTGTCTGGTCATGTAGCAAGAGTGGGGGATAGCCCAGATGTCCCATAGGTATCCATACAATGTTAGGAGCTCTGAAGAAAGAAACTCTAGACCTTTTGGATTTATAGGAGGATATGAACAAGTGTTGTACAAGATGAGAAGGCATGGATGAGGCGCAATCAACATCACGTGAGAGAATACCCACGTTGATGAGAAGTGGGTATTCCCTTTCCCATTAAGAAGCTCCTTGAGGGTAGAGACCATCTTAGTCTCTTTTTGTATTGGCAACACTTACCACAGTGCTTGGCACGTAGTAGGTGGTTAATAGATATTGATTGACTAATTGAAATGTCAGAGCACAATGAGCCAGGGACTTGGGGAGATGCAAAGATAGTTTCATGAAATCACAGAAATTCAGAGTTGGAAGACCATATCTTTAAAGGGATTCACATACCAGCCACCTTCTTTTCTAGTTGTCAGCTCCTTGGGGGTAGGCTTTGTCTTCTGCCCCCTTTTATATCCCCAATACTCACCATGGTACCTGGCACATGGTAGGCACTTAATGCATGTTGATTGATTATACTTATCCTATGACATTCTTTATGCTATTTCTCCAACACTGTTCTTCACCAGTGGTCTTTGGTGAGATATTGACTGTTCCATGATTGTCCATGAGGCATGAGACAGGGATGAAGAGTCTCACTGATTCCTGTGTTTGGGAGTCTTCCTCCTTAACTCTTAAGGCAGAACATGGTTCATGCTCAGACTCCTAAGCTCATTGCGTCTCAATTTCTCTATCCATAAAAGTGGAGTGGACTTAATAAAAATTTTGGAGTTACTTGGGTGCAAGGTGTCATGTCAGTTAATTTGTACATATGCCTGTGTATAATGTAGCACCTTTACTTTTTATTAATAATTGCATCGAAGGCAGGATAATCACTGTAATGATGTTAAATGAAGTATTACCTGGGGCATCTCTTTGAGTTAGATGTTAATGAAGAGAAGGAAATATGTGTCATACATAGTGTTTAGTTGAGGATCAGTCTGGTGGGGATGGTGCTGGACTTGGCATCAGGAAGCCTGAGGCTGGAATACTTTCTTTGACACATTTTAGTCACAAGACTTGGGAAATTCACTTAATTTGCCTGCAAAATAATTATAATAAGAAGTGTAGTAACCACCTCACTGGGTTGTTTTAAGGCTCAAATCAGATAACAGATGCAAAGTGACATGAAAACTTAAAAGCACTTATATAGATGGTAGGTATTATTAGTAATATTTGGAAATGAGAGAAGTAAATGAGAAGATAACATGATGCAATGGCTAGAATGTTGGACCTGGAGTCAGAAAGACCTGTGTTCAAATCCTGCCTCTTGCAGTAACTAGCTGTATGACTCTGGAAAAATCACATAACTTCTCTGGGCCTCAGTTTCCTCACTTATGAAATGAAGACTCCATGACCTTTTAGGCCTCTTCCAGGTATGCATCTTCAGTTCTATAATGGCAGAGGTTGTCAGAACACAATGTCACCTTGTTATGTTAGACCTAAATAATAAGGAATGATCTACTTATTCCCCTGGTATTGGAGTCTTTGGGACTGTATTCTCAGAATTTCCTTAGATTAATCTTGGACCAGGGCTTGTCAGCATCCCTAAGTAGTCAGTCTGGCCCTTTTAGGCTGAGAAATGAGACCTTTACCAGAAAAATTTGCTTTCATTTTTTTGACACTAATCATTACCAACTACATATTTCCCTCCGTCCTATTTTCCCTCTGTTTATCCTCTCTCTCTCTCTCTCTCTCTCTCTCTCTCTCTCTTTCTCTCCCCCCTCTCTCCCTCTTTCTCTTCCTCTCTCTCTCTCTGTCTCTCTCTCCCTCTCTCTCTCTCTCTCTCTCTCTCTCTCTCTCTCTCTCTCTCTCCTTTTACCTTATGTCTTGCTTCTGACTTTTACCTTTCCCAAACTGCCCTCTCTTCTATCAACTCCACTCACCCATTCCCTTCCCTTCCTACTTTTCTATATGGCAAGGTAGATTTCTACACCCAACTGAGTGTGTATATTACTCTCTCCTTGAGCCAATTCCAGTGAGAGTAAGGTCCATGTGCTCCCCTCCCTGTTTCCCCCATTTTCATCCACACTGCAAAATCTCTTTCAGTCCTCTTTTATGTTAGATAATTTATCCCATTCTCTCTCTTTCCCCTTAATTTTATTTTTTTTAGATAATCATACCATCACATTCAACTCACACCCTTGATTCCTGTTTACACACATACACACACACACACACACACACACATATTCCTTCTAACTACCCTAATAATGAGAAAGATTTTAGGAGTTATAATAACATTTTCCCATGTAAGAATATGAACAGTTTAACCTTATCAAATCCATTATAATTTCTCTTTCCTGTTTATCTTTTTATGCTTCTTTTCATCTTGTATTTGAAAGTCAAATTTTCTATTTAGCTCTGATCTTTTCATCAAGAATGCTTGAAAGTCTTCTATTTCATTGAATATCCATTTCCTCCTGAAGGATTATACTGTTTTGCTGGGTAGGTGATTCTTGGTTGTAATCCTAGCTCTTTTGTCCTCCAGAATATCATATTCCAAGCCCTCCAAGCCTTTAATGTAGAAGCTGTTAAATCCTGTGTTATCCTGACTGTGGCCTTATGATATTTGAATTGTTTCTTTTTGGCTGCTTGTAGTATTTTCTTCTTGATCTGAGAGGTCTGGAATTTGACTATAATATTCCTGGGAGTTCTCATTTTGGGATTTCTTTCCCTAGCTGATTGGTGGATTCTTTCAATTTCTATTTTATCCTTCAGTTCTAGAATATCAGGGCATTTTTCCATGATAATTTCCTGATGAATGATATCTAGGCTCTTTTTTGATCATGACTTTCAGATAGTACAATAATTCCTAAATTCTCTCCTGGATCTGTTTTCCAGGTCAGTTTATTTTTCCAATGAGATATTTCACAGTTTCTTCTATTTTTTTCATTCTTTTGGTTTTGTTTGTTTCTTGACCTCTCATAAAGCCATTATTCTCAACTTGCCCAATTCTAACTTTTAATGAATAATTTTCTTCAGTAAATTTTTGTGCCTCTTTTCCATTTGGACAATTCTGCTTTTCAAGATATTCTTCTCTTCATTGAAATTTTGTGCCTCTTTTACTATTTGGCCTAGTCTTTTTTTTTTTTAAATGCAATTTTCTTCAATATTTTTTGTGCCTCCTTTACCAAGCTGTTGACTCTTTTCTTATGATTTTCTTTTATCATTTTCATTTCTCTTCCCAATTTTTTCCTCTTCTTCTCTTACTTGATTTTTAAAATCCTTTTTGAGCTCTTCCATGGCCTGAGACCAATTCATACTTTTTCTTGGAGGCTTTGGATGCAGGAGTTTTTATTTTTTTGTCTCCTTCTGAGTGCGTGACAACTCAGGCTTACTCTCTTCCCAAGGCACCCCTGACAACAGGCCGTCCAGTCTTTTCTCTACTGAAGAGGAACTCTTCCATGTCACCACAGTGACTTTCCATGGTCAGAAGTCTTTTCTGTTGTTTGCTCGTTTTCCCAGGCTATTGCTTAACGTTGAACTCTGGGCTAACGTGGAGTTCAGCTTCCAAAGTGGAGGGGCACTGTCTCAAGCTTCAGGGGTTTTTTTTGTGCAGCAGTTTTCAGAGGGAGTTCTGGGGATCTGTAAGTTTTGAGTTCTTCTAAGATAGCATGATCTAAGGAGAGGTATGTTTACTATTCCACCATTTGGGGCATCCTCCCCTTTGCTTTGTCCCTTGGTTTGAGCTCCTCCACTGCTCACAGGGCTTAGATGAGATGGGAGTCCTCAATTCTATTCTTTCAGATAAGATGGAGGAGCCCCAGACTTTGCCATCTACCTCCTCAGGTCCTCTAGGCCTTGTCATCTAACCTGCCTGCACAGCCTCCAGGCCCTTGCCACTGGCACCTGACCTACAGATCACTGGTCTTGTCTTCTGTCTCCCCACTGCAGCCTTGGCCTTTCTGGCCATTGGCCCTGCCCCTATCCTTTATTTTGTGCGTTATCTCCCTCAGTTAAAATTTTTCTGATTATATCCCTTTAGCAGTGCTTAGCACAATGCTTGGCACAGGTAAACAAACTAAAACAGGGTAATTTTCAGGGAGGCAGAGCAAGAACCATTGATCAGGGAGGGGGAGAGTCAAGGTCATGTAGAAGATGGCATTTCAGCTGAGCTTCAAAGGAAGGTAGAATTCTAAGAGGTAGAGATGAGGAGGCAGTATGTTCCAAACACAAGGGACAGCCTGAGCATGAGCAGGGAGGTGGATCTAAAAGAGTGATCACCTCTGCTCCCTCCATGCATAATAAAGTCTACTAAAAAAAAGAAACTTGGGTAGTAAATTGAGGGCTACCAGGCTGCTGAATCAGCACAGGAGAGTTTTTCTTCTAACCCAGGTGGACAGGCAGACCTGCTGACTCAGGCCTCCAAAGAGAGAGGGTTCCCTTGGGCAGGCTAAGGCAACATGGAGTGGAATGGGGGAGCTGGACTGAGCCATAGGAAGACAGCACTTATTTTAAAATATATTTTGGAGTCAGCTAGGTGGTACAGTGGACAGACATCAATCCTGGAATCAGGAGGACCTGAGTTAGGATCCAGCCTCAGACACTTAGTAGCTGTGTGACCCTGAACAAGTCACCTAACCCCCATTGCATATATGTATGTGTGCGTGTGTGTGTGTATGTGTACATATATAGAGACAGACAGACAGAGAAAAGACAGAGAAAGGAAAGGGGTGAGAGAGAGAGAGAGAGAGAGAGAGAGAGAGAGAGAATTGGACATTATGTCTCAAAAATCTAAGTACAGTTTTAAGCTATTAATATGCTATTAAAGTTTCTAACTTCACTAAGACTTTTGGGACACTCTGTGTTTCAATATAATTGGTTTCCTTTGTAATGCTAAGTATTTTATTTTATGCTTTTTAAAACATTATTAAGAAGGCTTCAGCAGACTGGCCAAAGGGGTCCATGAAACACAAAAGATTAAAAAGGTTTGCTCTAGAGAGTGGCTACTGATAACTGCACAGCATCTTTGAGTTAAAGGGACCTTGAGAGGCACCCCCATTCCCATGACTCCACATAGAAGTGTATGTTCCATTTTGAATAAATTTAGGAAACAGACGATCTAACTCCCTCTGGTAACACATGCAGGCATTCAGTATCCTGAGATATTAGGGAATTTTTCCTAAATCCTTTCTCTCTTTATTTTAGTCTTTCCCCTCAGGTTCTACTCTCAGGGATGATAGGTATACACCCGTGTATATAACACCTGTTTTAGAGGCTTTCTTAGGACATGAATGGCTCAGGTACCCTAAAGGGAATTTCTTTACTCTTTGAGCTCATAATCTCCACCAAGGAAACCTAGGAGAATTTATGCACCCTATCCTTCCAGAAAACTGATACTGACTTCCCACTCACAGTTACACAATTCACAGCATTACAGAAGGTTTACTAAAAGAAGGAGAAAAAAACAAAATAAAAATCCTTGAAGAAGGATTTAGTCCCTTGGTCACAGAGATACAGGTAAATCTCCAAAGTCACATATAGTCCCCAATATTAGAGCTCCTCTGCTGCAACTCTGTCCCCCACATACCCTATCTTGGAGTATATATCCTGACTGATCAAAGTTGGAGGAGGCATTTTTATTCTCTCTCTCTCTCTGTCTCTCTCATCTGTCTCTCTTCCTCCCTCTCTCTCTCATTCTTTCTCATACTGTCTCCAATTTTTGGCTGTTTCTCCTGGCACTACCAGCCAGTCTAAGACAAGGCAAGGTTGAGCCTGCAATGCCATCTCCTCCAATACACTCGTGGCATTATAGATCACAGTCACAGGATCCTAAATTCTGAGTTGTAAACAGACTTGCAAACCACCTATTCACAGGATCATAGGTTCAGACTGAGAAGAGACCTCAGAAATCACTTAGTACAACCCTTGTTTTTGCAGGTGGCAGAACCTAGTCAAAGATAGGTTAAGCAACTTGGCCAGAGTCACACAGGTAATGTCAGTCAGGATTCTAATTCCCACCCTTTGATTCTTGAACCAGCAGTCTTTCCCCTGCATCGTGCTGCCTCAATGTACTCATTTAACAGATGAGTAAAATGAAGCCCAGAGAAGTTAAGTTACTTCATCAATATCACACAGCTATTAAGCACATGCTGATAGCAAAATCCTCCATATTCCTTCTCTTCTCCCAGGGTTACCACTCAGGACCTTCTTCTCTTCACCCTTCTTCAGTCTCCAGCTGATCCCAAACCCACCTCTCCCCATCCACACAATTGTGTGGATATATATTTTTCTTCCTCCCCACGTGCCTTTACTCAAAAAGACTGTAGAGGGAGAAAGATCAGGGAAGATAATCCTAGCACTGGCCATATGTTTAAATAAAGACATTTCTTTGTGTGAATATTTTAAAATGTAAATCAGGCCTTCAAACCACAGTGTGTAAGTTGTTTGGGCTCCTTAAAAACTGGATATTTCTGGACGACAAAAGTACGCTTCCACCTTAGCTTTTGTTTACCAAACAGTTTGGGCAAAACTGCAAGGAAATGCTGATGAAATGCTGACTGTCCACAAGCCAGCTGTTGTGCTGGACAGCAGCCTCGGGTCTGCCTAGCCTCCAGTGGAATCTTGTAAAAGCACATGAGAAGGTGCTGATGAGGGCACTCCAGGCTATGGCTGATCTTCCCTGGGGTAAGGATACATGCATCATGTGCACCAAAAGTCACAGAGGTAAGGAGCCCCCAAGCAGGAAAGAGGGAGATTGGCTTCTCAAGCTTCTCAAGCCGCCGAGTGATGAAGGCTCCGACCATGACAACCTGTGAAACAAAGAAAAATACAAAACAGTTCTCAGTTCTGAGTGACGCCCTGCTGTTCCTTTTTTATATTTTTAAATTAAATTTTATTTTATTGCACAGTACATTTGACTTAGTAATATGATGATTTAAAAATGTGTTTTTTCCTTTAAATCCTATACACTTAACTCATGTTTTCTCCTAATTTTCACCAATGACAGTCATAGCAATAGCAGTCCTAACCCATCAAGTCAATGAATTGAAATAATTTTTTATTTTTTTTAGTAACAAGATGATGCAGTACATTTTCACTATGCTCTCTGGCATTGTGGTTCAGTGCCTGAGTTTTCATTCAGAGTGACACCAATCTATGGCAGGCATGACCAAATGCAGCTAGAACCAGATTAAAATGTAACTGGGAAATATTTAACAAGAGAAATAAAAAGACAATAAAACATAGATAAGGTTAATATGTGGTTTTTGAGGGATCCTTATGTACATCTTGTTGGTTTATCATCTCTCTACATCAATAAATTATATTGAAATAAATATGACACATCATAAATATCCTATGTTATTGCTTTTAAGGTAATCCATCCCTTCTATTGCCGCCACCTTTTCCACTGAGTAAATTTCCAAAAATTAACAAAAGCAAATAAAACAAAGTATTTAATACATGGCTGCATTTTTGGGTCATTTTAAGTCATGTCTGACTTTTTATGACACCATTTGGGGTTTTCTTGACGTAGATACTGGAGTGGTTTGCCATTTTCCTTTCCCAGTTCATTTTACAGATGAGAAAACTGACTTGCCCAGGATCATATAACTAGTGAGTGTCTGAGGTCAGATTTGAACTCAGGTCTTTTCAGACTCCGGACCTAGTGCTCTATCCATTGTGCTACCTCATTACCTATATACCTGCAAATCCCCCATTATTCTCCCTTTAAGTATATCTTTCTGCATCTGAAGTTCATCACTTCTCTGACAGTTCCTCATGCACCTCTGAACGTGAATAGTCTGTTTTACCTTAATTCTTTTGGATTCATGGTTTCCCACTGTGTTGATCAGAATTCAAAAACCTTTCAAAAGTTTTTTGTTTTGTTTTTTTTCTCTATAATGTCATTGTATAATTTGTCCTCCTGGTTCTGCTCCTTCACTCTGAATCAGTCCATAGAGGTCTTTTTAGTTTCCTCTAAAACTGTGTATTTTGACATTTCTTATAGACAGACAATATTTCATTATAGTCATGTAAGATGAATGGTTTATCCATTCCCCAATGAGGACACGCCTTTAGTTTCCAATTTTTGGCTACCACAAAAAGACCTATTATAAATATTTTTGTAATATAGATCCTTTAGCACTTCCTTTGATTTCTTTAGTCCATTAGATTGTAAGCTTCTTCAGGGCAGGGGTAGTCTTTTGCTTCTTTCTCTATCCCCAGTGCTTAGCACAGTGCCTGGCATAGTAGGTGCTTAATGTTTGGTTGATAGATTGATTATAGTGATATAACTGGGTAAATCTAAAAATTTTTGTTTTGCTTCTTGTATAGTAACAGTGACAAAATGGTGGAAAGAGAGGCAGAGTGTTCTCTGAATCAAATACTTTTTAGACTTTTAGACTGGACAAAGCATTTTACCTTGAAGTCAGATCTTCAAGCAACCCTCTAAGGCTACTAAGTTGTAGAGAAGTCACCCACCTGTATTGGCTAAAGGAATTTCCTCCTCTGAGAGCTCCTGGTATCAGTGAAATCACAAATCCAGCCCCTATCCTTTTGCCTATTAGTCCTAAGAGACCACAGTACTCCAAATGGGAGATTCCTATCCAGTAACCAATGTATTAATATATTCACTTTACTCCATTAATATTTCTCAAAAACACAAAATGTCTTCAATGCTACAATGACACTGGTCAGATATTGAGTTTGGTATGTACAACTCACTCCTGACATCTGCCTTAGAGGTGGCATGGCTTTGGAGGAAGGAAGATCTGAATTTAAAACCCTATCTCTTATGCTTCCTAGCTGTGTGATCCTGGATAGTTTAACCCCTGTGTGCTTCAGTTCTCTAGTCTGTAAAATTGGGGATGGGGTAGATGAATGGGGTGAACTTGATGGCTTCTAAGGTTCTATCAGCTCTAAAAGTATGATCCCAAATTGTATTCCCTTAATTAGATTTTCCACTTCTCGAAGGCATAAAGTGAATCTTCTTATTCCCCTGTATCCCACATAGCTCCTAATACAATGCCCTATGGATAGCAGACTCCATAAATGTTCCCCCCCATTTCCCTCCCCCATACACACAGAAAGATTCTGCTAATGCCTTCCCTTGGATACTACTTGTGTCTTACCTGGTATACATCTTGTGTGTTCCTTGTTTGTTGCTATTTTCCCTATTAGACTGTAAGCTTCTTGAAGTCAGGAACCTTGTTTTTGTCTTTCTTGTTCTCTTCATCCCTTAGCGTACTACCTGATACACAGTAAGTGTTTAATAAATGCTTATTGACTGGTCAATGTGCCAGTGGCATTTTCTTGGTCTCAGAGGCCACCGGTTGATCACTCAATTGGATATGTTGACTGAGCACTTTGTTCATGTTGCATGCATCCTCCTGTGCTGGGGGTGGAGGAGGAGGGGAGTGAGGTGAAGGTGTTTCAGGATCTCGGAGATCAACCCATAACTGAAAAGGGAGTCCACTGTGGAGTCGTGAGAACTTCTAGAGAAAGGTCACTTACTACTTTAATAGGTTGCCCATTACTCTCTTTTCTGCTTTTGATTGCCTGGAACTTTTTCCTTCCACAGTTCCTAAAAAAAATAGATAAAAATAAGGAAACAGTCTGGGTCAGAGTACCTCCTTGAATGTCTATCATAGACCAGCCTTGAATTTGAGGATAAATGTGATAGATTCAGGGCAGAAAGTAAGGGGAAGAGAGGTTGTTTCAGTCAACCGTCCTTCAAGTCTCCAAACTTCAGATTAGTTGGTTTCCATCCAAATGATTTTCTAAATTTAATTTCAGTGTGTTTTTGTTCCATTCATTATTTTATTTTGACCTTCACACTTAACACTTTCTTCTGATGCCTCACTAGAGGTGGAGGTGACCCCAGATTTTCAAAGGTTATTCCATTGGGAGCATAAGGTCTGGCAGGGAACCTTGCCTTATTCCTCTATGTATCTCCCACAAGGCCACACACATAAAAATGTGCTGATTGATGGAATAAATGCCCTTAGAGCAAGGGTCATGTTAGTGGGGACTGAAATAGCATCTGTGAAATGATAGAGTTCGGCTCTGGGATCTCTAAGGTCTCTTCCAGCCTGAAATCCTATGATTTGTCTTAGCTTCAAGGTGACTGCATAGTTCCTTAAGAAGTAGCCAGGTGAATATATAGTACCCTCATTTCCTAAAAAGAATTATACTCTGGGTTCCTTCTGAGTAGTAGTATACATTCAGTATTTTGCTTTATAGTCACAAAATGGCTTATGCTTCTTTTGACTATTTTTTGGTTATTTCTCAAAATACTTAGGATGCTACAGAGGTATGGGTGACTGAGTGGGTTTCATAAAAGGAGTGTATTTATTCTTGTGTAAGGTCTGGGAACCATACTGCTCAAGGGAGATGAGTCTCATGGGTATCTGATGTGAAGTAATCCTGGGATATTTCTAGTTATCTCAAAGGATCAATCATCCAAATAAAGCACTCATTTAAGTTCAATTTAACTTGAAATATAAATGTGTCTCCTTCCCCTCCACCGTGACATAGAAGTAGAGTGGGCATGTCATGAAATTCAATAAAGATGGGCATCATAACTTCCAAAAGGTTGCCAATCACCACCTAAAGCAGGGGTTCACTTGGGATCCATGAATTGATTTCTGAGGGTCTGTGAACTTGGATGAGAAAAACAGTACATCTTTATTTAATTAACCTTTACTTGAAATTCATAAAAACATGATTCTGAGAAGGGGCCTATATTATTATCTCCACTTCCAGAGGAAGAAACTGAGGCTCAGAGGAGTCAAGGGACTTGCCCATGGCCACTCAGTCACTAAGTGTCAGAGGTGGGATGTGAATCAAAGTTTTCCTAGAACCAAGGGAAATTCTCTGTTCACTATGCTACTGCCATCTTTCATCCATATAGCACTGTTGGTTCTTCAAAACCCTCCATTCTCTCTCAAAACTATCTGTATTCATCTTGTAGATAAATCGATAGATGGCAGATAGATGTGTATAGATGATAGATAAATGGTAGGTAGATCAATAAATGTGGATAGATCATAGATACATAGATAGAAGATGAATGAATGGATAGATAAATAGGTAATGGATAGGTAGAAAGATGGTAGATAGATGTGGATGGATGATAGATACATAGATAAAAAGAGCTGATAGATGTGGATAGATGATGGATGGATAGATAGAAGGATAGATGAGGATAAGTGATAGAGAAATAGCCAGATGGTAGATAATAGATGGATAGATGGAGATTGATGATAGAGACAGATGATGGATAGACAGACAGATAAATAGAAAGAAAGACAAACAGGTAAATAGAATGCATTATCATTTACTAAGCTCTTGTTGTGTGCTGGGTACTAGGGATACAAATACATGCAAACATTACACTCTCTATCAGGAATGTGCTGGAATCATCTCAAACTGGCTCAAGAATCAATTGTTAAATTTTCATTGTAAGCATTTATACCTTGGAAATATGCAAATGTTACAACCTAGGGCTTGGCTGATTGTTTTGTTGATAGTCTAGATTTAAGACGGCAATGGAAAAGATGTTAATAATGCAGACTAACGCTAGAAATGTTCCATGCTTATGCTGGTTGTTGGACATTTGTCAACACATCCTTTGTCTCTGTCCTTGGGACGTTTATGTTCCAATGGGAGGGGAGATATCACATAAAATGGAGCTGGTAAAAGAGGGAGAATGAGAAGAAAGGTACTCACAAAGGAGTGAGGTTTCTGGGAAAGTGGTGAAAAGATCTGGAGAGTAAAGGGTAGAGAGCCAGGAGAGGCGTAACCGTGGATTGGACACCTCAAAAAATGGCAGTCCAATCCAAGTACTGACCCAACAGAAAAGGTGTTTATAGAGTGGTGGCTTCTCTAGGGTGAAAAGATTGTTGGATAGGAAATAGAAAAGTCCATAATGAGAGAGCAAGCCAGGAGTTTCTACTCAATTCTAGTATGTTTATGACTATATAAGGTATAGTCCCTTTTCTCTTGCTTGTTAAAAAAGGCAATACCTTACACTTGTATATAGACATGTTAAATTATTAGCTTCATGAAGGCAGAAGCTGATTCCCCTTTGTTGGTGCCTTACTCCCAGAAAGTCCTTAATAAATGTTTGCTGACTGATTGAAAACATTTTCTCATCTAATCAATCCCATCAGATCAGGGCAGCATCTTATTGTCCCAATGTTCACCCATGGTATTAGAGTATTACAGACATGAGAGACCTTGGAGATCATCTCTCCAGGGAGGAGATGCAGCTGGCCTGTGGTCACAGAGCAAGGAGAATCCAGACCTCCTAATTCCTAGCCCAGTACTCTTGTCCCTTATACAGTTAGTATCTATAATCCTACTGAAGAAATCTCCAATCCTCTTTTGGAAATTATGATGGTACTTTGAACAGGATGACAACAAAAACTTCATTCACAACTGCCATATTCCTATGTCCTTTAAAGGTCCCAAGGTCACTGATCCGCAGGCCCTGTGGACAGGTGTTGATGTGGCCCAGAACTACCCCTGGTCCCAGTGGAACTTCCTTCTTCATGTGATCCATTCCCATCCCCTCATTATGGTCTTTATAGGTGCAGAATCCAGCAGCACATTATTTTTAAATGTCCTTCCATTACAAATGCATTTGCCTTCATTGTGATAGCACCGAGGATAATGAATACTTTTTGTGTTCCCGCAGATGTCGCCACCATTGCCGATGCTCCCTTCTCATTTATGTGGGTAAATGGACACTTAAAGTGCTTCCTGGGTACTCATTACTCCAGCGGGAGTGAGAGATAGCAGTGTCATGTGGATACAGTGTGTGTGTGCACATATGTGTATGCCCACAGATGTTTAGTTTGTGCTGAGCTTAGAAACCAGGGCGGTCCCAAATGGAAGTGTGTGTGTGTGTGTGTGTGTGTGTGTGTGTGTGTGTTTGCGTGTGCCTGAAATAAGCATCTACCCTCACTGACAATTCCTAGCTGGGAGGGCACAGGCAGAGTTAATTTGCTCCATGTATGAAAGGTAGGTTGGTTTTAATACTATAGGTGTTCCACTGTGATTTAGCACCGGGCCCTAGTTAATGGGACAATTACAGTATTCCAGTGTGCTGGCCTCATTAGACAGGGCCCTTTTTGGAATCACTTTCACCACTGCCCTCCCTATGGAGAGGGGTGGTCCTTCCCCCACTGATGGGCAAGGCTACAGAGGTTGCTGGGAAATATTGACTAGATGCTAACAGGGATGCGAACAGTCAGCCGTGGGGTGAATGCAACCTTCCCTGAACCATGAGGGTGACTAATCAAGAGACAGATGCTTGCAAGAGAGCAAAACGGACACAGCTTGAGAGAGATTACCTAAATCAATGTATGCAGCAAGATAATATTTGGGAGGTAGGGGCAGGATGGCAATGGAGACCAAGGAATCAGAAATTCCAGACCTGGGATGCTGAATTCCAGAGAAGCTCAGAGTTGGGAGAAAGAAACCTCTACTTTGAGACCCTCCATTCCTAACTGATGACTCCCTCTCCAAGACCATAGCCGTGCTTCATTTCACTCCTACATGCACGCCTCCTCTTTTGTTTGCCAGCTTGTCCCCCATGTTCTTTGAATGCCTGAACCTTCTCAGCTCCCATTACCTCATTCTCCATTCTACATCACACCCATTCAGGTATAGTCACCCTAAGGTGACCATGGTGATTTTGCCCCAAATGAATGAATTCCCAGTTACCACACTGCTCCCAAAATATCCTTTTCAAGGCATAGGATCCCAGAGGCAAAAGAGAATTTGAAGCAATTTCTTGGTAGTCCCAGCATCAGGAATCTCTACTCGAAGGTTTTTCTCGTTCCTTCAAAGAAGGCAACCAAAAAACTTTCAGTATAAATACCTACTTCACCTCCAGCGATGGGGAATCTGCAGCCTTGAGGTCACATGTGGCCCTCTAGGTCCTCAAGTGCAGCCCTTTGACTGAATTTAAACTTCATAAAACAAATCCCCTTAATAAAAGGATTTGTCTAAATATTCAGGAGCTGCTTGCTTGCTTTAAATTACTTACTGTAGGTTATGTATACATAGAGCTCTGGTTCACATTGAAGAAACTGAAAAGGCAAAGGTGAGCCAGAGACAGACCAAGCCTCCATCTTTCCCTTTTTTTCCTATATATGCCATACAATAATCCTGCCCATTGCAGGGGGCCTAGAATAATTTTGCATTTATCTTTTGAGTTATCTCCTTTTAGTTTTCTATACTAGATCTCTCCCACTCCATCAAGGAAGTGATTAAGAAGGTAAAATGGGGAATAAATCACCTCTAGTCTCTTATAGTTCATGGATCAACAAAGGTAAATATGTAATCTTATAAATATAGTTACATAATTTATATACAAATATAAATAATATGATATCTACAAATATTAGAAATATATAATCTGCTTTTCTGTCTAGTAGGGATGCTTATTTTTCCCCTAATCTGTTGTCTAATTCCAGCTCAGTGCTTTTTGCACATGCTATCTTTCATGCCTAAGATACACATTCTTGAAACTTCTGTCTTTTAAAAGATCTGGAATCCCCTAGAACTTAGAATCTAGAAGAATCTCCACTTTTACCTAAGGCAGCAGTTCTCAACCTTTTGGTTGCAGCCCCTTGGGGGTCGAACGATCCTTTTACAGGGGTCGCCTAAGACCATTGGAAAACACATATTTCCAAAGGTCTTAGGAACGGGGAGACGTAGCTCTTCTATCCATCTCCAGGTGGGTCTGCCCACATGCAGACACACCCACATATGAGTATTAAAGGGTCACAGCATTAGGAAGGTTGAGAACCACTGTCCTAAGGGGAGGGAGTAGTGATCAAGAAAGACTTCTTGAAAGAGGTGACATCTCACCTGGGTCTTTAAAAAAGGAGGAACCTTAAGAAACAAAGAAGTGGGAGAAGAGTCATTTTTAAACATGGAGGCTGATCTGAGTAAAGACAGGGGGGCAAGAAAGGCCAAGGTAGTGAATAGAAGCAAGTGTTTAATTTGGCTAGGACATGACATCTCCAGTATCTAATACAGTGTCTGGCATAATAGTAGACATTTAAAAAATGTTTGACGTGAATGAGGAAGTTTTTTAAGGAGTGACATGATCATGGCTGGACATCAGGATGATTACTCAGGCAGCAGGATGCCAAGAATCATCTGAGAGTAGTTAGACTAGAAACCCAAAGACCAGTTACAATAATACTATAATTGTGTAAGTAAGGAGAATTGAAAACCTCTGCTCAAGTGGTTGAACTGGAAATAAAAAGACAAAATACATTGCACACATAGAAATGGCAGACCTTGGAAACTGACCTAATGTGTGGGATAAAAGAGAGAGGAAAGCTTCTCTTGCTGCTCTGGAAAGATCATCTGAGCTTCTGCCTTGAATGGGTATCATTAGCTGACCTGATTAAGGGAAGGAGAAGCAATAGTTTCTGGAATCTTCATACTGGCCCTATCATTCTGCTGTCCCAGCAAGAAGAACCATGGGAAGAGAGAGATAGCCATTGTACCACAGTGGGCCAGGGTCCCCTGCCTCTTTTGATGTCCTGCTATGACTTGTTAACAGGATCTTACTGAGCTAGTCTCTAAGCTGAGAATGACAAAATAGCAGGCCAGAGACAAAGTGTCAGCAATCAGGTAGCCATTTAATTAATTAGTTTCTTTATAGGGAACAGATTTGCTCATCTGGAATTCTCCTGATCAGAATTCCACTTTGCTGAAGTGAAGTCAGAGATTATATTGATAAATCATAATGGGAAGGGAGGGGAGAACATGGATTGTAAACAACTGTTTCCTTGGACCAGAGTGGTTTCGCATGACAAGTCCACAAGTAGAAAACGATATAATTCTGGAGTCATGTGGGAGTAATATTTCCCAAATCTTTGGGGGTCATTACTTGGTGAGTCACAGGACCAGAGTTCTGTGATGGGAACAGCTTATCCAATCTTTGATTTGCCTCACTTAAGGCACATAGGCATGAGCAAGAATGCAGTGATCGTGAGAGCGTTGTCAAGGGTTTGATTCATCATTTCAAACTGACTTGTAATCTGACTCCTGAACTAGAAAAGGCAATTCTGAAAAATCTGATCTATTAGTATATTCGTTACACATATCATATCGATTAATATGAAAAATCATAATTCCCTTCAAAGGCTGTTGAAGGAGGCATTCACCTCATTATCTCGTGTGTGCTCTGTCTATCAAGTCTTACTTTTCCATATCTCTATTCATGAACCATTTAGAGATTCAGGCATGTGGTTACCAATAAGACTTGATTGATGTCCTGTAAGTCATATTTAATGACTGCTTTCTGGATACTTCCTCCTACCCCCATTCTCTCTGTCTATATGGGTGAACCTGCTACAGACATCGTAGCTTCTTACCCTCAGGTTCACCTCAAAACCTCCTAGAGTGGTTGACATAAGTCTTAATTGGCATTTTCATTTTGCAGAAGGGGATACTGAGTCATCACAACTAATGTGACTTGACTGCGATCTCTCTGAAAAATAGTGGCCAAACTGACCACAAAACTTTGCTTTATGTTTTCAGTAGGGGTTTCCAATGCCCTAATTCAGAATAATTTCCTATTGGAAGTTCATAGACAATTCAAATCAATTCAGCAAGCGTTTACTTAACACACACTCTGTACCAGCCACCAGGCTAGGTACAAGGGATATAAAGACAAGAGCAAGACAATTCCTACCCTCCAAAAGCTTCCATTCTGTTGAGGGGATGGGGATGGGGGAAGGGACAGTGCAGAGTAGTAGGATAAGACAAATATACTGAGAAGTAAATACAAGATATAAATTAACTCATCTATTAGCTCCAGGCATTTTCTCTGGCTATTCCTTTATGCCTTGAAAGGTCTCCCTTCTCAATCTTTCCCTCTTCCCAACCAAGTTCTGCAGGAGGAGGCTTCTTCAAGCCCTCTTAATTCCAGTGCCTCCTCTCTATTGATTATCTCCTATTTATCCTGTAGATAACTTGCTTTGTATGTATTTGCTTTCCTGATGTCTCCCTATTAGATTGTAAGCTCCTTGAGGGCAGGGACTGCTTGGGCCTGTTTTGGTATCCTCAGTGTTTAGCACAGCACCTCTTACATAGTAGGTGTTTAATAAATGTTTGCTGATTGACTGATTTCAGAAAGAGAAGAGAATGTAAATGACTAGGGAGATCTGGAGAGGTCTCCTGAAGAGGAAGGTCTCCTGACATCTGAATTATACTCTGCAGGAAGCTGAAGATTCCGTAAGGCTAGGCTGAGGAGGGCCAGCATTTCAGGCATGGGAGACACTGACACATAGTCTGAGGGTGAAGTCTTAACCAGCCCTCTAGGGAAGGAAAAAAGGTAAAATCTTACTCTAATCATTGTAGGTCCTACAGTATTGCATGTCCTAGAGAGAGGGAGACAGCAAACTGAAAAGCTATCTTGAATCCTTTCTCTGACACTTACTGCTTATATGACCTTGAAATAAATCAAATTTCCTCTTTTGAAAAGGACAGGACCCATAGTCATAGACAGGGACCCTTTCATCTGTCACAGAGCACAATATGAATGCAGATGCAGTAGTGATGATAGAAGGGACATCCATTCCTCATGCCCAGATCCCTTTGAGAGTTAAGGGGGAGGTTTGGTGCTCCAAAGAACCCACCTCTGATACCAACGATTGGTGTGCTCCTTGAAAAATTGCTTAACCTCTCTAGTTCTCACTTTTTTCATCTCTAAAATGGGAGGGTTGGACTCTGAGGTTCCTTCCAGCTCTAGGTCTGTGATTCTGTGCCAATGGGATGCTTAGTCGAAGCCAGGCAAGGGAGGACAGCTGTTATATGAGACAGGTTGCCAGAAGACCAGGAGGCACAGGGATGGCTCTCTCTGAAGAACCATAGGGATAAAATGCATGCCCGTCATTTTAGAGCAAAGCCCTACTCACCCAACCCTAGTTACAGCTCTGATGAGATATTTTCTCTTCTCTCTATATAATCTCTCACCTATATCTATGTTGCACATATAATCACATTTGATCTCACTTGGCTAAATGTAAAAATCTTGAAAACAAGGACTGTGTCTATATTTTTCATTGTATTGCTAGTACCTGGCATGTAGTAGGTGCTCTGTGAATACTAGTTGGTAGGGACCTGAAATCATAACATCTTAGCTATCAAAATTTCTGTCTTGAAAATCCTCTTGAACTCTTTCATGCAGCTAAAAATTGGAGGGGGGGAGGAGAAACAATGGAGTTCAGTCTATTTAACTAGACTGCCTACATTCACAGCACAAGCTTAGTCAAGGCAAAAATCACAAGCAAGAAAGGTGTGGACCAGACAGACTAAAGGTTGTGAAAAAAGTTGTCTCTGGTGGGTTTGTTTCTTGTTGTGTTTTTTTAAGTGTTCTGTGATGTTCCTGTTAACCTCAAAAAGTGTTTCAGTATGAAATTTGGGCATCTAGGCAAGGAGGATAGGGAATTCAGGGTGCAGAAAGTTACCCTATTATACCCAGAGCTCTAAGTAGGGCAGGATGAAGAGAAAATGAAATACAAAGGATGCAGACAATACTTGGAATCACAGAGCTCAGCAGCTAGTGACCAAGAATAACTAGTTAAATGAGGAAGCTGCTGTTCTGGTCTTCTTCCTCCCCAGATGGCCCCAGGTGAGCATCTCCACAGTCCTGCCCGCCAGGAGCAGCCTTTCCAGCACCAAGGACAGGGCTCTAACAGTTCACATACTTACCCAAAAGGACATTTAGCATTGTCTACCCCTACTCAGTTACAAAAAAAAAAATGGATACATGGGACTCTGGATGGTATATCACTCACTCAATTAAGCAGCAAGTATTTATTAAGTACCACATGATAGATGCTAGGGATACAAAATCAAAAAACGATCCTTCAGTACATCTTGTTTCCTCTGATAAATTGTATGCCCCTTGAGGGTAGAAGTGGGACAAGAACTAGAAGTGGGGATTGTTGTTATTTTGGGGGCTACTTGGTTATTGTTTTTTTTCATCAGAAGCAAAAGTGCTGAAGTAGATAAAGAACTGACTTCTGTCAAGTAGAGAAAGGTTCCTTTTTTTGTTTATTGGTTGATTGGTTACACTCCTTTACTTTCCTTTTATCCCTGTCCTCCACCAAAAGTAGAATAACAAAGGGACATTCTCTGACTGTTAAGAAGTGTTGAAATTAAACTCATAGGAAATATTGAAAATGAACTCTAAGACAGTTGTATAAATTTATAATCTCCCCTCCAGCCACTACTGACCTCCTTCCTTCTCCTCAAAAATTTATCTTGTGTCTATAATATATATTTATTTATTTACCAGAGAAGGAAATTGCAAATGACTACAGTATCTTTGCCAAGACAGTATGGTACATGGGGTCATAAAGAATCAGAAACAAATGAACAACAATAACAAATTTGTTTATTTATGTATCATTTTGTCTATTGATCAATATATGTTTGTTTACTTATTTATCCATTTTTTAATTTATTTAGCACTTTATTGTCCCCAATGACATGCAAAAACAATTTTCAACATTTGTTTTTAAAAGTCTGAGTTCCAAATTTTCTCCCTTCCCCTCTCCCCACCCTATGTCATTGAGAAGGCAAGCAATTCTGTATAGGTTATATATGTGTCGTCATGCAAAGCATCTCCATGTTAATCACATTGTGAAAGAAAACATAGACCAACAAAAAAAAACTCAAGAAAAATAGAGAAAGTTTTAAAAGTATACTTAAATCTGTATTCAGACACTGCCAGTTCCTTCTCTGGGGATGGAAAGCATTTTTCATCATAAGCCCTTCAGAGTTGTCTTGGATCATTGCACTGCTGAGAATAGGCAAGTCATTCACAGCTAATCGTCCTACAATATTGCTGTGTACTTTGTACACAGTACATTTCACTTTGCATCAGCTCATGCAAGTCTTTCCAGATTTTTCTGAGAGTGTTCTGCTCATCATTTCTCATAGCACAGTAGTATTCCATCATAATCACATACCGCAATTTGTTCAGCCATTTCCCAATTGATGGTCATCCCCTCAATTTCCAATTCTTTGCCACCAGATAGAACTGCTATAAATATTTTGCACATATAGGTCCTTTTCCTTTTTGTTTTTTATTTTAGTCTCTTTGTGATACAGACCTAGTAGTGGTATTTCTGCGTAAAAGGATATACATGGTTTTATAACCCTTTGGGGCACAGTTCCAAATTGCTCAACAGAATGGTTGAATCAGTTCACAACTCCACCAACAATGGATTAAAGTCTCATTTCCCCACATTCCCTCCAACTTTGGTCATTCCCTTTCCATCCTATTAGCCAGTCTAGCAGATATGAGGTCGTACCTCAAAAAACTTTTAGTTTTACTTTCTCCAATCAATAGTGATTTAGAACATTTTTTCATATGGCTATACATGGCTTTGATTACTTCATCTGATAGCTGTTCATGTCTTTTGATCATTTATCAATTGGGGAATGGCTCTTCTTTTTATAAATTTGACTCAGGTCTCTATATGTTTGAGAAATGAGACCTTTACCACAGAAACTTGGCTTCTAATTTTTTTTCACAGTTATTACTGCTAACTTAATTTCCTTCTATCCTATTTCTCCTTCTGTTTATTCTATTTTCTCTCTCACTCTGTCCCTTCTCAAAAGTGTTTTGTTTCTGACTACCCCTTCCCCCAATCTGTCCTTCCCTCTATCACCCCTGCCTTCTCTTATCTTCTTCCCTTCCTACTTTCCTGTATGGTAAGATAGATTTCTACACCCACTTGAGGGTGTATATTATTCCCTCTTTGAGCCAGTTCTGATGAGAGTAAGGTTCATTCACTCCACCCCACTTCCCTCCCTTTCCCTACTATTATAAAAGTTTTACTTACCTTTTTTTATGTGAGATAATTTACCCCGTTCTACCGCTCCCTTTCCCTTTCTCCCAGCATATTCCTCTGTCACTCCTTAATTTTATTTTTTTTAAATATCATCCCTTCATATTAAAATCACACCTATACTCTTTGTCTATATATATACCTTCTAACTGCGCTAATAATGAGAAAGCTCTTATGAGTTACAATCATCTTTCCATGTAGGAATATCAACAGTCTAACCTTATTAAGTCCTTTATGATTTCCACTTCTTGTTTACCCTTTTATGCTTCTCATGAGTCTTGTATTTGAACGTCAGATCTTCTATTCAGTTTTTATCTTTTTTATCAAAAACCCTTGAAATTCTCTATTTCATTGGACATCTATTTTTTCTCTGAAGGATTATACTCAGCTTTGCTAGACAGGTGATTCCTGGTTGTAATTCTACCACTTTTGCCCTCCAGAATATAATGTTCCAAGCCCTTTGATCCTTAAAAGTAGAGACTGTGCAGTTTTGTGTTATCCTGACTGTGGCTCCATGATACTTGGATTTTTTTTCTTTCTGGCTGCTTGCAATATTTTCTCCTTGACTCAGAAGCTCTGGAATATGGCTATAATACTCCTGGGAGTTTTCGTTTTGAGATCTCTTTCAGGAAGTGATTGGTTAATTATTTCCATTTCTATTTTGCCTCCTGGGTTTAGAATATCAGGACAGTTTTCCTTGATAATTTCTTGAAAGATGATGTTTAGGCTCTTTCTTTGATCATGTCTTTCATACTCCAATAATTTTTAAATTATCTCTCCTGATTCCATTTTCCAGACCAGTTGTTTTTTCACTGAGATATTTCACATTGTTTTCTATTTTTTATTCTTTTGGTTTTGTTTTATTATTTCTTGATTTCTCAGTAAGTCATTAGCTTCATTTGCTTAATTCTAATTTTTAAGAAATTATTTTCTTCAGTGAATTTTTTTGCCTCTTTTTTCCATTTGGCAAATTCCGCATTTTAAGACATTCTTCTCCCCATTGGCTTTTTGTACCTCTTTTATCATTTGCCTTAGTCTATTTTTAAGGTGTTATTTTCTTCAGTATTTTTCTGTTTCTCTTTACCAAGCTGTTGACTCTTTTTTTTTTAAGGATTTTTTTTCATCAGTCTCATTTCTCTTTCCAATTTTTCCTCTACTTTTCTTACTTGATTTTCAAAATCCTTTTTCAGCTCTTCCATGGCCTGACACCAATTTATATTTTTGTTGGAGTCTTTGGATGTAGGAGCTTTGACTCTGTCATCTTCTTTGGAGTTTGTGTTTTGATCTTCCTTGTCACCATAGTAACTTTCTCTGGTCAGAATTTTTTTTCTGTTGATTGCACATTTTCCCAGATTATTTCTTGACTTTTAACTCTTTGTTACAGCAGGGATCTGCTTCCAGGGTGAAGGTTGCACTGTCCCAAGCTTCAGGTTTTTTGTGCAACTGTTTTCAGAGGTAACTTGGGAGACCTGTAAATTTTCAGTTCTTCCAAGATAGTATGATCTAAGGAGAGGTATGTTTACCACTCTTCTCATCTATGCTCTGGTCTATGAGAAACCACAAGCACTCTTTTCTGCCCTGGAATTGTGACAAGGGTCCCTGATTCCCTGCAGTGACAAACTCTGGTGTACTAGTGCTCCTACGTGCCCTGGGACTGCCACCCAGAACTGTGACCCAGATCTGAGTATGGGCAAAGCGACAGAATCCTGCTTCAGTGCTAGTAAAAAGACTTCTGTAATCTCCTTCTGACCAGTTGTTTGTCTCTCTTACCATCTGTAGGCTGAGAGCTCAGAAAGCAGCTGCTGCCATTGCTGATCCAGTGGCTCTTATGGCCTGCTCATGGTTTGACAGGACTAGGTCTGTGCTGGTGCACTCTGCTCTGGACGCTGCTCCTCTCACCCAGGTGTGATAGATCTTTCCTGCTGACATTCTAAGTTGTCTTCAGCTGCAAAATTATTTCATCCCATTCTCTTGTGGGTTCTGCTGCTCCAAAATTGTTTTAAAGGTAATTCAGAGGAGTTTGGGGGAGAACTCAGGCAAGTCTTTCCTTTTCTCTGCCATCTTGGCTCTACCCCCCCACCTTATTTTTTTAACTTATGTTTATTTATGTGTCTGTTGGTGTGCATATTGTCTTCCTTGATAGACTGTAAGCCCTTCAATGGGGGTTCATTTCTGTCCTTGCATCCCCAGTGCCCAGCACAGGGCCTGGCTCATAATAAGTGTTTAATAAATGATTGTGGATTGAATGATTAATTTCAGACGTTCTACTTATTTTCTTCTAAAAGGTGAGGAAAAAATGTCCTTGAACACTGGGTAATAGGTGGAGAGGGATAGCTCAGGTCATCTTTCTGGAAGGACAGGGTCAGTCATTTGGTCAACAACTATTTATTAAGTGATTATCATATGCCAGGCACTGTGCTAAGTGCTTGGGATACAAAGGAAAACAAAAATGCGGTCCCTACCCTAGAGAAGATTACATTCTAATGGGGGAGATACCATGCAAGTAGGCAAATAGATATATACAGGGTCCTATTGGAACACAGAGGCTGCCATGTTTCTTTCTATTTGTCTCTACAAGACTCAGTTTCCTCAGTTGAAAAATGAAGGACTTGGGCTATCCCTCCAAAATGTATGATTTTATTTGGTATCTAATAAATTCCTCCTGGTAATAATATATGTGGAAGGAGCCACATCTAGCTATTTTTGTACTTGGGCTAAGTTCCAAGCATACATGCAATGGGTGGCTGATACAATTATGGCCCTTAGATGAGGAAGGAAGGGAAATTGCTCACCTCAGCCTCATTCATATAGTTCACTAGAGTAGCTAAGTATTCTTACTATTTAGGTGCTAAATTCTGTTGTTTCTACACAGACAAGAGACCACAAGTGTTATCAGATTCCTCTAAATTTAGCACCTAGTCACTTAGCCCTCTTTAAGGCACTTGTGCCTAAATTATATTGAATTGGCTTGGGTTCAAAAGGTAGTCTGTGGGTAAGCTAGAAAAGTTAGAAAATTATTTCTCGGCTCATGAGTAATCAAGCAGATGAAACATGTGCCATTGTCTCAAGGGCATGCCTCTCTTTGGAAACAGCTTTGCTTTTTATATGGCAGCTTTTTCTCCCCCCTCCTCTTCCCCAAAGGGCAAGAGGCAGGCACATGGAGCATCCACTGGTGTTTTTCCTTCTGTCTTCCACATCCTGTAACCCATCCCTGATGTCTTCTCTCTGCTCCTCTCTGTGATTTCCTTAAGTGCTTTTAATGGCTGCTTGACACCAGGACATTGCCAGCCATGCGCTCCATTTGTAATCTGAGTTTGTTGCTTGAGCTGAACTTGTGGGGTGACCTCTGCAAAAGAAGTGCTGGTGGGGAGGGGCTGGGGAAGAGGGAGCAAGGCTCCAGGCTGTTGGAGGGAACCAAGATGGTGTGTCCTAAATTGCAAATTGGTCAAGAGCTGGAGGAGTGTTCTCACCTCCAGCCTCTTTGGTCCATTGTGTCTGCACGTGCAATTTGTAGTTAGTTCATTATGATATAAGGGAACTCCCACATGCTGCAGGGAAAGAAGAAACAAAATGGATAATGAGCCCAGAGTAGCTAGATCTCTCCCCAGGACTGGGCTTACTTTTCAGTGTTGGCTATGTGCCTCGTCACCTTGGGAATGAACAAGCAGCTGCCTTTGAGGTAAAAACCGGAGTACTTAGAGCAGCTCTTCATTATTCAAGCATTTATATTCCTGGGCTCTGGGACAGCCCTCTCTCTTTTTAACTATTTATTTAGTAACATCACCAAAGGAAATCTGGGTAGGAACCAAAAAGGGAGATAAAACTCAAGTCATTCATTTATTTATTTGGCAAATATTTGATCATTTCAATTCCATAAAAAAATAAATGCCTTCTGTTGGGCACAGAACCACTCCAGGCATTGGGGATAACAAAACAATAAAAAGGAAGCAGCATCTACCCTCAAGGAGATTATACTCTGTTGGAGGGATACAATACAAACACAGACAAATTCAAAAATTGAGAGATAGGGTATGTCTAGATGAATAGCTATATTGTCAGGAAGACGTGGGTTCAGATCTTACCTCTGACATATGCAGGCTGTGTGACCTAGGGCAAGTCATTTAACTTCTTGGTGTCTTCTACTAGTGGTGTCAAACTAAGGAAATAGGGGCCACTAAACCACAAATGAAGATCCCTGAAAGCTTAGTGTGAACATATATACTACATGTTAACATTATCTATGTTTGATTGAATTTTTATTTATCTTGTTAAGTGTTTTCCAATTACATTTTAATCTGTAATTGTAATTTAATCTGGAAATGTTGACCCACCATCATATTTGACTCTGTTCTGTTCTCGGAAGCTCTCTATGGCCTGCATTACTAAAAGGAAATTCTCACCTGGGAGTTCTCTAGGCCAATAAAATCCTATATGGAGTCCCTATCTGTATCCTTATCTCTTTATCTCTATCCTTATCTTTATTTCTATCATAATATGCTTAAAGTTTGGCACTAGTTACTGGGCATAAAAAGACAAAATGAAAAATAAATCATCCTTGTCCTCAAAGAGTTTACATTCATTCTACTAAGTACTCTAAAGCAGAGCTGTCAAACTCACGGCCAGCAAAAACTCAGGAGTGCCACCAGAACCAGATTAAAAAGAAATTGGGAAATGTTTAACAAAATAAATTAAAATACAATACAACATAGATAATGTTACTTTGTGCTTTTCTAAGCCAATATGCAGCCTGCAGGGATTTGTTTCTATTTGAGTTTGACACTCCCAATCTATCTGCATCACATCAGGACTGTACCAAATCCATCTTTCCCAAAGATACAGTTTTCAAGGACAATTTTACTTTTCTTCAAGATGAGTGACTCACCACCCAAACCTAGCATGTTTAGAATCTTCTCGAGTCTGGAATGACCTAAATGTGTCCCTGGGGTATATACACTAGTCAACAGGCCACCTTTGGAAAAACTGTATATGTCTTGATGAGACAGAGAAACATTGGCCTGATATGCTATCCATTGATGTCTAACCTTGGGTCTGTCATTAATAAAGCAGTTTTTGAGTGCTTACAATGTACTTAATAGTAGAATATAAGCCCTTAGAGGGCAGGGGCTATTTCATTTTTCTCTATGCTTCTTTATAGAAAGTACTCAATAAATGCTTGTTGAAAACAATCAAATTAGATTATTAGAATTGCTCTAGGATTATAGAAGCTCTTTATCCTCAAGAAATTTATTTTCTGGTTGGAGAGCCTTTTCCTCAGATGATTATGACCTGGGTTTTCAAAGGCTCAATTCTGTCCTAAAATGTTGGAAGTCTTCAAGTAATAACTTTCCTGCTTTCCAAGAATCGGCTTGGCTTAACATGGAAAGACTTGTCATAAGTTGATTGTCCACTTGGTGACAAAAGTCTTTATAAGAAGTCTATAAACAAGACATACATAATAAGTCTTTATAAATAAGACATGTGTACATAATAAATGTGTTCACTTCTTACTTGAATGGATCTGTGATCTCATCAAGCTGGCTGCTCTCCCCACTCCATATTACAATCTATCCATGTCTGCCCATCCAGGAGTAAACAATTAAAAATACAAGAGATGCCCCAAAGCAATGTATGATTAAATGCCAATTAAGTGGTACAAACATTAAGTGTGATGAGTTTGTCAGAAGGAGAGATCACAGTGGTCTGGAATAATCAGGAAACATTTCAGGGATAAGTCAGAATTTGAGCTCAGTCTAGAAGGACGGGCAGAATTTGAATGGACAGGAAGGATATTCCAAGGGGACACCCAAGGGAACACTCAAGGGAAAACAACATGAGTTGAGGCTCCTAAATCCACATTGTAATTTGTTAGGCACTCCAGTAGAAGTTTTGATTACTTGTGGATGCTGAAGCTTAAGCTATAAGTGAGGTTTAGAGAACATGTAGACAAAATTCCAACTCAATAACCATTTATTAAACATCTCAGGGAGCTTATATTCTATTTAAGTTCTTCAAAGACAGATTCTTTTTCATTTTTATCTCTATTTTTAGCATTTAGCACAATGTGTGGTACAGAGTAGGTGCTTAAAGCTTGATTGGTGACATTTCCATTTTCTATAACCATAGAGTACTGACCATATTAACATTAATGGAAAGCCACTGTAAAGTCTTTTCGAGAGAGGAGGATGGGATTTATTTAATATTCAATTCAAATCAGCCAATATTTATTAAATGCCTACTATGTGCAGAGCACTATGCCAGTCACTGAAGGAGATAGAAACATTTGATAAGATATGATCCTGCCCTCACAGAGTTTATAGATAGCCAAAATACACGCAATTACATGGATGACAACTAAAATAGAGAGATGCAGTTCAAAGAACTACTTAAGACTGAAGGGAAAGATCGTAACTGACCAAGATCAATGAAGACTTCATGGAGAAAGTGTCATTTGACTTGAGTTTTAAAGAGTAAGTATAACTTCAGCAGGTGAAGGGTGGCAGGAAAGAAAGGCATTCCAGATACTCAGAGAAGTGTAAATAAAAGTCACGGAGGACCAGAAGTGAATGATGTTGTATTCGAAGGACAGAGAATAGAGCAATTTGGGCAGACCACACATAGAGTGTATGGAGAGCTATAGTTAGGTGGTGGCACAATGGATGGAATGCTGAGCCTGCAACCAGGAAGACCTCAATTCACATCCAGCCTGCACAACTCATTTGACCTCTGTCTGCCTCAGTTGACTCATCTGTAAAACGGGAAGGATAATAATGGCAGTGTCCTCTCAGTATTGCTGTAAAGTTTGAAGGAAATCTCATTTGTTGAGTGGTTAGCATAGCGCCCGGAATACATTAAAAACTATATAAATATTAGCCGTTATTATCAGCTGTTAAAATCAGCCTGGGGAGTTAAGATGCATCCTCCTTATCTCTGACTCAGAATCCTAGCTCCTCTTCAAGCTCAACTCAAGTCTCACTCTCTACATGAAGTCACTCCTGATCCCTCAAGTCTACCCTCCTAGTATGGTGTATATACTTGTATCCATATACACAAATACACACACACACACACACACGCACACAGATGGATATGCACCATGTATACATGTTGTTTCCCCTGACAGAATATAAGCTTCTTGAGGGTAGAGACTGTTATGTCTTTGTCTTTCTATCTCCAGAGCCAGCACAATGCCTAGCACATAGTGGGTTCTTAATAAATGCTTATTGATTTATTGATTATCAGTTTATGGAGCATCTTCCTTAAAATCTAGACAATCATCTAAATAATAAATCAAGGACTCATGTATGATGTTTGCAGACATCTGAGGAGTAAATTCCTATCCTGAATATTTGACAATCTATTCCTCATTGGAGCTGTCTTCAGCTCCCCCCTATGTGGGGCTTCTGGGGCTGACTTGGACAATTAGACTCAGAAGTCAATAGGGACATTTTATCTTTTGTGTCCTGAGGGAAAAAAGAGCCCTTAACAATTAACTAAAGGAATTGAGGATATTTACCCTGGTGAAGAAAGACATTTGGGGGTAAAATAGGGGAAGACTAGGAGGATACAATTGCTACCTTCAGATAGTTAAAGATCTCTCCCACAGAAGAGAATATTAGAGATGTATTGTTTAGTCTCAGAAAACACAACTAAGATCAAGAGGTAGAAAATTTAGGCTTGACATAAGTAAGCAAGTACAAATTTGCTAAAAATTAAAGCTATTTCATAGGCTGATTCTGGTGAGTTCACCATCATTAGAGGTCTTCAAACAAAAGCTAAATCATGATTTAATTATGTTGTAGAGAAGATTCTCTTCCCATATGGGTTGAACTAGACTGTGGCTAGGTCTCTTCCAAATCTGAAGCTTTTTTAACATTGAAATATATAGAAATGTTTGTTACTACAAGCTAAATTCCAAGATACTATGCTCCGGACTTCCTTGGCTGCATTGGAATTTTGTTGTAATGGATATACTGAGATTCTGTGATAATGTCAAGAGGTTCTGAAGGATGGAGGGAGCAGACTGAAGATGGCCAGATGGCCTGGGTCTTCTCAATTCAATGCTTCAGGGCATTGGGACTGTGTATAAATTATCACGCTTTATTTAATCAGAAAGGTGAGATCAGATCAGGGAGTTTAATTCTTTTCTATGTGTAAGAGTTGGAAACCATCCATGAGTAGTGGTAAAACTTCATATTGAAAGAGAACTGAAAAGGGGTCAACTGCCATCCAACTCTGTAAATTTATGGTCCTAACTTTCTTCTAAGAACAGCTCAGGTACCAACTCCTCCATAAAGACTTTCCTGATGCCCCAGTCATTGATGGCTCTCACATTCTTGGAAACACTTTGCAAAACTTTGTATGTAGATGTCATTGCTATAGGGGCTTTTCATTTGAGGAAACTGTCTATCAATGCAGATCAGTACCTTTTCTGCAATTTAGAGTCAGTCAATAAACATTTATTATGCACCGCAGGCACTGTGCTAAATGATGGGATAGAAAAAGTGAAAAATAGTCTCTGCTCTCACAGAACTTCCAATCTAATAGAAAACAACATATAAATAAGCTGTAGAAAGTAAATTGGAGGTAAGGTGCTAGCATTAAGTGGGATGAGGAAAGGCTTCCTGGAGAAAGTCGGATTTTAGCTGGGAATTGAAGGAAGCCAGAGAAGCCAGGAGGTGGAGATGAGGAGGGAGAGAGCTCCAAACTTGGGGGATTGCTACTAGAATTAAGGGGGATTGGGAGGGTAACCAAGAACAACTGAAAAGTTAAGTACTTTGCACAGTCACAGAGCCAGTGTGTGTCAGAGGGAGGAATTGACTAATCCACTAGGTCCATGCTGCTTCTGGATTTTGGATTATTTACCTGGGTATGTGTCTAAACCTTCTTGAGGAATGAACTGTTCCACTTCTGTTCTTGAACCCCCAGCACCTAGCACAATTGTTTTGCTTCATAGTAAGGGCTTAATAAATGATAGTTGGATTGAATGCTTGATGGTACTCACACATCCACCCTTTGCCTTTATTCCATTCCAATCTTTCATCTCCTTCTTCCACATCAATTCTCCTCCGCTCTTATTTTCCATCACTCAATTCTGACTGGGGAGTTGACTCATTCAGACTGGAGAGCATCCAGGCATAAGGGTAGAAATCTCTCTAGAAATTGTCAGGTGACAGGCCATCAGCAGTCTCTTAGAGGTCACATCCCTGGGGAAGGAATGGTGTATTGAGATCAAGAGCTCAACCTCTTTAACTCACCTGGGCAGGATGTCACTGAGGCAAGAGAGAAAGGGTGAGACATAAGGGAGGTTTCTGAATCTGGCTGTCTACTGAGCTGAGCTCTGTGAAGGAAATAGAGATTGAACTTCTAGGATTAGCCCCCATTTCCCTCATAATACATATGTGGGGATCATGCTGGTTAGTTGTAGGATTGAAAAAATTGAAAAGGGTCTTATAGATCAACTAATCTAATGTTTGTATTTTACAAATAAAGAAATCGTTACCCAGAGAGGAGATGTCAGAAAATCATAGAATATCAGAAATAGCTGGGACCTAAGAGAAAGCCAATTCAATCTCTCATTTTACAGGTAAGAAACAAAGACCCCCAAAAGAAAAATGTTAGGGAATCTCTGAGTGGCATAGAGATAGAGGTGAGGAAATTTTGTTCCCAAAAGGAGATGTTGGTAAATTATGGACTATTCAAGATAGCAGGGATCTTTGATATAATTTAGCCTAATCTTTCATTTTACGGCTAAGGAACCTGAGATCCAGAGAAAGGCTAGGGAATCTAAGAATGGCAGAGCTGGGAGGGATTTTATATAAGATGGGAAACTGTTACCAAGAGGACAGAAGGTGAGAAAGTCATAGCATCCTAGAATGCCAGAGCTGGGATGCACCTTACAATACAGAGTATCAAAGCCACAAGGGACTCAGAAATCAGAGGGTCAACCCCTGTATTTTACAGATGAGGAGGCTGAGGTGAAATCACTTGCCCAAGGTCATATAAAGAGTAATGGAACCAAGAATTTAGCCCAAGTCCTCTGACTTCCAATCCAGCAATCACCCTTTCTCCCACATCACACTATCTCCCATCATCTCATTCCACCCCAATTATACTGAGACCCAAAAATAGTCAATGGTTTACCCAAGGTCATACTGATACCCTTCTTTACTGTCTGATACTTTTTTTAAAAAAAAGAAGGAGGAGGTGGAGAAGGAAGGTCAGAAGAGAGAACGCAAGAGAGAAGGAGGGAAGGAAGAAGGAAAGAGGAAGAAAAACA
Source organism: Pseudochirops corinnae (assembly GCA_028646515.1). Classification (NCBI taxonomy): domain Eukaryota; kingdom Metazoa; phylum Chordata; class Mammalia; order Diprotodontia; family Pseudocheiridae; genus Pseudochirops; species Pseudochirops corinnae. The sequence goes on from CM053592.1 coordinate 171,986,241, forward strand.
ACCCCACTCTATTTCCAAAATAACTCCAAAATATCCTGGACAGAGGAACAAGTAGAGCCAAACTGACTAAGACTGGCTGGTCCCCATCCTCTGTGGTGGGAAAGAAAAGACATTTGATCAGCAGCCAAGCCCCATCAGAGTCCTACCAGACCCAGTAGCAGTGTCAGACACCAGACTCAGGGAAGGAGAGGGCTGGAGAAGCAGTACATGGAAGAAACTAGCTTTCTCTTTCCAGTTGGAATAAGTCATTCTGCAGGCTTGAACAAAACTAAACAAATAACTAAATATAAAGAGAGTGTTAATTCTGTGTTCTGGAGCTTTTCTGCGTTTACAGTCAAAGGACACTAAACGTAGTTTGGTAGAAGCCTGCCTTATTGTTTGCACTAATGTAATGTCTTTATATTGAAAAAAACAAGCCCCCAAAAATGCTCTTGTCCTTCCCTTGGAGTAGTTTACTGTGATGTTTATTTTGCTAACATCCCTCCCTGATCACTCCCCCCCAAGCAGAGCCTTGGGTGAGGAGGGTGGTGGTTTTGAGTGCTGAGCAGGTGGATGGGCAGAAAATGAAGTCTAGATGCTCTGTTAACCTGTCTTCTGGAAGGCGACAGAGCTTCCCCAAAGACATGAGTGGGAATGAGCTCCTTTTGTTCCTTTAGTCCAACTTTCCCTGTACAAAAACACTTGTTACTCTCCCTTACTGATATTGGGATCGGTAAGAAAAGTCACATAGACACGTACATTGTCAGAACTGGAAGGATACAGGATATCAGATCTGAAATGTCCAGTGTTAGAAATGGAAGTGTCCTTGGAATCTTGAATGTCAGAGTTGGAAGGGGGCTTCAAACACAAAATGTCAGAGCTGATAAGACTCTCTGAACGTGTTCTTTTTTTATATACTTACATTCCCATGATATTTATTATATTTTTATATTCATATATTTCATTTCATATATTATTATCATTTTCAGATAGCTTCATCACTGATAGGTTAGACACGAGGTGATGAATATTTTGACGATCAGGACAACTTAGCCTTCTACTAAAAATAAAGTTGAAAGAGGAATCCACATCAATCCTGAACTCTTCCTCTCTTTCCAATCTTCTTACACCCTCCTCTATTCTGTGTACTCCACAATCCAATGACATTGACCACTTTGCTGCTCCTCAAACAAGACCCCCCATCTTCCAGTTCCGAGCATCATTCACCTATGTCCTCATGCCTGGCACTCTCTCCCTCCTCTTCTCCATCTCCTGACTTCCTTCTAAATTTCAATCTTCTTCAAGAAGATTTTCCTGGTCCTCCTTAATGTCAGTGCCTCCCCTCTGGGATAATTTCCTTCCAGTTTATCCTGTATCTATCTTGCTTGTACATAGTTGTTTGCATGTTAATTCTCCACTAGGTTACGAGCTCCTTGAGCACAGGGATCATGTTTTTGCTTTTCTTTATATCATCAGAGCTTATCACAGTGCCTGGAACAAAGTAGGAACTTAATAAATGTTTGTCAATTTAACTTAATTTGATTTGTCTTAAATATAAGCTGATGTCCCTACTCGAGAAGGAGTTAAACTCGAGAAGGAGAAGGGTTTGATGACTGGCTCTCTGTGCTTCAGAGATGAAATGTTCCTCCATGGATTATTTCATCCATCCAGTCTAGGGAGTCAGAAAGAAAAAGGTTCTAATAAAGGTAATCCAAATCGCTATCAGGAGGCTATTAGTGGAAGAATGTGATACAGAAGAAAAAGAGTATCCAGGAGCCCAGGAATTATTCGAGAGTCTTGCAGTCCTTCCCTTGAAGGTGAATTCAGAACTTTGGAAGGAGTCTCCCAAGCTTCTTGGAGGCAATCAGGAAGATGTGGATATACACAGAAACCTGTTATTGTCCTGTGGTAGAGGGTATAGGATCTGAGTTCCAAGGCATTTAGAGCTGAAAGGAACAGCAGTCCCTTCTTCTTACCGATAAGGAAAATGAAGTCTGGAGGAAATTAAATGACTTACGGAAGATTATATAAGCAAGTCTATGGCCAGTCCAGTGCTCTTACCTCTACACTTAATCTTCCTTTCATTTTGATAAAGGTTGTGAAGGTGGCAATAAGTAAATTGGATGGAGTCAGCTGGAAGGTGTTCCGTCTTTAGGACAATGGTCCTTAATCATTTGTTTGTTTGTTTTGGTGCCTTGAACCCCTTTGGCAGTCTGATAAAGCCTATTATATTTTTCAGAATAATGCATCTAAATGCATGAAATACAATATACAGAATCACAAAGGAAACCAATTATGTTGAAATACATGGATCAATTTAAATTTTAAAAATTATTCAAATTTAAATTTATTTTATTAAAATTTATTTTATTTAATCAATTTAAGTTAAAAAAAAAAAAAGAAACAAATTCATGGATTCCAGGTGAAGAATTTAGAGGGCATATTATGACTGAGAAGTTGCCAAGAACCTGATAACTGACATGTTTAGTGATTGATATGGGAACAGATGGTACCGCAAGAAGAAATTTAGAATTTATCATTAAGATCATAGATTTTAGAACTAGAAGACACTTAGAGGCCATGGAGTGTAACCTCTTTATTTTACAGATAAGTAAATTTTAAGTAACTTGCTCAGGTCAGTCTCTGAGGCAGAATTTGAACTCACATATTCCTGACTCCAGGTACAGCTCTCCAGCTACTATGCCACCAAGCTCTGATGATATTGAAATTCTGTGTGAAATTCTGGAAAGATCCAGAACAAAGAGTAATGTTTCCATCTCTTTTCTTCTCTTTTAGCCTTCCAGCAAATAAAGGGGAGTCATTTAGCTTGTTCCTGGGAGCTATAATGAGGGAGTATCTATTCATCTCCATCCAACAAACATTTATCATACTCTATACAAAGTTGAAGTCAGCATGATTCTCAACCCTAAGGGTCATCTCTTACTATGAGGAATACAACAAACAAACAAATTCTAATATAGCACAGAATATGATGTCTTCAAATAGCTGAAAACTATCCCCACCCACTCATCAGTTACATGTCTCTAGTTCTAGGGAGGGTACCATCATCTTTCCAGTCACCCATGTTTGCAAACTTAGTCTTTGTTTCCCCTAAAAGTGATATTGAATGAGTTGTCAGATATAATAAGTTTTGTCTCTACATCCTTTGATCCTGTCCCCTTTTCTCCTCTCACAGAGACACATCACTCATCATCACCTCTTCACCTGGACTATTGAAGTAGCCTCTTAATTGACTTCCTTCCCTCAAGGCTCTTCCCTTTTCCTATCTACCCTCCATGTGGCTGCCAAAGTAATCTTCCTAAAGTGAATATCTGACCATGTCACTACCTCATCAAGAATCATCACTGGCTCTTTATTACCTCTAGGGCACTAGAGGTAATAAAGCCCTTGGCAATCTAGCTCCACCTTACCTTTCCAGTCTTATTTCACTCACACACTCTATGACCCTCCAAGCCAAATCAACAAGCTTGCTATCTCTCCCCTCCATATATCCACACTGACTGTCCTCCATGCCTAAAATGTCTTCTCTCCTTACTCTTAGAATCCTTGGCTTGTTTTCAGGCTTAGCCAAGATAACACCTCCTCCAGGAAGCCTTTCCTGATCACCTCTCATCATTTATGCTTTCTTCCAATTCTAATTATTTTGTACTTTCTTATCTGTTTACTCATTATATCCTCTAGTAAAATGTATGCTCCCTGGGGGGAGAGATTGTTTTTCTCTTTTCTTCATATCCCCAGTCCTAGCTCAGTGTCTTAAACATGATGAGCATAAATGATTTTTACCCTTTAAAACCTGTATAAGCTTAGCTACTGTTATTATTTAGCAAGTGATTATCAAATTAAATTGGATAGGAAAAAATAGAACTAGACAGAATGGAATGGAAATGAACTAAATTCAATTCAGTTGAATTCAGTTTAATTGAATTGAACTGAATTCAAATTTGATTGAATTGAATAGAAAAGCTATGGTATGAATGAGGGGAAAGAGTTATTCCAAGTTGTTCATAAGGGTAGAACTAGAATCAATGGGAGGAAGATGTCAGAAAGGAAGATTACAGATTACTAGTCAAAGTCATCTGACCATGGAATGAGATCTCTGCATCATGAATGGTGAACAACCCATCAGTGGCAGTATTCAAGCTAATGTTGGAAGACTTCACTTATCTCGGGGTATTATAGAAAGGATCAGCATTCTGGGGATGAAATTGGACCTGATAATATCTAAGGTCCCTTCCAACACTAAGCTTCCATAATATCAAACATCTAGTGTTCTGCATAACATTCCCTCTCCATTTTGGTCTTCCAAGGTCTTAGGAAAGTAGAGGTGGTGGAATGGATAGAGCAAAGGATTTAGAATCAGGAAGATAGGAGTTTGACTCTTTCTCTGTAACCCTGCTCCAGTCTCTTACTGACCTCTCCAGATGTAAAATGCAGAAATGATAGCACCCACCTCCTAGGGTTGTTGTGAGGATAGAATGAGATCATATACGTACAGCGCTTTGTAAATCCTAAAGTGCCATGTGAATTCTGACTGCTGTTACTATTGGTATTTTCTTAGCTTTTTATCTGTTGTATCATCAATTAGAATGTAAGCTCCTTGAGGGCAGACAGGGGCTGTTCCTCATTTTGTTATCTTTTTTTTTTTCACTGCCCTGATTCTCCACCTGAAAATGACAAAGCAGGAGATTAGAGGAATGATGAGTTTATGGACCAGCCATTCTGCTGGGCCCCTTCTTGCCTGTCATGCCAAGGTCCCCCCCCAAATAGATGCTCTCCAAAGGGGCAGCTTCCCCCTTTTCTGTGTGTCCTGGACTTTTCGCTCTGTACCAAACACTTCAGGACATGCTGTGCCTTTTCCCTGCCTCAGTATTGGATCATCATCTCTTGCTGCCAGAGCTAGTATTTTCTATGCAGGCAGCACCTTTCGGGAATTCAGACAAACCCTCTGGTGTGGTTTGATGAAGTCAAATTAGATGTGGCACTCGTCTCTTCAGTTGTCGGGGCTGCACAGCCTTTCTCGTGATAGGGGCAGATTCATATTAACCAAATCTGACACATCATCGTCAGTCATTAATGCACCAGATTGGAATTGGACTTTCAATGGTTTTTTAGCCTTTTCTCAAGTTAACAGGCAGTCAGTTGTGTGACCAGAGCTTCTCCTGCCTCCAGGACAAGGTGACTAAGAAGCAGACACATAGGTAAACCCAGAAAGAAGGAGGACACACACTAACCAGATGCTTCACATTCACAAACATTTCTACCTCCCTTAAGAGTTTGCTTATATTATGATACTAGCTAGCATTGAGACATGAGTTCAAATCATGCCTCTCCCCCTTATTCCCTGTGTGACACAGGGAATAATAATATTAACTAACATTTATGGGGTGCTTATTGTGTATCAGGCATGGTGCTGAGTGTTTTGTCATTATTATCTCATTTGATCCTCACAACGATCCTAGGAAGTTGGTGCTATTATGATCACTCATTGTACAGATGAGGAAACTGAGGCAAACAGGAATTAATTAAATACTTGCTCGGGGTTACACAACTAGTAAGTGTCCAAGGTCAGATTTGAACTCCAGTCTTCCTGGCTATACCTGACCATCTAGTTAAGTCTCTGAGGCTTTTTTCTTATCTATAAAATAGAAGAGATAATAACACCTAGCTTATAAGGAAGTGTGTGGTGAGCATGACGACAACAATGATGATGATGATGATGATGATGATGATGATGATGATGATATATTGGGAGGTAGTGTCCAGGTTGAAGGGGAGGGAGGTTGGATTGAAAGAGAGGAAGCATGTCTAGGAAGACTTAGGTTCAAATCTTTCTCTGTAGTTAGACAAGTCTTTCAAACCTCTCTCTGCCTCAGTTTCCCCATCTGGAGAATTAGGGGATTGAACTCCTCCAAGGGGCCTCCAAGCCCCCATCAAACTCAAAATTTATGATCCCATGACATGAGTTAAAATATGGGCTCTGCCACTACTTACCATAGCTCTAAGGTTATGATTCCATGTTCTAAGATTTGCAAAATGCCTTACAAAGAATCATAGATTTAGGACCATGAGAGACTTCAGAGGCCAACTAGTCCAAGCCACCAGTTTTGCAGATGGGAAAACGGAGGTACAGGCAAGTGACTTGCCCAAGGTCACATAGGCCAGAAGTAGCAGAGTTCCATGACTCCTGATCCACTACCTTCTTCTTACTCTGCCAGGACTTTGCTGCAACTAGACTCCCTTGCTATCTCAGGAGCACAGAAAGCAAGCCCACGCATGAACCAGAGACAGATTCTGTTCTTGGCACTGCCTGGAGGCAAACAGGCACTTTGCAGACTTCTTGCTTGGACTGGCACCTGTATTTTCTATCATTCCAGTCCTGCTCCCAGTTGTGAGTGGATGATATAATCACGTTTGAGCCTGCCTCCTGAAGTCTGAGTATCCCCCACGCAGGCTCTATATTCAGCTCCCATCAACTTGTTTTTTTCCCCCTAAACATCTGTGTTTGCTGCCTGGGGGAGCATCATACTGAACACGGCCCTAATATTTTAAACTGAACCTTTTCCACTTATGTTGAGTGTTGGCAGCGTGCTAGACATCCTTCTGAGTGGGGAGGTCCACACGCGTGTTTTCCTCTTCTCTCTTCTTTTAAGTAAGAAAAACCTCATCTCTGACCCAGGATGATAGAAAAGCTCCTATGTCTAAAGCTGGAAGTGGTCATGGGGCCCAACGTCTTCATTTTACAAAGGAGGAGACAGATGTCCAGAGATGTGACTTATTCAGGGTCACAAGGTAGTCAGTGTGGCCAGATGGAACCCCCTTTTGGAAGGAGAAGATGAGTCACAAGGATCTGATAAGAATGAGTCAGTATCTCTGTGATGTGAGTTCTGTGAGAAAAGAGGGATTGGATTTTGGTCTTTGCCACCAAAATCCAGTTATTTCATTGGGTTCAGCCTGCCAGCATTGCCAGATTACACCACTAAGCACTAACGGACAGGTAGAAGAGGTGGCATGAAGAGACTCAGGGAGGCAAAGGGTTTCTCTGGACTTTGACTCCAAAAGATGAATGGGAAAACATACCATCCTTCCTCTTGGCAGAAAGGCAGATGACAGAAACAGAATGAGGTCTACATCTTCAGATGGTCAATGGGCATTTACTTAGTGCCTCCATAGCCAGCAGGCATTATGCTAGGTGCTGTGTGTAAAAACAGAAATTACGTAGTCCCTGCCCTCCGGGCATTTACCTGCTAATAACTCCCTTCCCTTGCAGGTAGGACAGTGCTGGGAAATTTTCTTTATTCCTTTCCACTCTTGCTGTTTAGCTGGGCATCACCTAATTAAGAAGTAGCAGTTCTCTTGAAAAGTATCAAATATATGGTCTAATTAAAAAGGAGAAACCAAAGATGCCTGACCCAGAAAAGCTGCTATGGCCCTGTTGTATGTCCCTGGGTATACACTAGCTCTCTTGGTGTCTGGCACATGTATAGGACACCCATAGGAGAAGTTCTGGGCCAAGGAGGTAGGCGATGAGCCCAGAAATCAGGGTCCTGACAGAGAAAACCATGGCCAATCCCAGATAATTGTTGCACACAAAAAGAAAAAGAAATCTGGTTTTTCCATTTTTTAAAAAAAAGATAATTTGCATGGGACTCATCCCTTTGCAGCACCAAGGGCGATTTAAGGTAATTGAGGCACATAGGCATCCTACAGTGGTTCTCATTATCTGCCACTTGGACTAGGTGCCTTGACCCTGGAGTCAACCCCTGCTTCAGGCTTTTGTAAAGCAGGGCAACTTCCTTCGGTTTTTAATAATAATAACAGTGCACATCTCTATGAGGCTTTATCGCTTACAAAGTACCTTGATTATAACAGCCCTAGGAGGTAGGTTGTAATAGTATGAGTAGCAATTATTATTAATATAAATATATGTAAATATGCAAAATAATAATAATGACATGTGACATATCAGATATAGATTCAGGGGGGCCATCTCCAGTCATCCTGATGTGTATCTGGTCACTGGACTCAGATGGCTCCAGAGGAGAAAGTGAGGCTGGTGACTGCACAGCCCTCCCTCACTTAAATCTAATTCACTTGCATGTCATGGCATCACTTCCATGAAGTCATGGTTCTCTTTGGGAATGAAGGACAAACAACAATTGATTCAGACATTGAAGATGTGATGACCCATTGTCAAGCCTGCCTCTGACACATACCGGCTCTGTGACTATCAAATAAGCAATCAAAAAAGTTTATCAAACAGTTCCAATGTGCCAGGCACTGTTCTTAGCAAAGTCAGGAGAAATAAAGCAAGTCAAAATGCTTTCCCCTTCCCTCAAGGAGCTCACATCACATTCTCAAGGAGGGGAGAACGTGATAATAACAAATGGTTGGGTTGGATCTCTGGTGGCTGTCCTTTGTTCTTGAAGAGGACCATGACAGCATCACTATGTGGGAGTCAGGGTATGGTATGTCCAACTGTGGCTGATCAGACCAATACAAGCTCAAAACACTCGACTGTAGGTCAGGTACAAATATGAACAACTTATTTACCAGGGAATATGAGGTAAATCAGGTGGAAAGGCACTAGGATTGGGGAACATCAAAGGTAAATGGGGAGGCATCCCTAAGAATGTGGGATTTGAAATGAGTCTTAAGGAAGACAAGAGGCCAAGATGAAGAGGGACACCATTCCAGGCATTGGGAATAACCAGAGTAGAAATAAAGAGATGGGGGATGGAGCATCAGAGGGTGAAGAACAACAAGTAAGCCTAGAACTGGATCATAGAGTGTGTAGAGGATGAGTCAGGGATAAGAAGATTGGAAAGGTAGGAATGGACTAGGTTATAAAGAGATTTTCACGGCAAACAGAGCACTTCAAAGTCATATTGTAGAGGCAAAAGGGACCCACTGGAGTTTATTGATTAGGATGGTGATATGGTCAGATATGACCTTTAAGGAAGATCACTTGGGAAACTGAGTGGAGAAAGAATTGGACTGGGGAAAGGCTTGAGGCAGGGAGCTCCACCAGCATACCACTACAATACGATAATCATGAGATGATTAGGGGATGTATTTGGAGATATAGCTATGTGAGTGGAGAGAAGGAGACTTTAATAAGCGATGGGAAGATGGAAACAATAAGATTTGGCAATGTATCATTTATGGGGGTAGAGAGTGCCCTATGCAAGTGAAGAGTTGAGCATAATTTAGAAAATGGAAGGGGTTTTTTCAGGGGGGGAATGGCCCTGTTTTGGACATGTTGGGATTGAGATACCTGCATGCTATCCAGTCTAAATGTCTAAATGAGAAACTGGATCTCAGGAAAGAAACTAAGGTTTAATATATGGATCTGGGAGTAATGTTCATAAAGATGAAAATTGAACCCATGGGAACTGGTGAGATCCCCAAGCAAGATAGTATAGAGGAAGAAGGGAAGAGGTCCTTGAACAAAGACAAGAGAGCTGCCCATGCTTAATGGAAATGACATGGATGAAGACTTAGCAAAGAGTAGGAAAAAGATCAAAAAGGAGTGGTTAGACCAGGAAGAGAACCAGTCAGTCTAGACATTTATTAAGTGCCTACTATGCTGTAGGCACTGGGCTAGGTGCTATACTAACCATAAGAATGCAGTATCATAGAAACCTAGAGAAGACAATATCCAAGGGCAAAGACTGCAGAGATTAAGAAAGAGAGGGATTGAGAAAAGGCCATTAAGTTTGCCAATGAAAAAGAACTTTGGTGATTGAAGAAAGCCATTGCAACCAAAGGATGAGGTTGGAAGCCAGATTACAGAGGGTTTAGAAAACAGTGAGAGCTGAGGGAGTAGAGGTGCCCAATATAGTTAGCTTTCTCAAGGATTTTGATTGAGAAGGGAAGGAGAGATTTGGGGACTGGAATTAATGGGGATGGGAGGACCAAGTGAATTTTTCTAAAGAATGGGGAAGACCTGGGTGTGCTGGTAGACATCAGGAAAGAAGCCAATAGGTACAATATTTAGAATTAGAGTAGGGATGACAGTAGGAAGCTCTGGAGGAGACAGGAGAATATGAAAGCAAAGGGACATGTAGAGAAGTTGTGCTTGGCAAGAAGGGCCGTGTGAGAAAGGAGTGGAGAAGGTATCTTTTGTGATATGAGATGATGAAGAGGAGAGCAGAGGGAGATCTTGGCAAAGATCTTCCATTTTGGAGGGTGATATATGAGGCGAGGTCTCAATGGAGAGGAGAGGAGGTGGTGCCAGAGAGGCTTAAGAAGAGATGACATGTTCTGGAATACTTGGGAGAGAGTTAATTGATTAGGGAGGAGTAGCAAGATTGTTTTGTTGCCATGAGGGCCCAATTGAGATTAGATAATGTTAAGTATGTAGTGAACACAGTTAACCTGGTTTCAGGATTTCTGCTCAGTGGTGTGTGAATAGGAGTGAAGGTGGAAAATGGTGGGAATGATCCAGGACTGAGGTTTGGTTAGGCATGATAGAACTAGGAAGCAAGAAATTTAAGAGTAGAAGATAGCACTAAGTGATGAAGATAAGGAAGTAGAGACAGCATAACCAAACCAGGGGTGGTGGCCAGGGAGAGAGCTTAGGGGGAATAAAGGAAATAGAGGGAATGGGAAGGAAGGTTTAGGGGTCATAAAGCATAGGGAAAATGTAATGATAAAAGATTATGATCAGATAAAGGAGTTTTAGACTCCATGAAAATGGAAGTGGACCATTTCTGAGTGATGGCATGATCAAGGATCTGACATCACGGTTAGTAGTAGGAATGACAATAATTAATATTGAGAATAATGAGAGACATCATGGCCTAGTGAATGTAGAGGCAGTGTCTGGTTGGAGTCAGCGTGACCCAGGTTCAAGACCTGTCCATGCCACAGGCTAGCAGTATTACCTTGGGCAACTTGACCTCCCAGGGCCCTAGACAATTCCCTAAAGCATGAAGTTGGAGGACACTTGTCAATCTAAATAGGTAGAGAGAATTTCTTGTTGAGGATTCTCTTAAACTGATTACATATCAGGTCTAGACCCAATCCAGGAAATAATAATACCAGAAAGGCAGTGTTGCATAGTGACTAAAGGATTGACCTTAGAGGCTGAAAGATCTGATTTCAACTCTTTTCTGTGTTGTGCATCATACATGTGGCCCATGGCAGGTCCATTAACCCTCTCATTAGAGGTAATTGGAAGAGTTGCCAATCTGTATCTATGAAGGGAGTTTTCACAACCTGGGCATTCCTCCATACCAATGAAACCACAAGTTGGGACAATAGCAATTACAGTAATGACAACTGGCCTTTGTGTAGAACTCCCAAGTTTGCAAAGCACTTTACAGACTTGATCCTATTGTAAGGCAGGCATTGCAGGATTTATTTTTCTCAATTTGTAAATGAGGTTAAATGATTATCTTAATGTCCTAAGGACCAGAATAGGGTCTGAAGCATAGACCACTACCTCCTATTTGGGTCCCCCAAAGGCACCCCAATTCTAGCCTTATGCTTGGTGTTGGTCCCAATTCCTAGTCACCTCATTAACCATTTCCCAGACCTTCATAAGGAAACCTCATTTTAGGGGAAGAGAGACCTAGTGACAGCTCCCCTCCCTAACCACAGGAGAGGTGAGTACAGAAATGCTTTCTCCTGTACTCAGAATCCAGGAAGCTGTTTTGTCTGAAATTCTGGCTAGCCACCCTCACTTTCTCCCCTTGAGTGCATTTGCAGGCCAGTGGATGGTGGGGGGGCTTGTTGGTTAGGGCCCTGGAAAAACCTCTAATCGGAACATCTCACAGCTGGATATGCAGCTCAGCAGGTTGCCTTGTGAGCAGCTGTTTTATAGGGAAACCAGATGAGAAAATCCACTCATAGAAATGAATGGATTCAGCACGGGTCCTCTTTGAGGGAAAGAAAGGGAGAGAGAATGAGGTTGCCACTGCTTTTCTGTGGTTGATTTGTTGGGGAAATATGTCAGCACTTCAGCTATAGGAATGTTTTTCTTGCTGGTTGGTATCATCTGGGGCTTGATCTAATCTCATTACCAATGAGGTGTCGTCATTTAGAAGAACAATAGCTACTCTCAGGTGTCTCATTTCCATCAACACCCAGTGCCTGTGACAGTGATGTGGGTGGGTGTCTGACTGGTCATTCTCAGGAGGAGACAGTTTGGAAATAAATAGTTTGTGCTCCCCTACAGAGTCACAATGGTACAAGGGGAAGAGCAGTAGCCATGGAGTCCCAGGACCTGTGTTCCTATTCTGACACTGAAGAGACTGTAAGGTAGGGTGACCTAGTCCAACTCCTTTCTTTCTCAGTTGAGAAAACTGAGGCTTGACGAGTTTCAGTGACCTGCCTTCCAAAGCTTTACAGCTATTAAATAGGAGAACTGGAATTGGAACCCTGGGTCCAAAGTCAGTTTTCTTACAGCTAGCTGCACCACACTGTGCTCTTACTAACCAGGTGACAAATCATTGCACCTTAGTTTCCTCATCTGGAAAAGGAGAAGAGAACCTCTGGAAGTCCTTTACAATTCTAAAATCCTATCATATGAAGACCATCAGAGTTCTCAGGCACCAAGAATATGGTTCATGGGTACACAACATAACCCAACTTTCTCTCACTGTTTCTCATTCACTGCTATAGTGAGTACAAATCATAGATACAGATATATTGATCTATATCTGTGATACATGTATCCCACTTGTCAGGTTATACTATAGTGGAAATTCCTTTCATGTATGAGCCATAGATGGCTTCTGGGGTCCTTTCCAACTCTTAATTCTGTGATTCTGCCCCTAAAGTCATATAGAGTCAGGATTGGAACCCAGATCTTCTGACTACATATCCAGCTCTATTTCCACTGCACCATGTTGGAGAGTGCATTCCACCAAAGGGTGGTAGCCAGTGAGGGGAACCCTCTGTGGGAAAGCTTCTCCCACACAGGCAGTGCAACCCACCTGATGGTGTTTGTGCTAGTGAATCCCATTCTTTGCAAGGGATGAGGTGGCATGACTGTGAGTAGGACCTTCGTTCAAGGTCATAGTGGGACTTGAAGTTCCTGGAACTGGTTATATGGCACTGAATAAGGCCACCATTCATGTTGAGATGAGAGATTAGTGTCTAAGGCTAGGTTATTTACTGTCTGCTCCCCCCTTCCCTCCCGCTCTGCTAACTACCAAGATAGAACAGCAGAGGCAACAGGAAATTTGAAGTCCAGCATTTTATTAAATCTTCTCTGTGTGATTTCTGTGGAAGGGAAATGGCTTCAGAGAGATTGAGTTTCCATTATTCACATGCCAAGACAAGATGAGGAAACTGGGTCGAGGAAGATTTTCTGAACTTGCTGAAAACGGGGAAAGTAAAAGGCAAGAGAGATTCCTCCCCCCACTTGTGAAAGCCAAGAGGGTGCTGGTCAGACCTCCCCCAAGGCTGTGAGAAGGGCTCTGGGGCTCCCTCTCAGCCCTGGCCCCAGGGGGGCTGAGTCCCAGGGAGCATTTTCATTCTAAATGCTGATGTTTGGGGGGAGGGGGAAAGCAAAAGTAGAGAGAAAGGTAAAGTTTGCTTCTCCCGTGTCATTTTTATTTGAAACTCAGCGGGAAACCTATCTTCATTTTCACATTCATTTTCTCTTTTTGATTTTTTTTTTTTTACTTTGCACATTCAATTTATTTAAAAAATTTTCATTTATATCTTTTGGTTTTTTTTACATCACCTCCATTCCCTGACATATCCTTTCTACACCGTGACCCAAAGAATCATCCTTTATAACAAAGAATCTCTTAAAAGAAAAAAGCAGTTAGCAAAACTAATCAACGCACATTAATCAAGTCTAACAATATATACAGTGCTCCACATCCATAATCCACCCCCCCTTTCAAAAAGGGAAGGAAATACATTCTCATACATGTACTTTGTGACCAATTGTGGCCATATAAATCAATAATTCATTTGGAAATAAAAGCAATACACATACCCACACAGCCACCCACACATACATCCCTCAAGAGTCTTGAAAAATTGCAATATTCTGTGTCCAGATGTGTAGGACTGAATGCTGGTAAAAGGACATCAGGGACCAGGTGGGACCTTCGTACATCATCCATCTGGCCTATTACTTCCACTCAAGTAAGGCTGCTTTGCTGGTCACTGCCAGGGCATGCTTGCAAGCCATCCGGTCTTCTGTGGAAGCAGGCAGCCATCACCAACCTAGGGGGGAAGCAAAAAAGGCAGATGTCCGGTGAGCCACACTCTGCGTGGGAGATGATCATGGCATGGGGGAGGGATGAAGAGCCATGTTGGAGAATGGTCCAGGGCTAGCTTGAATTCCAAATGGAACAGTTGTGAGGCATGAAGTACACAGTGGCATTAGGAACCTTTCCAGGTCCAGCCCCAGTATCATGAGATTTCAAGCTAGGAGGGGCCTTAGAGATCAGCCCAGGTCTGCTGTGTGACTTACTCCTCATGTTACGTTGGAAGAGCTATATTATCTGTCAGTGGCTCATTTTCCTCATCACTAAGATGTCAGTTGAGATGTCTTGAGCTCTAAATCAATGATTTTAGAATTGAATCCAACCCATTCATTCTACAGATGAGCAAACAGAGACCCATAGAAGAGAAATAACATGCCTAAGGTTATGGTAAAAAGATGGTAAAAAAAAAAAAAAAAAAAAAAAAAAAGGAAGACCGGATTTGAACCCTGACCCCCTGACTCCAAACTCAGTGTTTGCTGCCTGTACAGAGGTGTGACCCAAGAGAAAGAGATGCTCCTAGGTGAAATAAATCTGTATCAGCAACATAGGGATATCTTGTTGTCCTTTTCCTCTTGATTTGGGGGAGGAGGTGAACTGAGGCTAGGGACAGACCTTTTTTTTGGAACAATCAGTCAATAAACTTTTATGAAAGCTTCCATTATGTTCCAGGCACTGTGCAAAGAGCTGGGGCTACAGAGAACCCAAACACAGTTTCTGCCCTTGAGGAGCTCACAGTCTAATGGGAGGATACAACTTGCAAATAAGTACATACAGAAAAAATTGGAAATAACCATCAGAGAGAACTAAGGGGAACTGGGAGAGTCTTCCAGTGGAAGGTGGGATTTGGGCTGCAACCTAAAGGAAGCCAGGAGGGAGAGATGAGAAGAGACAGCATCATATTCATGGTGAACAGACACCAGGAGCCGAGAGCTAATATCTTATTTGAGAAATAGCAAGGAAGCTAGTGTCACTGGATCAAAGTAAACATGGACGTGAGGGGAGACTGATGGGGGGAAATTTAAATATAAAAAGACTGGAAAGTTGGGGAGGGGGTGTATGAAAGGTAAACAGTGACAATAATCCTGGATGGAATGCATGCAGAGATAGTCACCAAGGTATTGAAACTCTATGGCTTGGAGAGAGGTGTTAAATCAATGAGTCACTCAATTAACAAGCAATAATTAAGCTCCTATGTGCCAAGCACTGTGCTGGATGCTGGGACTGCAAAGACAAATAATGAAATAATCCTTTATCTCAAAGAGCTTGTATTCTAATGAGGGAAATCACAACGACATAAGTAAATACAGAATAAATGTAAAGGGAACAAATCCAAGGTTGTATGAGGGGGAGGTTGTAGGGTGGGAGTCAGGAAAGGCATCATGGAGGACAAGAATTCTTTTAGCCTTTGGGGTTCCAGGTACTTCTTGGACAGTCTAGTGAAGCCTGTGAAACCTCTTCTCAGTTTTTAAGTGAGTAAATACATAGGATTACTGAGGAACCAATTAGATTGAAATACACTTATCAGAATATTTTAAAGAACAAAGTCCCAGACTCCCAAGTTAAGGAGCCCTGATGCTGAAAGTGGTGCTTCGAGCTGAATATTGAAGGAAGTGAGGATTCTCTGAGGTAGTGCTGAGGAGGGAGGGCACTGCAAGCGTGGGGGCCAGTCACTGCAAAGTCACAGAGACAGGAGATGGATTGTCTAGACCACAGAAGGTAGAAAAAAGAGAAAGGTTCAATGAGATGCTAAAAGTGAAAGGAAGTCCATGACTGATCTACGATCATCTAGGCTAATGGGAGAGGCTGAGTACACGTAGGTAAAAGGTGGGGATGGGGGGGAGAGGGGGACAATTGAAAATGAAGAAAAATTTATGAAAATTTAAAAGCATTAGAGCTGGGAGGATTTTAGTGATTAACTCATCCAGGAGTTCTTAACTTGAAATATGTGTCATCTCTACCTACTCAGATACATACATGTATGTTGTATATGTAGCAGATTTGATAACTATAATTTGTTTCATTTATAATCCTGTGCATTTTATTTTATCAATTTAAAAACTTTCTGAGCAGGACGGCTTCTCCAGACTTCCTACAATGGTCTGATGAAGCAAATGACATGATATAAGGGTAAAAACCCTTCATCTGATCTAGTAGCCCCTACATCCATTTCACAGGTATAGAAACTAAGGCTCATTTCTTCCTACTTCCCCTGGGCCCTTTTTCTAGCAGTCATCTGTTCTGTCTTACAGATCTTCAATCTCTCCCTTTCTAGTAACTTATTCCCATCTTCCTCCAAACGTGCTCAGGTCTCCCCAGTCTGAAAAAAGCTTTCTCTTGGTTCTTCTGCCCCATGAAGCCACCATCCTGTCTCTCTCTTCCCCATTCACTGCAAAGTTTCTTGGAAAAAGTCATCTACTCCCCATGCCTTGACTTCTTCAGCCCCTTGTGGACTGTACTGCCTTCCCACCCACCCTATCCCCTAGAAAAGTCAACAGTGACCTCCTAGTCCCCATTTCCAATGGATTTTTTTTTTATTATTGTTCTTCATCCTGCTTGATCTCATTGTCTCCTCACTCACCAACAGATACTCTCCTTTCTTGGCTTTTGAGATGCCACATTCTTCTCTAAAACATTCCTCTCTTTCCTCTACTGACTCCTCATCCCCATCTTGTCCCATAACAAGAAGGTTCCTCTTGGTTCCTCTTGTCTTCTCTTTTCATATGTTCTCCCTTGGTAGTCCCACTTAGTTCCATGCCTTCAGCTATAACCTTTAGGCCACTGGCTCCCAAATTTATGTATCCACTGTAAACCCTCCTTTAACTTCCCCACCAACATCTTCAGCCTTCAGGACATCTTCACCTCAAACTCATCATGTCTAAAACCAAGCTAATCATCTTTCCCCTTAAACCTACTCTTTGTTCATGTTTCACTGTTTTTGTCTGCGGCACCACTATTTGCCCTAGATAGCATACTGGAGGATTTGTTATTGTTGTTGTTTTGTTCTGTTTGGGGAGGCAATTGGGGTTAAATGATCTGATTACACAGCTCATAAGTGTCTGAGGCTGGATTTGAACTTGAGTCCTCCTGACTCCAGGGCTTGTGCTCTGGATGCTTTTGCACTGAGCTACCTAGTTGCCCCTGTTGTTTTTAAACTCCTTCCTTCTCCCAAACTTATTATCTAATCAGTCTCCAAATCCTGTTGATCCTACATCTTCTGACCCACCCTCTCTATTCTAGTGGCCGCTCACTTCTAGGTACTTATTTCTTTCATTAAGAAAGTAAGCTCCCTGAGGGCAGGTGCTCTTTTTGCTTTTATATTTGTAACTCCCTACTTAGCACAACGCTTGGCAAACAACTCCTTAAAATACACTTTCGCAATCATTTGTTCATTTTAGGCAGATTTCACTGCTACCTTCATAGCTCAATTCCCTCAACGAGACTAGACTCCTAATAGGTTCTCTCACTTTCCCTTCCACCCCTCCAATACATCCTTTATCCTGCTTCCACAATGTTCCTTAGGTCACTCCTCTGCTCAGAATCTCCTGTGGCTCTCTCTTGTCTTCTATGTACAAGTTAATTTTATTTGCCTGTCATCCAAGGACCTCTGCAATCTGGGCCTGCCCTACTCTACATCTTCATTATCAAGATCCCCTCTAAGCATTGGTCAATCAAACATTGTTCTGCCTCCTAATGTGTCTGTAGGCTTTTGTCCCCTATACCAGGCATGCCCTCCCTTGTTCACCCAATGGATTTTCAGCCACCCTTAAAAAAAAAACCCGTTCAATGCCACTTTCCTCATGAAGATCTCCCATCTGCTTTCACCCATGACCATGTCACATGGTTCTGTTTCCTTTTTTTTCAATCTTAATCAGGATACTGACCCTCCTTGACTACTCTGTCCTCCTATGTTCAATAATCATTTTAAAGTATTAATTATTGGATTAATTAATAGCCAACTCTTTAACATTCCTTTGACAAACACTTATTTAGCAACTGCTGTATACAGAACCCTGTGTTTGGGGAAAGGGGTGGGGACGGGGGAATTAGAGAATTGTATCTTACAGTAACCTCTTTGTGTCCCATTTCCCTCTTCTAGACATGGAGGACAGAAGCTGTGCCATAGCTAAACTTGGTATCTCTTTGTGGCACCTACCTTGCTGGGTTGTTGTGAGAACCAAATGAAATATCTGTAAAGTGCTTAAGACAATGCCTGAAACGTACTACGCATATAAACGTTTATTCTTTCCTTCCCTCTCTTCTCTTTCCCAATTCCTAACAAAGTGGTGGAGAAAGAGTATTTAAAATGTTTAAGATACTCATGTATATATAAAAATATACTCTGTGTGTGTGTGTGTGTGTGTGTGTGTGTGTGTATGGGACGGGTGTATAAAATCCCCCTTGAGCTTCACACCAACCCTATACTAGGTATTATTATCCCCATTTACAAATGAGGAAACTAAGAATCAGAATGGTGAAATGATGGGCTTTCGAGCATAGTCAATGAGAATCAGAGATGAGATAAAAGCCCAGATCTTCTGTCTACTCTTCTCCACCGTCACTGATTGGTTAATAGGACATAAATGAAGTTCATAAATGTTTAAGTGTCTGCCATAAAACATTTAGGGGTTCCAAACCTATCATTTGAAGTTTTTTATTTCAGATGCTGACCCAGCACCAACTAACTGAGGTGCCTGGCATGACTCTGCTATGGAATATCCTTTCCTATGGCCCATCTGAGACCATTTTGAGGTCATCCTAACTGAAACCTATCCAGTTCTGATGCCACGAGAATTCCATACTGGTTCTTGACTCGTAGGAAGAGAGGAGGAGATGAGGGTGATACTTGGACCTTAATTTAAAGGATATTAAACCTTTTTTTTTTCAGCCTTATCAGGATGCTAATCCTCACTGACTTCTCTGTCCTCCTATGTTGAATACTCATTTTACAGCATTAATTATTGAATTAATTAATAGCCAAGGACTTAAAGGGGGCAGGAAAGGCACTTTTGTCCAATTAAGATGTGTCATACTCTTTTTCAAAAATCTCTTGAACCGATAGAGGCTAGAGGGTGGGCCACCTTTTTCATTAACTGGCCCTTAGCAATCCCTGGAGGGGAAGGGGGGGGGGAAGAGAACAAAGGCACAGAATGCTGGGGCAGACACTTTGCTGTGAGAGGGAGAAAAGCACAGTGGAGAGTGTTCAACCTTGAGTCAGGAAGACCTTGATTCAAATCCAACCTTTGATATTGGCTGTATGGCCACACATAATTGGTTTATCCTCAGTTTTCTCATCTGGGAATCGATGGTAATCCCTCAAAGTGATCTCACATGGTTATTTTAAGGATGAAACATGTTAACATATGTAAAGGATTTTGTAAACATGATTACTGTGATCATCACTATTGCTCATAACCTTGTAATTGTGACTCTCAGTACCTGTAATGCAAAGCCTCTCTGGAGACAGAATGTTCTTTGGTCACAACCACTTCCTTAGGATACATTCTAGGTTCTGGGTTCTCAGTTCTGGGTCTTATGATTGATGACCATTTCTTTTGCTCTCTGCCAGACTCAATCCTTTCCTGGCCATTCCTCCAAACCGAGGGTCTCACAGATATGACCATGATGACCCTTCATCAGCCAACGGGCCCTTCTGAGAGGTGAAAACCACTGATTTGCTGGATGGAAGAAAGCCTTGTCAGGTATTCACACCAACACACATAGCCAGATACTCATAAATACCCTTTCCCATTGTTCTGATTATAAAAAGGTTGTGTGGTGGTTAGAGTGCCAGGCCTGGAGTCAGGAAGACCTGAGTTCCAATCCAGCCTCAGACATTTACTAGCTGTATGACCCTGGGCAAGTCACTTCATGTCAGTTTGCCTCAGTTTCCTTATCTGTAAAATGGAAATAATAATACCACCTATCTCCCAGGATCAAACAAGATAAAATTACAAGGCTCTTAGCACAGTGCCTGGTGCATGGTAAGTGCAATATAAATGTTATCTATTATTATTATTATTATTATTATTATTATTACAGTGCCTGTCACATTGTACCTACTATATAAATTTTAGCTGTCATTATTGTTACTATTTTTAAAAGTCTATCCTAAAATCAAAGCTAGATTTGCCTCTTTATACTTTCTACTCGTTGTTTTTAGTTTTGTCCCCGGATACTAAATAGAACCATTTTGTAATGAAACTCTAGTTCTTTTTTTTTATTAACAAGCATTTTTCTCTCCCTCTTACCTCCTCACCCCACCCCCCCATTAATTAAGCCTCTGTTGACTCTAGGACCCTAAGGTTAAGAGCTAGAAGAGGTGGTAGAGCTCATTTAGACCAATCTATCATCTAGTCAGTCAACCAGCATTAAGTAAATACTACTGTGTTCGAAGGGCATGGGCATAGAAAGACAAAAATGAACAGGTCCCTGCCCTCAAGGAGTTTACATTCCATCAGGAGAAATGACAGCTCATCCATCAGTATATTTAAAAACATATACAAAGTAAATGGAAACAGAGGCCCAGAGAAGACACATGACTCATCCACAAGGCAAGCTTGAACGATTTTGCTTTATGTGGCCCCAGAGGACAAGAGCATTGGATAGGCAGTGTTCTACCCATTTAGAAGTAAATGCTTCTAAATTTGAAGTGGCCAATTTAGCTTTGATTTTAGGATAAACTTTCTCATAATTAGAACAACCCTAAGGAGAAATGGGCAGGCAATAGTAGGTGCCCCCTCATCTGAAGTCTTTAAGCAAAAGATGAATGCCTACTTGTCAAGTATGCCATATTGAACTATTGAGTCATTACAAAGTCCTACTGGGCGAGGCTGGTTAGAATTTGAGCCTAGGTGCTCTCACTCCAAACCCCACCTTCTGTCCACTCTCCCCACCCCTTTACCCACTACTGCCCTGGCCCATTCACACTCAGAATTAAGGGAATTGCCATACAATTAAGTGAAATTCTTTTTCTTGGGCTACCAAAAGTCACTGGTCAATTTCAGAGTAATCCTTAGGACATAATGATGCTCTGTCTCATTAGTCAATCCATAAGCATTTATTAAGTACCTTTTGGGTATAGTTCATCATACCTGTTGGAAAAGGGGGCACAAGATTTACATAAGGCACATTCCCTGCCCTCAGAGAGCTCACTTGGAAGTGAACCTTCTCTAGTTAATGACCTGGAGAAAGACTAGAGATCAATGGAGTGAGCTAGCCACATAGGCACTGCTCCTTGATTGAACAGCAATAATATAACTAGCAAAGATGTGTAAAACATTTTAATCTGTTATCTAATTTGATTCTTGAAACAACCTTGGGAGGTAAGTGCTATTATTATCATTCCCATTTTACAGATAAGGAGACTGAGGTTAAGTAACTTGTGCAGAGTCACACCAGTAGTGTCTGATGTATAGTTTGAACTCAGATTCTCCTGACTCCAAATCCATCACTCTATCCACCAAGCCATCTCAGTTGAATGAAGGACTTCACAGATTTCTTCATTTATTCAATAACTATTTTATAAGCTCTTAGGCATAAGAGATATAAGAATAAAGCATATTTTCATTTCTCATAGAGCTCATGATGTAGTAAGAATGAGTGACTGGGTATGTGATCCGATGGCTAGAATATAAATTAGAGTTGGATAAGTGCTTTGAAATAAGATACAAAAAAACAATCACTTCTTGGGATGGAGGATCCAGGAAGGGAGGTAGCTTGGTATAGACAAGAGGGATGGCAAAGTCTCAGGATTTCAGTTAGAAGGTCATGTGATCTGACCCACACCTGAAACAGGTCTAGCTTTTACCTAAAGACTTCAGGATAGAGGGGATCTGCTACCTCCCAAGTCAAGTCCACAAGCATTAATTAAGCATCTACTATATAGCAAATATTGTACTTTTAAACTAGGGATACAACAAAAGGCAAAACAAGAAAAAACAACAACCACCAAATCCTCACAATCCCATCACTCAAGGATCTCAGTCTAATAACAAAGTGGCCCATTTTGCTTTAAGATTGTTCTAATTGTAAGAAAGTTCATCCTAAATCCAAAGCTACTTTGTTTCTTCACACCTTCCTACTCCTTGCTCTTGGGGTTCTGTCCCCTGGGACCAGAGAGAAGAAGTGTAACCATTTTAAATGAAATTTTGGGTTTTTTTTTTCAATTAATGAATATTTATTTTTCTCTTCCTCCTTCCTTTCCCTCCATGAAAAGAAAAAGAAAAACATGACCCTTGTTACAAATTGCAAAGCAAACAATTGCAAGCAAAACAAATTGAAAGCTCTCCAAATGTTTGAGGATCCCTAGCGAACTCATTCACACACCTTGAACTATCTCTAGACTAAATAACCCCAGTCCCTTCAAACAGTTCCATATATGGCATGAACTTGAGACCCTTCTCCATCATGAGTGCCCTCCTCTGGACCCTTTTCAGCTTATCAACATCTTTTATGAAAATGACCACAACGGGTAGCCAGGTGGTATAGCGGATAGAGCACCAGAGCTGTAGTCAGGAGGACCTGAGTTCAAATGTGACCTTAGATATTTACTGGATGTGTGACCCCTGGGTGGGCAAGTCACTTAACTCCAATTGCCTCCCCCCTCAAAAAAAAAATGAATACAAAATTCCAGCTATGCTCTAACTAGGGAAGATAATAGGAGGACTAGCTCACCTCCTTATTCTTTCACACCATGCCTCCCTTAATGTGGCCCAAGATCACCTTAGGGTTCTTGACTGCCAGACTATGCTGTTGATTTCATGTTGGAGCTTATAGTCCTCTAAAATCCCTAGATCTTTTCTTCAGATGAATGATTGATTACTAAGGTCCCTTCCACCTTCAAGTCTCCTAATTATAAGCAGCATTTGACCCAGGGTCTAATGATTTCCTGAGACATGTCATGGAAACAAGGTTTCTAGGTTTCAATCATCCAATACATATTTAACCACGTGCCAGACATTGTGTTAGGCATTGGGGATATGAGTAAAAAAGAATGAAATTATCCCTACTTGCATTTCATTCATTCAAAGAAATATTTGTTGAGTAACTTCAGTGTGCAAAACTCCAGGTAAATTAATAACGATTTCTAAGAATCAGTCTCTGACCTCCTAGAGTTTATATTCTGGTTGAAGAGACATCTATGCTTATCCAGATCAGATGGGACATACCTGACGATTACCTTACACAGGAGGCCTTTTGTGGTTCCCCCTGCAGCTGCTAGCACCTTCTCTTCTAAGGGTACCTTCCACCTTCTACTCTGTATGTATATTGTATGCACCTGTTTGTGTAAGTACTTGTCTCCCGAATTAGATTGTGAACTCCCTGAGGGCAGGTACTGTTTTTGCCTTTCTTTGTGTCCTCAATACTTAGCAAGAGTGTGGACTGATGGACTGATTGTCCCCTTCCACCATTAGTATTCACACACTCCTCCCCAAAGAGAATTTCCAGCTAAACTTTGCTCCATGACAGATGCCGCTGTGATGTCTCTGTCCTAATCACTCATAACTAGACTCTCTCAGAATCTCAGACTCACCATTGGGCAGATTGTGACCCCAAATCAGGGGTAATTGGAAAGAGTTCTTGAGAAAAGCAACAACATGGGGGAAGGAATGAAAACCCTTGATAAAAATCACAGGATTTTGCATTGACAAAGACCTCAGGGGTCATTGACTCCAGCCCATACATGACATGAAGCCTCAAAAAAACATATCTGACAAATGCTTATCCATTCCTTGGGATGTGATCGGGGGAGCATCAGAGGGCAGAAGGCTGAATGAATTCAGATATCTGCAGTCCTAGAAGAGCAGGGAAAAATACTTAGCTCAGTCTGGGAGCTGAAATGAGAGAATCCCTGGACCAAGATAAGGGGGGCTGTGATTGCTGTCTTTCATTATTTGCACTACTTTCATGTACAAGACAACTGAAATTAATTATTTGTAGCCCCAGAGGGAGATGGATTTTGCCTCAATATGATGCAGGGCTGGGCTACAATTAGGACTTTCTTATTATAAAAGGGGCTGCCCATGAGGTAGCCTGTTCCCTGTCCCTGGGACAAGGGTGAATTAAATGGTCTCTAAAGGTTCTTTCCAACTTAACTCTGATTCTGTGCATCTAAATAAGTGAAACCTCTGGGGAATAAAAATGGTCTGACTCCTGAGACCAGCCAAAGTCTCTTAAGAGACAGAGAAAAAAATGACCTCATTGGAAAATCTGCTTCTGAGTTTTCTTCCTTTATACAATGAGAGCTACTTACCAGTGTTCTGATCTTCTTTGTTCTAAGGGTTTTTCCAGCTCTAACATTTTATGTTCTATGTTCTAAGGTCCCTTCTACCTCTGACATTGTTCTCTAAGCCTCCTTCCAGCCCTAATATTCTATGTTCTATCTTATGTCCCTTCTATCTCTGACATTGTGTTCTAAGATCCCTTCCAGCCCTAATATTTTATGTTCCATGTTCTAAGGTTCCTGCCAGCTCTAATATTCTGTATTCTATGTTCTAAGGTCTCTGACATCCTATGTCCCAAGGTCCCTTCCAGTTCTGACCTTCTATGTGCTAAGGTCCCTTCCAGCTCTGGCATTCTATCTTCTGCATTCTAAGGTCCTTTCCAGATCTCATATTCTATGTTCCATTTCTAAGATCCCTTCCAGTGATGACACTTCCATCCTAAGGTCCATTCTTGCTCTCACATTTCATAGTACTATGAGTTAGTTGACTAACCTAAAGAAATGAACCCAGAACTTGACCAGAGGGCCCCATGGTTCTCCATGGGCCATATATTTTCAGTGCCATTTGAATTTCCTCCCCCACTTGGTATAGTACAAATGAAAAAAGAACAATAATGTCTTGATGAATGTTTAATACCAAGTGGGAGGAGAGGGCCCCAGTTCAAGCTTAGCCAAGCTCCTGGTGGGAAATTTTCACAAAAGACACTCTGTTCCCTTCGGGACAGATGCCACCAAAGAGTGTGGTTCATTTTTTAATGATTTTTTTCCTAGGATCCAGGCCTGCCCAACATGCTTTGGGATGCTACATTGCAGTTAGCTTGGGCGAGCCCTTTGGGGGATGGGCACAAGAAGGGGAGTTCAGGAGTAAAGACTGGCTTTCTCTGCATGGTCTGATGAGCACCATGGCATTAGCTCTCTCTGGTGCCTAGGACACATTTATCTTAATTTATGGACCTCATTTTGAGCCTTTCTTCTCTTTGGCCAAAGAGGTGGAAATCTGTTCTTTGTGATATTTTCCCTAAACTCTTTCCCAATTGGGTGCAAAAGAGCACAGATTTTTCTATAGAGGTAGATAGTTCTTTATAAAATGAAAATTTCTGGTTCACAGCCAGGGGCAAGACAGCGCCCCAGACATTCTTATTTCTTCCATTCC
Source organism: Pseudochirops corinnae (assembly GCA_028646515.1). Lineage (NCBI taxonomy): Eukaryota > Metazoa > Chordata > Mammalia > Diprotodontia > Pseudocheiridae > Pseudochirops > Pseudochirops corinnae. The sequence goes on from CM053592.1 coordinate 172,011,850, forward strand.
TCCCCCCTCTCCCCATGGAGAATTTTGACCTCACAGCCAAGTAGCCCAGCCAAGCTACTTCCAAAGCTGAGAAAGGTCCTCCTGAGCTCCAAGGACAGTGACCTTCACGGTGAAGATAAAGGAAGCTTTTCTGCTTGATTTACTATTGGCCTAGCTGAGTACTGAGTGACCTATAACATTGTCTAATTTCTTACTCAAGTTCTTAGGAAAGAGATGCCCACAAGCAGTGCCAGCGAGTGTACAGAAAACTCTAATGAGTTGAGAGGGCCCTTCCACATCTCCTAATCTAGTCTTCATTCACTGCCCAAGGCCATGGGAGAAAAGGGCTGGATAGAAAGTCAAGTGAAACCCATCTTCCAAGTCTATTTCTAGCCCCTTATTAGCTGAACGAGCTACGTCACCTCTGAAATATCCTCCTAAGTAAATGTGTAAGCCTGAGTCTGGGGCTCCTCATCTGTGGAATAGGCATCAAAAAGGGCTTCCCTCTCTGAGCCTCATCATCGTCTTCTGTAAAATAAGTTTCAGCGTTGCAGCCAGAGGTGATCCCATTACACATGGGTTCTAAAAGAAGAACTATCCCAGGTGCAAGTTACTCAGTGGGTCTGCATTCATTGAGAGCCAGACTTCATGAGCCCTCCTTAGTATGTTTCCCTTTTATAGTCAGCCAGAGGGAGCAATTAGTTCCAAGCGAATGCATTAAATAAAACAGCATCGTATGAAAAGTAGACATAGAATGCCCCCCCCCCCCAAATCTAGGGCCTCCTCACCCACAAATACATATGCTATTAGTTGGAAGAGTGGACATGCCTAACATGTATGGAAAGACATTTATATAGGAGTTGCATGTGGCCAAGACATGTGTATAGTTTCTGTCTCTCTCCCCGCCCCTTCTCTCTCTCTCTCTCTCTCTCTCTCTCTCTCTCTCTCTCTCTCTCTCTCACTCTCTCTCTCTCTCTGTGTCTCACTGTCTCTCTGTCTCTCTCCCTCCTTCCCTCCCTCCCTCTCTCTCTCCCTCTTTCACTGACTCTGTCTCTCTGTCTCTGCCTGTCTCTCTCCCTCATGTTTTTTCTCTGACTCCTCAATATCCCTTGGTTCTCCCATGCAGATGAAGCTGAGCCAGGGAAGGAATCCAAAAACTAAAACTAAAACCAAGTGGAGCCTCTGTCTCAATCCTTTGTCCCAATTTCGATTATGTGGGCAGCTAGATGATGCCATAGATAGGGTGCTGGGTCTGGAGTCAGGAAGACCTGAGTTCACATCTGGCCTCATACACTTACTATCTGTATGACCTAAGTGAGTAACTTACCCTCTCTCAGAATCAGTTTCTTCCTTCGTAAAATGAGGAGTTTGGGCCTGACCTCTATGGTTCCCTCCTTCTCTACATCTAAGGTCTGAATATCTGCTAGAACTCTCTGCCAAAAGGAGAGTGGCTCACCATTGCACAGCATCATAGATTTAGACCTGGAAGCAAGTGCCATTTGACAGTTGACTGGACAGGGATGTGACCAGACCAGGGTCACACAGGAAGTATGTAGCAGAGCTAATTTCCAGATCCTCTGACTCTAGGTATAATGGGCTTTTTATTTGCCTTTGACAATAATTTCATGCTTCAAAAGGTAGGAGAGAACAAGGAGAAATTTTATTCTGCATCTGGTTCTCCCCAAGGGGCAGGAACTGGTTGTTGGGGATGGCAATGATAGGAACATTGTGGGGAGGTGACTGTTCCATATTAGAATTTTTGATAGAGGAAAATGGAGAATATAGTTTGATGTGCACGCACCCAATATTTGGGAAGAACTAGTTTTAAAGGGTTCGGGGGAAGGAAAGCCAGGATTCTAGGAGCAAAATTTCTGTAGGGAAAGTTAGCCCTGAAGGCCTTGGGAGATCTCAAGAATGAAATTCTGAATATGCAAAGAAACAAGTCAGATGAGGAGGAAGAGGGGAAGTTGTCTAAAGAGACTGACAGGTTGACATGGGGAGCTCGCCAGATCCACTTAGATTTAAATGACATGTACAGAAGATGAAAGCAAGGACAGGTGATGGAGAGTGGATACAAGACTGAAGCATTGCCCAGTAGAAGATTAGCATTAGCATTCTACCGCAGTGCACAAGTCAACCAAGGGATCAAAGAATGGGTTAGAAGTCTAGATTCAGGGCTCAGAACCCAGGCAAATGAAGAAAACTAAGGTCAACAAAGTTACTAAGTGATCACGTAAGAGTACTGGATCTGGAGTTACAAAGACCTGAGTTCAAATCCAGTCTCAGACTCTTACTGGCTCAGTGACCCTGGACATGTCACTTAATCACTATCTGCCTCAGTTTCCCCATCTGTAAAATGGGAATAATAATAGCCCCTATGTCACAGGGTTGTTATGAGGATCAGATAAAATCCACCTGATAGAAATACTAGGTATTATTTTTGTTATTATTATTGTGACTTTTACCCATTTTATTTTTGAATCCCCAGCATCTAACACAATGCCTTGAACAGAGTAGGCATTGATAAATGCATGTAGATTTAGCCCTTCTTTATTAAAGAAGTTACGTAGTGAGATATAAAAAATAATTCACCTGTAGAACCACATTTCTCTGGTAAGGAAAACTCTAATGACTTTGCAACATTTTGGACTACTCAGTATTTGCCTAAGGATTTACTGGCGATGTGGTGTTGCTAGTAATAAAGAATGAGTGCAAGGAATCCCCTTCTGCCCCTGATTCTACTCAAATCCTCATCTCTGTTTAAGGAAGAAAAATTAGCTTGAGGAATAACAGGGTAAGCGTGGTCAGTCTGATTCATTTCAAGGAATAATGGGAGAGTCCCTCGTTTGTAGGGCTGGGCACCAATGAAGGGCTCAGAATCCCAAGGCTTTACAGGATTCAGGTTCACTAGTTGAAGCTTTCCCTTTGTGCCCATTACTAGAGATGACAAGCACACCACCCATTTAAAGGTACACTAACCATCCCAGGTTTGATCTGGGGAGGGTAAGAGAGAAAAAGAAAGTGTTTTGGTCACAGGGGAATAGAGGGGAGGGGGCAGAAAATGGAAGCGAACATCTGAGCCAGTGCTGCCTGATACTGCTTTGCTTTTTATGCTTCCTTCTACTACAGAAATAGGGAGCTCCCCATCACCTAGTCTTTGTTTGAAGACCTCCAGTAAGGAGGGAACTATGACCAGCTTAGACTGTCCATTTCTCATATGGATTAAATTCCATTCAGAAAGCATTAACTGAGCACCTACTATGCACCAAGTACCTTGAATACAAAGTCAAATAGCTCTGGTTGTTAAAAGTTGGGTTGGGGGGGTTCTCTGGATATCAAGCCTCTTCACAACTCTCCCACACTATTCGTGGCTGTACCCTCTGTGACAAATGGTACTTAAGGGATGCATGAAGTTGCCTTCAAATATTCAAAGAGTAGCCATACTCAATAGAACTTAGATTTATTCTGCTTGGCCCTAAGAGGTAGAACTATGGGTAAAGGGTGAAAAGGGTCTCATCTCAGCTTAATGTTGGAAAAAAAACTTCCTTAACCATTAGAATTGGCCAAGAATAAAATGGCTGCCTTGGGAGGGGTGGTTGGTAAGGAGACCAGGGGGGGCTCATTGGTGACTCAATGACCACTTGTTGAGTATATGATATTAGGAATTCTTTTTCAGGAGTGGATTGGTGAAGTTTCTCCCAGTTATGATGGTCTGTCATATCTAAAATCCCTTTCAGCTCCCAAATCCTATAGTCCAAGAACTTCCCTGACACCCGGCATTTCACTGACCAAACCAGTAATTATTTGAAATTCCTCTCCAGTGGCTACTCAGGGGCCCAAGTGAAATGAATTGGAATTGTGACCCAGTTTCAAGTGGAAAATGTCCACGTAACACTAAAGAGGTTATTGGTTCCTTACCTGCTACTATTACTAGGGAAGAGAATGACTCCAGATTCCACTGAGGCCAGACTGCTCCAGGATGGCAAGGAGAGGGGGAGTTGGGGGAGGGGGTTCGTTGTCTTCGCCTTTGCCATTTTTCACTCCTGGCGAGGAGGAGAAAAGAGGAGAAGTTTACCCTGTTATTATCACTTTGTCATTCTTGTACTATGCTGGGAATGGATGATTTTAGCCTAGAGGGAAGGTCATGCCTCCTAATGTTAACCAGTAATTCATTTTGCTAAACTTTGAGAAAAAGAGACAGAGAGGTAGATTCAGACAGACAGTTCAAGAAAGAAAGAAAAAAGAGAAAGGAAGGAGGGAACAGAGAAAGAGAAGAAAGGAAAAAGGAAAGAAAGAGAGGAAGGGAGAGATGGAAGATAAGGAGGAGGAGGAGAAGGAAGAGGAGGAGGAGAAGAAAAAGAAAGAAGGAAGGAAGGAAGGAAGGAAAAGGAAAAGAAAATTTCAAAACTATCATTACAAGCTCTCCACATTGACAAATAAATCCTCTTTTTTGCTTCCTAGGAAAACCCCTCTCCAACCAGCCTGCTAAGCAGGAAAACATACAGGAGAAGAGAAAAAAAAACAGTGAATGCTTACTTGTTTGTGGCAGCAGCAACACAAAGTCCTCTGTTCTTCATGTATATGTGAATGCGTGTGTGTTTTCACCCTCCCACTTCTCCATGAACTTTCCAACAAGAGCTGTGTTCCCAGACCTCAGGTCTGTGACTTGCCCCCAGACATGCATCTCTCCCAGGGCTGTGGTCTTCTGTCTGCCATGTGTCCTCTGGTTCTGCTGTAGTGGACTTCAGGAGCAATTCTATGCCAGGGCCAGGGTAGAAGGGTCATTTGTGAAATCTCCCAAAAGCAAGTTTGCACTGACTCAGGGAAGGCTGTTCTCTAGATGCAAAAAGACTCCAGTAGAATCCAGAGGTATCAGGGTGGGGCAAGATGGGCTCTTTTGTCCCTACCGGCCACCACCAATAAAAACACCCACTTTGGTTCCATTACATCATGACAACGTTGGAACCAGTAATGGAGCTCTTGTACTGATGTTTTCCAAAAGTTTGACCCTGGTGTTTTGAAAGGGTTTGGCCATTAATTAAGATGAATGTCTTTGAAATGAAGGAAAGAAATAGCCATGTGAGACTGAAAGATACCCAGGTATCTTTCATTGATGGAGTTGCCCAGGATTTCAGTTTCTTAATAACCCTTGACTTTGATGAAAGTTTGCTTCAGTTAATTGGCACGCTAATTGCCCGAATCTTCAAGGTCATTTCTCAAAGGTTCCTAGAACCATGTTGTCAGAGCCTGCTTTCTCTTTGGGAATTCTGTGGATACCCATGTTACTCACAACACATTAAAAGGCCGGGATAGTCATGAAAATGAAGTGGTAGCTTTGCCATGGGTTTATGGCCTCCTTGTTCTTGTTTAAAAATGGAGTAAGATCCTTGTATCCTAGTGATGTGTTGAGTTGATCTTCATCCCAAGTTTATGATTTTCTGACATGTCCTAACTCCTAGAAGATAACAATCCGTTATTGCCCTCTATACCTAGAAACCTCTAAGTTATTTCTAGTACCCTAGCTTTTTTCAAGTCATGGAGAATCACAGACAACCAGAGCAGGATTAGAAATGAGTGTCTTTGCCTACCTTTGTCTTGTAAGCTCACCTTCCTTTGAAATCTCTGGTGTTTGAGATATAGCACCACCAAGTCTTCTTCTGACCCCTCTAAGCCAGAACCACAGAAAGAAGTCTGATCCCTGAGGATGAAAGCCCATCAAGGCCTGCTTGATGGCTGCCTATCCTTCATAACACCTTCAATTCAGTGATTTTCTAATCTGGGGGTGGGGTGAGTTGGGAGGCTTCAGTGTGTGGATGGGCAATGGTTTGTTGCAACTAGTACCCAGAGATGAAAATGGAACTGGTTTTCTCTTGGAATTTTGATTTTTGCTGTTGAAACTTGGTGTGGTGTGAAATTATTTCTACGTGGAAGGGTCCAGACCGAGGTCTCCAACATCTCCCCCATTCCAAGACAGTAACTAGGGCAGAGCAAAAGGGTCTTTGCCTCAAGGCAGCAATTTAAAGGGCACCCTGTATTTGGAGGCCTGATGATTGTACTTAGATTGCTTCAGCACTACAGAAGCAATAATGACAATAGCTAGTCTTTATTAAGCACCTACTACGTGCCAAGCACTAAGTTAAGCACTTGACAATTATTGTCTCATTTGATCCTCACAACAGCCCTGTGAGATGGGTGCTGTCACCCCCATTTTATGGATGAGCAAACTGAGACAGATAGAGATTAAACGGCTTCTCCAGAGTCATACAGCTAGGAAGTGTCTGAGGTTGGATTGGAACTCAGGTCTTCCTGATTCAAGGCCCAGTGCTCTGAGCTACCCAGCTACTACAACAGAATTTACTTAGTAAGCAAGAATAATAGGAAGTTATCAGATAGTACAGGGAGGAGCTCCTCCCTCACTTGTCAATCAACAAGTCTTTACTATGGGCCTACTGTGTGCCAGGCTTTGTGTGCTGGGACTATGAAGGCAGAAATGAGGCAAACATTCCCAGCCCTAAAGGAGCTTCAGTCTCTCCAATCCAGCAGCTTCACATCAGTGTCCAGAGGTCTCTGCCTCCCCAAACAGGAGAGTGCCTTCCCCAGCTCGGCTGAGGACACAGATTCCTGGTTATAGTTTTGTCCCCCCACCCCCACCCCCATCTCATCAATGCTGGGTCCCAGTAGGAGCCCTGCCGGAGGAAAAACCAAATGGACTTTGGATGCTTAAGCAAGACCTCATTCCTCATCCACAATCTGCCTACAGGCTGCTAAGCCCATGTGAATTGTCAACTGCCCATGAGTCTGCAGAAAAGGGTAATGCTGGAATTATATTGACTAGGCCCTACCCTTCCACTTGTACCAACAGCAGCTACCCTAACAGAAAGTGCTTTCAAAGGCCATTCCTTAAAAGCAGACTCGATGCTTCTGAGGAGTTCTTAGGTTTACACTGTAGAGCCTGGTTCTGCCTTTCTTACGCCATCAATGATTTCCACCATATCCCCTGAAATAGTAACTCTGTCCTTGTGAGGGGCAACTTTTAGAAGCCTCCAAAAGGCCATGAGAACCGATTAAAAAAAAAGTTTGTGACCTGAATCATGATTTTGGAAATCCTGGAGTTTACGAGATGGTTATAACCAAGAATATAAAAATATTACTGCAACTTGTCCAAATAAATTATCATATCTCAATAATGCACAAGGGAAAGCACTTTAGCTTTTTCTGAGGAAGGATTTAAAATTTGCTTTATGGCCTCTTGCTGTCCATAGTGCCTGATAAAACTTTAACCGGGGAATCTTTAAACCCGCAGCAGTGGTTTTTGTCCAGGCCTCATCCGTACCTGTCTAGCAGAGTCTATCAGCCTGGAGCCAGATCCATTTCCCAAAAACCCTGATATGAAGTTCTGCCAGACTATAGGGTGACCTCCTAGCCCTTGAACAGAAGAGCAATATTACTCCCATCCTCCTCTGGGACCACTCTGGTTCTCAATTAGGTCCTGATTGGGCACATGGCCCCCTGGGTCTGCAAGAAAGCCCCTAGGAGGATTCATCACGGGAAGTGGGTAATGTCTCCATGATGAATTGGGTGCTGATTACGGTGCCTGACTGCCATAGAAATGGTTTGTTTCAGAAGGAAGGTAAGGTTCATAATGTGATTGATTTCATTAATTCAGACTCAAGCCCAAGGAATTCTGGGAGATAGACTTGTCATATGCAAAACTCAAGAATTCTCTCCCTGAGGCTCGTTTAGATAATAGGGAGAAAAGTGCTGAAGGTGGAATGAGAAGGATAGAATGACACTTGCAGATTTCAGTTTGGATTGAAAAGTCCACAATAAGCAAAACTGCAACCCCCCCTCCCCATAAAAAGAAAAATTTTAGGGAGTCTGATACATCAAAGCATTCGTGTCTTACTGTTTGGCCCCCCCAAACCATCACCCTCACAATGAAACATTACTACTGTCCCCACAGTGATTGATGAATTATAGAAACGATGGTCATTTTTTTCTCCTTCGGGACAACACGAATTTGTCTGCAATTATGTGCAGAGCCTTGTGTTCAGAACCAGGGAAGATGGAAGGGAAGGGAGCAAGCACTTAATAAACACCAGGCCTGTGCTGAATGTTCTACAGATATCTTATTTGATACAAAGTTTAGCTAAGACAGGTCCCCAACCTCAAGGAATTTACAGTCTGGGCTGGTCAATTGGAGAACCTAGTAGAAAGCTGTCGTTTCAGCTGGGTGGAAAAGAAGATTGGGTCATCCCCTGGGCAACCCTATCCATTCTTCTTGCCATGAGGATGATTTCAGATCTAGGTTCAAATCCTAAGTCTTATACTTTCTACTATTGTGGCCTTGAGAAAATCACATGATCTCACTGGGCCTCAGTTCCCTCATCTGTGAAGTAAGAGGGATTAGACAAGAGAGTTTCTAAGGTCCAGTTCCAAAGCTATGAGTTTCCATCTAGTTCATCTTCTTAAATGTAAATACTTATACACTGCAACCTTTTAGCAAGTAGGTAAAGCAGAGGGCACTTCCCTGATGACTTCTGCATTCTTGTGAGGGGTCTGTCCAACTCTAATTGCAAGTTCCAGGTTAATTGGCACTTGGTTCCTTGCTCTCACAAGCTGAAAGGAGTCCCTAGAAAAATTCATCAGCCCATAAAGTGTTACTTCAAGAGGCCTCAGTGGATGAGGAGTGGGGTGGGGTTCTCTTTCCTTGCTAACTAGCGAGCGTGCAAAGATATCTTATTCCATTGGTTTTAATTACTGAAAAGCCTAAAGTTTCAGATTAGGCCTTCTGACATGGCCCCAGAATCCTTTATGTTACACAGGATTCTACACCAAGGGCTCACCTTATAAAGAAACAAATGTCTGCATGGTTTGACAGGGAAACCTTCCCCCTACTCTTGCCAAAAGAGTGCCACTGCTACCCTGTTCCACCAAATTCCACATTTCCACATTCATTCCTTTGGTTTGGATTAAATAATAGCTTCATACATTTTTTATTGTTGTTGCTGTTAGCTCTAGAGCAGGTATGGGGAACCTTCTGGCTTCCAAGTCACACATGGCCTCCTAGGTCCTTGAGTATGACCTTTTGACCTGGTCCAAGTTTTACAGAACAAAAAATTTTTAAGGGAATTTGTTCTATGAAGATTGGATTCAGTCAAAGGGCTGCACTTGAGGACCTAGAAGGTCACATATGGCTTCAAGGCTGCCAGATTCCCCACTCCTGCTCTAGACTCTTGATTCCATCAGTGTTGGAAATTCCTTATACTTATCCTTTGTAATTTAGAGTCTTAGAGAGTTGCTTGGAAGAATTCAAAGTTTAGGGATTTGTCTGTGGTCACACAATTAGTATGTGTCTAAGACAGGACTCAAACACATGTCTTGCTGAGGCTAAGTCTACCGTCTTCTCCACTGTGTCATGCTGATCTCATTTGTCTGTATCAAAGCAAAAATATCTCCTAGTGACACATTCTGTTGCCAGTGGCTGCCAGTGGCACCAGAACCTAGATCTAAGGTCAAGAAAATGAAATTTCTCATCCTGGTTCTGCAATGAACCAGAGAGATGACCATGGACAATTCACGATTTCTCTGAACCTCAGTCTGTTCAGCTATGAAAAAGAGTAGGATAGCATTCCACTGTTTGCCTCTCAGGTTCCTAGGGTCTAACTGAAAAAATATATACATACATACATACATAAACACACACATATTTGAAATCTCTTTGGGAACTAAAATGTGCCATACATGCACAGGGTATTTTCACTTTTAAAAGCTGCCAGCAATGATGGATCACTGCCGTACTAGTGAGAAATGAGCAATGTCCTGGAATCTTGTGCTTGCTCTATAGGATTTATCTGCAAGATAAGAGGGTTGGATTAATATCCTCTTAGTTCCCTTCCAGCTCAAAAATCTATTATCCTTAACCAAGTAGTATTTATGAAGCAGACCACATATGAACAAATCCATCAGCCATTAAAGCAGATAAAGCACCAACACCTCCTTACAACCTTGGCCATGGCCAACAGGTTCCATTTTGAATCTGATCCATCGAATATGTGTAAGAACTCAGCAAACACAGAAGACAAAGAAAATTATGACAGATTCAGGAAGCCCAAGTCTGAAGCAAAAGGTAAGCCTTAACACAAGGATGGATCTAATCTCATCCATGTGAGTATTTGGTGAGAACTAGTAACTGTCCATACCTACTCAATGGGTGCAGTCCTTGTACATACATTTCCATAGACCATCCATAGACGATCCACCCAATGTGTCCAGTATCTTCTTCTGATGACTCTCCCCAATCCCAATATTTCACAGACAATTACGTGAATCACTCATCTAACACGTATGCTTCCTTTCTATTTTTCACTCCCATTAGATGACCTGCTTTTTCCTCCTTTTCCATTCACACACATCTTTGATGATGTCATCTTTTGGCCAGTTTTTATGCAAGTGTTATCATTAGTAACTTGCCTTAGCCTATTAAAGCATTTCTACCACTGTAGCTCTTTCCATGGCCCTTGAGTTTCCAGCAATTCAAAACCTTCAAAGATCATGGTGTCCCATAATACCCAGAGACATCACAGAACTAGAACAATCTTAGTAGGAAAAAAGATCTACTCAGAAAACAGAGAACAATTTGGGATCACTGACAGCACTGCCATTTTCCAAATGTGATCCAGTGCCTTCTCTTCCTCTTGGTCAACTCAGTCCCAGTTCATTTTCCATTGCTGGTGGACTAGAGCCATAGCAAAGGTGGGGACACCAGGGTTTTGCTTCAAGGTAGTATATTTAGAAGTCACCAGCAAAACTATCTTAAGTCACAATTCCTTCTCTACCAAATAGTACCACCCTAGTGGTAGCAAATTCAGTCTCCCCTTCTTCCCAGTAGGACCTTCCTCTCCCTTCATCAGCTTTAAAAATTCCAAGTGTGCTGGGAGACTGACCCCATTCAGTGGCTACGTGATGAGTAACAGATCACTCTGTCAATTTTCCCCCCAACCCCAATGCTACTGTCCCAGGTACAAAAAAATGCTAGATAGAGCTTTGACAATGCCCATCCAAGATAGATATACTGTTGGACTAGCTCAAAAAGACTCCTCGTTTCAACTGCATAACCCAGTCTGGGCAAGATAGAAACAATCAACAAACATGTATTAAGTACTAACTATGTGCCAGGCATTGTTCTCTGGAGATAAAAATAATTTACAAATGAAATCACTCCTGTATTTCACCAGTGGCCAAAAATGTCATGGAACCCATGCTAGAACTGATGTAACATGATGACAGGAGATTCCCAACCTTTCCAAACATTCCAACCAGCCAAGAGAAAAATGGCTTCAGGACTTCTGGGTAAGGTTTGCCAAGGATTGTGTAGTCCCCACTCTCTCCTTATCCATCTCCTGTCTTTCTTCAGCTCTCTAGATGAAACAAGGGAATCCTCCATCTTTCCAGGAAGTTTAGTATTTGAGTTAATGTTTCCCGATGTCACCTTCATCCTTTAAGTTATTTGATAACGATAAATTAAGCACTTCCCCCACGACATTTGAGTTGGGCCTCCTTGCACATTTGGAAATCAATCAGCTATTAGTGAAAAGACCATTTATCTTTCAGAGTTGCACACAGAGGAAGCACCGAGGTGTAAATATTCATAATTATCTGCATATGTCACTGGAAATGGTTTGAGTTGATGTTTTTAACAGTGGCTGGATATGGGATTTTCTGTTCTTCCTGAGTTCTCTGGAATACCTTGGCTAAGGGAGATATTGAAAAAAATAATTTTAAGAAAAGTAAACTTTTTTCACTCTTGGATCAAGTTTTCATCCACCAACAAAGACTTCTTCTGGAGTTTTACCAGAGAGAGGGGTTGACATTGGGCTCTTGGGGATTCTGAAAGCACTAGCAGCCCCCATCCCAGATGGATAGACTTTGAGTATTGGCCTGGTGATGGGATTTATGTCTGTCTTCTGAGGACCAGCCTGGCTGAGTTGGAGACACTCATCACTAGGATGGACAGACAGTGATGGATTCTATTTATTCATTTTCATTAGAAATTCTGTGATAGCAATTCACATTGAAAACCATGTGCTGAGTTGCAGAGGGAGTATGATCTGTGTCAGTGAGGGGAATATCCACAATGTTGGCTATCATTGTGAAACCTAAGTACTAAACTTTCATAGCAAAGACAAACATGGTCCCCACCCATATGGAGCAAAGGAGAATGGTCCAGTGGAAAGAGCATCAGATTTACAGTCTGAGGACTGCAAAGCTCTGCTCACTACTGTTGGCCTGACTGTGGGTCAGTCATTTGCCTTCTCTGGATTTCAATTTCCTCACCCATAAAATGAAAGGTTTGAACAAGATGTCCACCAAGGGCTTATCCAATTCAAAATCTATGAATTGGTGACTGCTCAAAACACCCATATATTAAATCACAAAAAAATTTACTTTTGAACTAATAAAAAGTCTAATTTTAAAAGTATTTTATAATTGATACACTTTATTGTTTTTGACGAGATCATAATTTCTAACTGGATTAGCAAAACTCACTTTTGTAAATGTGTAAAAATGAGATGCTGTTAAAGATTGTGTGGGGTAGTGATAGCGGGCCAGCCTTGGATTGGAATGGAATGTGATAGAGCAAAATAGGGTGGGGAGAGATATAAAAAGAAATACATATGTGTTTATATTTCACATATAAGCCTATATCTATATCTATCTATATCGAGAGAGAGATGATAAATAGATGATTGATAGATAGATAGATGGTAGATAAGACAGAGATAGACAGACAGATACACAGATACACAGATAGATATATATATACATAACTGCATTTTAATACATTTGGACTTCTTTATAATGCTATGTATTTTATTTCATGAATTTAAAACCATCATTCTGAGAAGGGTCCTTCACCTTTATCTGCTACTAAAGGGGACAATGACATGTACACAAAAAAGTAACAACTGCTAAAAGGGAAGACAACATATATAATGTTGTAACAATAGTGCAATATTCACAGCACCCACGGTGGTTATGAATATGCTGGTATAGTTGTGAATCACAAAATGTAACAGACTCTCCACATGGAGGGCATTTATTCAAATACTAGAAAACTAAGTCCCAGAACCAGAAAGCCAAAGTCATTAGAGTAGCCACGAAGTTGGTACACATGGTTAATGCAGTGAACACCCACATTCCCAAGCCTTCACAAAAGAACAAGCTCCCTCAAGCAGGGATCCTCCTCTCTCACTCACAGTAGCTCCTCAGCCTGGTTCTTTGAAGTTCTCAGCAGAAGTTCCCAAAAGAAAGGTCTCAGCAAAAGCTCCAGTCTCCAGATGCTCACTGAGAGAAATTCTGACTTTTCCAGCTGGGATTTTTCCTTATATACAGAATTTCTCCTCCCTGTTCAGCCCCTTCCTGTTATGTCAGCAATTTCCTCCCAAGATGTTAACTACTTCTGTGTTAATTAAATAGCTTAAACAAGGTGTTAACTTGAAACAAGGTGCTAAGCACCTGCTTACTTGCCAATACAAAGGAGCATGGAAAATCTTCAGATTCCATCAACATTACAAATGTGTACAAATATAAGTGTATGAATGTAGAGAAACTGAATCTAGGGAACCCTGTAGTGATACATGTATGCTTCTGAAGAATTGTAGGGGGATTCCTATCTGGGCTTGCACAGTGGAGGAGGTGACCTGAAAGGGGCCCTGCAACTCTTAGGTATCTGTGTTTGAAGCCTGATGAATGCATAGGTTAGGCATTCTGTCCTGCTTACACCTTTAGTTCATGTAGTGTATTAGCTTCTTCACAAACTCAAATTCAATCATGCATACAAAGTGCTTTTCAAGCCTTAAAGGGGGGTTAGATACATGTAATTTATTGTTATTCTTATTAACCCATACCAAAACTAATAGAGTCCAAATGAAACATTTTCTCAGATCGGTTTATAGTTCTCAGTTCTTCATTAATCCACCTTCTAGTAGGTTGAGAGTAGCATTACCCTCCACTTTTTTCACTGTAGAGCAGTGGTTCTCAACCTGTGCGTTATGTTCAATTTGTAACAATGAAAATAC
>CM053592.1:172026009-172039847 GCA_028646515.1 Pseudochirops corinnae
ACACACACACACACACACACACACACACACACACACATTTCCTACTTCATTAGAAGCAGTAGACAGTAGACTCCATTCCATGTGAGAGGGCCACCATTCAGCACAGTACCTGGAAGTCTTTCAGCTATGCATCTGACTTCATTGATCAGCCAGGTAATAATAAACCACAAGTCAGTTTGGGATTCCAAGGGCTCATTTTAAAAAGTTCACTTTTTGGTCCTCCTAGCTCCACCACTGTCCCACCCCATCCCCCAGCCTTAGCTGGGTCCCATTTTTTCTCTTTCCAGATGAAAGCTAAAAACCTTTGATTGTATTGATCTCCACTAGGTGCAAACTCTGCCAGCGCTTTTGTTTCCATCATCCAAACAAGGAGGATAAAAATCACAAGGCAGTAGGAGTATCTGCAAGTTTTAACAAGACTCTAGAGCTGAACAGAGACATTCAGGCAGACAGACAATCAAAGGATCAGTCTTAATTAGTAGGAGAAAATGGAGTTGAAAGAAAAGGCTATGGGAAGTCAATTGTCTGGAGCTGCTGCCCAATTCTTCTTAAATGCTGCACTCCCTGGGATAAAATTACTCTGGCTCAGACTTTTGGTGATTGCAATTGCCTGTCACACGTGGAGAGTGTTTAAGGACCATCCTTAGCAGTGGCTTTTCCAGGCTTGCATACATAGCAGCCCTACATATAGCCCAGACCTATACAACTTGGAAGTAGCTAGGGGCCAAAATTAAAATAGGCTAACCTTCTTTGGACTGCAGATAGGTTTTTAGAGACAGTTGGTTGCCGCAGGTCACTTGACAAACAGGAAAGAGGGCACCATAGTGACTAGTGGAAAGTGAGTTAAGCGCAGCATGGACAGAGCACTTGTAACATCTTTTCTTTCTTTCGCATACTCTACATTTTTCTTGGACCACCTGAAATTCTTTGGGGGTCCATGAGCAGGCCCTATGTTGTGCAGGTCTGACATAGCCCATCATCTTGCTGTTGAGGGGAGGCCTGGGGACAACAGTCAAATTGAATTGTTTTAAAACTGCAACTTGGTGCCTTTGAAGGGAAAAGATAATAGTCCCTGCCCCCTCTTCCTTTTAAGACAGAAAGTCATGTCAGGAATTTAGAAATCAAGGTTACATTTAAACAATTCAAAGTTTACGTTGATCTCTTGACACTGGTCTACTTAATAATTTTAGAGGGAGATAGGGAAAGTGTCAATGGGATGAAGCTCTTACTGCCATAACCAAAATGGTCAGGCCATGGTCTCTGTCCCAAAATATGGCTGTTAATGGCAGGATGGTAAATAGAAGTTTGACCCTGGAGCTCAAGCTTGGGAAGGTCTGGGTTCCAATTCTAACTCTGGTGGGCAAGTCACTTAACCAATCAGTGCCCCCATACAGCCTCCTAAGACTATAAGATACTGAAGAGTCATTGATTTGTCAGTAGAGGGAATTTTCACACCAGGGGTTCCCTACATTGATTAAATCATTGGTCTTCTATGTGTGGGACTTATATAGTAGTAGTAGTAGCAGCAACAGTAATAGTAGCAGCAGCAGCAGCAGCAGTAATAATAGTAGTAGTAGTAGTAGTAGTAGTAGTAGTAGTAGTAGTAGTAGTAGTAGCAGCAGCAGCAGCAACAGTAGTAGTAGTAGTAGCAGCAGTAATGGTAGTAGTAGCAACAGCTAGAGTTTACATGCCATTGTAACTTTCCAGAGAACTTTACAAATATTATCTCATTTTATCCTAATAAAACCCTGAGAGGTAGGTGGTGTTCATTATTATTATTATTATTATTATTATTATTATTATTATTCCCATTTTACAGATAAGGAAATTGAGGCAGTAAGAAATTCAGTGACTTGGCCAACCCACATAGCCAGTCAGTGTCCAAGGTCAGATTTAGAAGTCAGATCTTCCTGACGCTAGTCTAGATTCTTTCACTCTAACTACTTCACCATCTAACTGCCTAGCTGGCAACCTCCTCTAGCCAAATCATAGCTGAGAATAATGAAGGGAACCAAGCGGAGCCCAGAGCACCAGATGAGATGTCTTAAAGCCTGTGCAGGCTCTTCTTAGAGTCTGACTACTTTTACTTTGTGCACTTTTTAGCCACCCCCTAGCATTTTTGTGGGGGGCAGAGGATATATGGCTACCACACCCACAATGGATTAGAATACCTCATTTCAAAAGAGGGGAAAACTGGTACAGTAATAAGTACAAAGTGACAGATGGAAAAAAGACAAGGGGGAAAACGAACAAAAAAGCAGACACTAAAATTCACAAAACCCAACAGCTTGGGGCCAGTTGGTGCAGGGGCAAAGGGCTAAGATACACATCAGACAACCCTGAGGCATCCTGAGGTCTATAATCACAAATGGGTCATCAGTAAGAGATGGAATAATGTTTCTTTTGTGGAATGTGTGTAGATTTTTTGTGACAAATATCCAAAACTTTTTGTTTTTAGTTTAAATGCTTAAAAGGATAAACCTTCAGCTAGCTGGAACAGCTTGTTTTCCCATGGTTGTAGTAACTGAGGGTGATAGTACCACAATCGTCCTGTAATAATAAACAATGAGCAAGCATCTAATCCAAACACAGGTGTTTTTCACACCACGGTGATTCACACATAAACAGTATGGACAAAGAGAGTACCCAGCCTCCTTTGTGTTGGTCTACAAATGTGCTTCAGCCCTATAATTAAAACCAAAACCAGCAATATCCATCAAATCTTGTTACCATGAAGACTGGTTTAACAGAAATCACTTCACTGGTGTAAGGATTCCCAAGCCCTAGGCAGTAATAGCTCGTTTAGTTCCTGTACAATCCATTACCTTCTTGAAAGCATTACTCTAGCTTCTCATTATGGTTGGAGGTGACTCTGGGTTCTTCAATCAATCAACCAATTGGGTCAACCAGTCAACATTTATTTATTAAGTGACTGAATGAAGAAATGAATGAATTAAAAGACATTAATTTGCTATATGCCAAGCACTGTGCTAAGGGGGGAGGGAGGAATGAACAGATAGAAATAAGAAAGCCAGATGATCCCTGTCCTCAGGGAGCATACATTCTAACAGCAGGAGTCAAATCAGAGAGGAGGTGTTGCTGTTTGTCCTTTGTTCTCGAAGAGCACCATGACATCCCAAAGGTGATGCCCCGACTTGCAGGTGAATTGGATTTAAATCAGGGAGGGTTGTGCAAAGCCAGCCAAGCTCACTTTGTCCTCCAGAGCAATCTGAGTCCAGTGGCAAAATATGGATCAGGATGACTGGAGATGGCCCCCAGAGAGGAGCTAGGGTTTGGGGGAAAAGGACAGCACTAAGTATCAAAGACAAAAAATAAAACTCTCTACCCTCAATGAATTTGCTTTCTACAAGAAGAGATAACACGTACACATGTAAGTGTGTGCAAAAAAGTACATAATAAATATATACAGGAATCTGGAGGAGGCTAGGATTCTGTAGAGGAGGGATGAGAGAGAAGTCCAATCTAGACACACACAAAAATGACTACAAAGGCATGGAGACAGGGCAGAATGATGTGCGTGAGAAACAGCAAGCCAGCCACTTTGGCTATTTTAGATAGTAAATGAAAGGGAGTCATTTGTTATTAGCCTGGAAAGGTAAATCAGAGCCAGGCTGTGAAAGACCTTCAAAGCCAAACAAACTAGTTTGTATTCGATCCAGAGACAAATAGAAAGTATGGAATCTATTGAGCAGAGGATTGACATGGTCAGATCTGTACTTTAGCAACATCACTTTGGTGTCTGTGTAGACAATAGATTTAAGTGGGGAAACACTTGAGTCTCTGGAGTTCGATTTAAAGGGAATTATAATAATCCTGGGAAGAGCTGGGTAGGGTCTGAATGAGCATGGTACCTATGAAACTGCCAAAAAGAAAAAAAAGAGGAATTGATATAGTGTGGAAGTATAATCAACCATAACTGGCCAATGGATTGGGTGTGTGGGATGAAGGGAAATGACTTGTTGACGATGCCTCGTGACTAGGAGAATGGTGAGACCCTTGACATACATATGGAAGTCCAAAAGAAGAGAAGGTCTGGGGGGAAAGATGATGATTTCTGTTTTGAACATATTGAGTCTGAGATGCCAATAAGATGTCTGGTTGCAAAAGCCCAGTAGAGAGTTGGTGAAATTGGACAGGCTGTCAGCCTTGCTGGAAGTCTGACAGCCTTTGAGACCCAGAGATAGGGTGTATGTTCATTGTCTGAGGGCCAGTCTAATTATGTTTGAAAGGGTTCATTACCAGAAGGCTAGTTATCCAGTAATGACTTTTTCAGTTATATTCTCCCTTGATAGAATTTAAGTGCCTTGAAGGCAGGTCCCATATTTTTTTTTTTTTTTTTGCCTTTGCGTCTCAGAAACTTAATACCTGGCACATTTTAGATGCTTAATAAATGTTTGTTAATTGATTGGTTGATTGGCACTGAATCTTCATTGATCTGCCTTATTTTGATGGCCATGATCAGATGGGTGATGAGTGCTACATTTCTCTTTAATTTCTTTTTAGTTCAAATTTTTTCATGACTACAATGCTAACAACACACTGTAAAATCCTTAACAACAGGAAAGATTAAAGCATAATTCACTCTTGAGAATGACATAAGCAGTAATAGGAAAAAGGGAGGGAAGTGGCCCAATGCCTCTGTTTGCTAATGTCTGGCCTCCAACCCAGACTTAGATCAGACTTGAGAGGAGTTCATAAATTCTCAACACTTCCCAACATGAGGTGACAATTGGTGTCCCCTCCATAACTCAGACTGAAAAGTGTGGTTTGTGGCATGTGTGCCCATTAGCAGAATATATTCTCTTCTTCTTTGTAAAAACATCTTTTCCAGGCTTTGAGAGAAAAAAAAAAATTCCATGTCCCAAGTAAGGAAGAGAGATGTGTTTTGCTTGGCTCCTGCGGAGTTCAAGTGTTTCTCTGACTGGGAGGTGTGTTCCCTGACTCACCATTTTGTTAAGACAGCTGGAGAGAGAAGGTGTTAATTAGAAGCCAGTTTTCAAGATCTGGTTTCTCTCACAACATATCCTGGCTTTGGAAATGTGGTTAGGGTGAGATGTGTGCAATGAGGGGCAGTATAGGACTCTTGCCTGGGAATTCTGGGAATCCTAAAAGAATATCTATAAAAGAAAATTGTAAAGTCCTTTCTGATTCCTTAGCATGATATCATAGTGACCCTGAGTTCAACCTACTTTACGAAGAAAAACTCCTGATAGGAAAGCAAGTGTTCCTTTTAGACTGGAAGAAAACTGACTTTTCTCAGATATATGAGCACTTCACACTTAGAATGAATGACCAGTGTTGGATTTGAACTGTTTGTTCAAAGTGGCCACATTTTGCTATAATTATATGTAGCACCTGGGGGTTCATATCTTTTAGTCAGAAAGTTAGGTTCTTAACAAACTCTGTCATCATCAGATGAGGGGGAGAAAAGCCCTCAGTTGCTTTCTTTCCATGAAAATAGGGAGATGAGTCAGCTCTGAGAATATTAGCCTCTAGGGCCCTATGTCTTGTGGGATAGAGAGCCTCCAGCCAGCTAATTAGAGTATTCAGGCATTTAATCTGTCTTTGAATCTACATCTTCCTGCTAGCAAGATCAATGTCTCAGTCCCAAGATTCTATCTGGCTCGGAATCAGAAAATTCTTTCGTTCCCATGGATCCTGATGGCCAATCTGCATTCCACTCAGATCATTTCATGTTGTGACTTCTGACAAATTGCAAAGAGTGTTTTAAGTGCAAAATACTGTATGATGCTGCCTGTGTAAATTGGACAATTGACTCCTCCTCCTTGGGCCAGGATTTCTTTTTCTAATTTCCATATTTTTTTTAAATTATTTATTTTTAACATTATTTTAAAAAAGTTTTCAGTTTCAAATTATTTTCCTTTTTGCATGCCCCTCCCCAACTCACTGAGAAGGCAAGCAATATGATATTAATTATACATGTGAAATCATGTAAAACATTTCCATATTAGCCATGTTGCAAGAAAAATAAAGAAAGTGAGAAAATTCTACTTTAATCTGCACACAGAGTTTATCAGTTCTCTCTCTGAAAGTGAATAGCATTTTTTGTCATGGGTCCTTTGGAATTGTCTTAGATCATTATATTGATCAGAGTAGCCAAACCATTTACAGTTGATCATCACACAATATTGCTGTTCTGGTGTAAAATGTTCTCCTGGTTCTGTTTCATTTGTCTTTGTATGAGTTCACGTAAGTTTCCTCAGGTTCTTTTGAAATGATCTTGTTCCTCATTTTTTATAGTACCAGTAGTATTCCATCACAATCATATACAAAAACTTGGTCAGCCACTCCCCAATTATAGTACATCCCCTCAATTTCCAGTTCTTTGTTACCACAAAAAAGAGCTGCTATAATTTTTTTTTGGACAAATAGGTTCTTTTCTCTTTTCTTTTCCTTGATCTCTTTGAGATACAGACCTTGTAGTGGTATTGCTGGGTCAGAAGGTATGTACAGTTTTCTAGCCTTTTGGGCATAGTTCCAGATTGTTCTCTGAAATGGTCAGACTGCTTCACAACTCCACCAACAGTGCATTAGTGTCCCTATTTTTCCACATTCCCTCCAGCATTCATCATTGTCCTTTTCTGTAATGTTAACCAGTCTGAGAGATATGAGGTGATACCTCAGAGTTGTTTTAATTTGTTTTAATTTGTCTTTCTCTAATCAACAATGATTCAGAGCATTTTCATATGACTATAGATAGCTTTGATTTCTTCTGAGAACTGCTTGTTTATATCCTTTGACCATTTATCAATTAGTGAATGTCTCTTATTTTTTTTATAAATTTGACTCCATTACCTCTATATTTGAAAAATTAGGCCTTTATCAGAGAAATTCTGTAAAAAAAAAAAATTTCTCCCAGTTTCCTGCTTTCCTTCTAATTTTGGTCTCATTGGTTTTGTTTGTACAAAAACTTTTTTTAATATCATGTAATCAATTTTACTTCCTGTGATCCTTTCTATATCTTATTTAGTCAAAAACTCTTCCCTTGTCCACAGATCTGAAAGAAAAAGTTTTCTACACTCCTCTAATTTGTTTATGATATCACCCTTCATGTCTAAATAATATATATCCATTTTGGATTCACCTCAGTAAACAATGTGAGATACTGGTCTATGACTAGTGTCTGCCAAATGGCTTTCCAGTTTTCCCAAACAGTTTTTCCCAAATAGTGAGTTCTTACCCCCCAAATCATGTATCTTTAGGTTTATCAAACACTAGATTTCTATCATCGTTTATTGCTGTGTATTATGTACACACTGATTCCACTGATCCACCACTCTATTTCTTAATCAGTACAGGATTATTTTGATAATTGCCATTTGTAATAGAGCTGAAAATATGGTACTGCTAGGGCCTCAGATTTCTCATCTGCATAAAAATGACATTATAATAATTAGCTCATTTTAATCCCAAGGGCAAGGACCCTCTTCTGCAGTTTTAGAGAGTTTAGATGAAAATGTGTAATTTCAATCCCTCTGAACCCCCAATTTAGAAGAAACTCATATTTAGGAAAACATCGGTCTCTCTGCTTAAATTTACTTTTATTATCCATCTTTACTTAACACCTATATTCTTTGTCATTGAGGCAAAAATCAAGTTACTAGAAACATTTAGGTAATGAAAGTGCAGATTACTTTATATTTGCTGTGGGTAGACTAACATCAGGAGGGGAAACAAGGGAAAGAATAGACGTTTTTCCTCTGTACTATCTTCGGTCCTTGAGTAGGTGGGTACACAGGTGGCATTGGCCCACTCTAAGATGCCTGTAGAGCCAATGACTGTCCTCAATATCTCCTTTCTCTCTCACAACTCAATCCGATCCTCTCTTTTTCTTTTCACTGATTGACTCAATGACCCTGCTCCTTCCTCTTAGTGTCCAGACCTTCAGAAATTTCTCTCTCTGGTCCTGAAATAACTCCTTTCTTTTACACAAATTCCTCAGGGTATGACCAGACACAATGGCTTTGATTGATTCAAGGAAGTGTACAAGCTCAGTTTTTGCTGTCCTTTTGATTCAATCAAGAAGTGTACTGTTTACTTAAAGAAAGTAATTGCTTTTAATTGGGTGAGATAACTAATGTCTCCCTACCCTTACCTCTACAAAATGAGAGAGTGGATGAAAAAGCCTTTGAAGTCCCTTCCAATGTTAGATTTACTATGCCCTAGGCTTTGGGTCTCCTATAGAAATGAATTTGAGCAAGTAAAGAAAGTAAGATAAAATAGTGAGGTCCCTGCCTTCCTCTTGGCTGACATTGTGCATATATGGTGGCAACAAGCCTTTGGATTTATCTTTAATTATCCTGCACTAAAATCCTTCTTCAATGCCTCAGTATGGTAGGAGTGCATCCCTCAGGCTTCAGAGACTTTGATCTATCAGATCCACCAAAGGTGTAAGGCTTTGAGAATGGCCTTGACAATGAATAGACTGTGTCCAAGGACCTGCCTAACTGAACCCAAAGAAGTCTGTTACTAGGTGGCCTCCACATGGTGCAGTTTTTTTACCCATCACAAACCACCAAGATCATTCTCTAAAGTATTGCTGTCTGTCTGAGGGAAGGTAGGATCCTCCACTAATGAAATTAAGTCTCTTCAAGGTATTGAGGTAAATGATGGGAGATGTTGCCTAGGGGATAGAGAGCTAGCCTCCTTTGGGTTCTGGTTCTTCCAGTGACACCTACTAGCTATATGACACTTGGCAAGTCATGTGCCAGACAACTCTGAAAGATTATAAATTGCAGAGCAAATGTTGGTCTGCATCATCAGAAGCTACATCGATGAAATTTCAGGTCCTCTCCTTTCCTTGAAGCAAATACACAGTTATAAACCCCAGAAGCTAGGTGGCTTAGGTCGCGACCCCTTTGGGGGTCGAACAACCCTTTCACAGGAGTCACCTAAGACCGTGGGAAAACACATATTTCCCATGGTCTTAGGAACCAAGACACCGCTCCTCTAACTGTCTCCAGGCAGGTCCGCCCACATGCAGATACACACATATGAATATTAAAGGATCATGGCATTAGGAAGGTTGAGAACCACTGGGATAAAGCAAAAGGTCTAGAGTCAGGAAGACCTGAGTTCAAATCTGTCCTCAGACACTTACTAGCTATGTGGCCCTGGGCAAGTTATGTAACCCTGTTTGCCTCAGTTTCCTCATCTGTAAAACTGAGCCAGAGAAGGCAATGGCAAACCCCTCCTGGGTCCTTGCCAAGACAACCTCAAATGGGGTCACAGAGAGTCAAGCATAATTAAAATGACTGGGTGATAAAAATTCCCATGGAATGAAGAAGTATAAAGGGGCTGCAGTCTTTCTTAGTGAAAAACTACCCACATTGAAGAACTGAAAGATTCATCTAAGAATTTCCAGGCCTCCACACTAGAGCATTTCACCAATGCCCAAATTCTGCTCATCCATTTATACAGGCTACTCAGTTGTGTGCATGCCCAGGAATCTGAGGAAAGGCCCTAAATTGAATTCTCCTCAGGTATCATAGCAAAGCAGATTCTAATTTAGGCATTGGTGGGTGAGCTGATTCCTGAGGTCCCTTCCAAATCTGAATTCTATGATAGGATTCTCTCCCCACTTCCTTGGTTAGATCAAGTAAAGGTATTTCAGAGAAGAGTGTACTAAATGGAGTCCCCACCATGTTGTAAGCATCAAACACATCCCAGGGTGGGAGGGGATATTTTTAAAGGCCTCACAGTCATTCAATCCATCCTGGAGCCTGCAATTGGGCTGTTTCTCAGAAGTATTTATCCCCGGCTTTCTTTCCAATCCGGTCAATGACTTTGAGGTCAGTTGATGACCACCCTTGGAGAGGAAGGCTTTGAAAAGACTCCCTGATAATCACTGGCAGCCTCATGAGGATGTACAACTGGTGTGTATCTTCCAGGCTTGCTCCATTGTTCATTGTCAGAATTGCAGACAAAATAGAGGATCTGGGCTGGTTCACCAGGCAGTCAGAAGTGATCCAGAGTTCAGGCTTTTGATTTCCCTCCTCTTGCTCCTTTTTGTGCCCCTACCTTCCTTCTTTCCCCCTCCCACCTTTCCTCTCTTCCGCTTTTTCCATCTGGAAACCATGTAGCCTCATGAATTCCAGGCACAAATGCTCAGATTTCAGATGTTTGGGAAATTTTGCTGCTTGGGTCATTCTTTGGTGGGAGAAGAATTCAGTTTAGGAGGAAGAACAGCTGAGACCCTTCTGCAGGAGAAAAAATAAATAAATATAGAACAAAAGTGGGGGTGGGACAAGGGAGAGACTGGCTTATTCCCCCACTGGCCCAGTTGGGAAAACCACACACAATGTAAGCCTTCAGGAGAAAATGGTTCTGATTCTCCTGGGAAGATATTAAAAGGAAAAACAATGCCTTTACTTGTAAAAAGGATGCTTCTCTTCCTTCTGAGATAGAAACATGCAACCCACTTCTTGCTCCCTGATTCAGATAATACAGTTTAATTGATTTTGTATGTGCCTGTGCAGTGGCGTCCATGAAGCAGGCCCAAGAGTGATGGGCTGAAGCCGAGAAGTGAAATTTAGAAAATTAAGGGTGAAACTCCCCAGGACGGAACCACAGTCAGATCTCCCAGGACAGTTGGAAAGCCTCCAGTCTCCCTTTGGAAAGCCTGCTGGAGAAAGCAACTGGCACCAGCCTGCAGAGAACAATTGGACCCTGTCAGGGTGGGTGATGGATGGAGTAGCTCCCTCCAGCTCCAATGTGGGCAGCTTCCCTCCTCTGCCTCTATAATTGAGCCAGGGCCAGATCAGACGGGAGTTGAGGCTGATCTTCCGGCTCCCCCTTTAGGCTCTCTACGTGGAGATAGATACTTCTCTCCTCACCAAGGCTTTCACATTTCCTACCATACAACCTCTCACTTCTACATGAAGAGGCATCCATGAATAGTGAGAGGTCGTGTGGTATGGTGGCCTGAATGGAACGGATCCTGGGGTTACAAATTCCTCCTCTACTATACATTATCAGTGTGACATTGGAGAAGTCACTTAATTTGCAGCTTCATCATTTGTAAAAAGATGGGGTTGGACCAGATGGCTCCTGCGGGGAGGGATGGTGGGGCTTCAGTTCTTGATCTAGAATCCCCCCAATGTCCTCCTTGGGCTTTGATTTCTTCATCTGTAAAATGAGAGGAGAGAAGCAACTGGTCCACGTGGTCTCCAAGGTCCCTTCCAACTCTTCATCTATGATTCTATCATTCTAGGAGAGTCGTTCATTAGCTCCACACCAGGACATGCTTAATGTGCAGTGGTACAGAGGGCCTCCCCCCAATTCTGCCCCCATCCTTACCCTTCTTCTTAAGCAGGAGATAAGGAGGGGCAGGTGAAGGCACTGTTCACAGTCCAAATGGTAAGTGTCTTTGTGGTAGTGAAACTCTGCTCCAAGGACCTGGGCAGAAACAGGCAGGAAGCATCTCTCTTGGTCTCTCCTCTTCCACCCCAATAAATTTCTGGCTTGAGTATGTTTGGGCCATTCCCTTTAAAGCTAAAGGACAGCATCTCTTTGGCACATGTCCCTGGTCCCAGGTCTCTGATCCGGGAGCTCACCCGGACATTAGTATTCAGCCTGAGTGCTGCCGCGCAAATGCCATAATAGCTTTGAACTAGCCGCTGTTTGTCTCGCCGGGTGGTACCATCTGTGCGCAGCGGTCGCTCCTGTTGGGCTGAAGCCACTGTGGAGAAGGAATGAGTCCAGGGAGGGGGCTCAACTCATTGGTTTGGGGTGTATGCTCTGGCAAGCCAGAACCTCTCCCTCTCCTTCTCTCTCTCTCTCTGTCTCTCTC
The DNA here is from genome assembly GCA_028646515.1 of Pseudochirops corinnae. Lineage (NCBI taxonomy): Eukaryota > Metazoa > Chordata > Mammalia > Diprotodontia > Pseudocheiridae > Pseudochirops > Pseudochirops corinnae. Next base: position 172,037,843 of record CM053592.1, read on the forward strand.
TCTCTCTGTCTCTCTGTCTCTCTCTCTGTCTCTCTCTCTCTCTCTCTCTCTCTGTCTCTCTCTGTCTCTGTCTCTCTCTGTCTCTCTCTGTCTCTCTGTCTCTGTCTCTCTCTGTCTCTGTCTCTGTCTCTGTCTCTCTCGTCTCCTCTTTCTCCCTCTCTTCTCTTCTCTCTCTCTCTCTCCCTCTCTTCTCTCTTCTCTTTCTCTCCTCTCTCTCTCTCTACTATATCTTCCCTTTTTCTTCTCCCTCATTCCCTCTCTTTCTCCTCAAAATCCTCCTCTTCCTCTTCTCCTTTTCCTTCTCCTTTTCCTCCTCTCTTCCTCCTCCTTTTACTCTCATTCTAACACCCTCATTCATTTTCTTGGTCTCTCCATCTCCCACCACCCTCACCCCTTGTTCTCTCACACACCAAATTCTATCTGCGAAAGATCTGCTTGGAATAGAAGACAGAGCATTAGACTGCGTGTTTGAACCTAGCCTCTAATATGTGTTAGACCATGTGACCATGGACAATTTTACTATCTCTAAGTCTCAGTTTCTTCATCTGAAAAATTGGGGTAATGATATTTTCATAACATTCCTCATAGATGTTCTGAGAATCTACTGAAAACTGCTTTCATGACCTTGGATAAGTCACTGCCCTTCTGGATTTCAGTTTTCTCGTCTGTAAAATCAGTGGTATGAACAGTCATCTATGTATAAAGTGATGCGTGATGATTAATAAGTCAACGAGTGTGAAAGTTAGTTACTGCTAATAAAAGCCGGCCTTTACCTAATTGTTTAGGATTTCCAAAACGTCTTACGAATATTATCTCATTTGACCTGGGAGGTGAACGCTCATATTATCCCATTTCGTGGCTGAGGATACTGAAGCCAGAGGTGAAGTGACTTGCCTAGGATCACACAGTTTGCACATGTCGGAGGTAGGATTTGAACTCGGATCTTCTGACTATGGGACCCGTGGTCTGTCTACTACACCATCTATCATCATTATTATTATTATTAGGTATCTGGTGTCCAGAGGTTAAGTAACTTACACAAGGTCACACAGCTACTTTACTTTAAGGCAGGACTAAGACCCAGGATTCCTGATTCCCTGAATCTCTGTGGCTTCTTTAAGAAGCAACCATTCTAGACATGGCAACCCTGAGCATGTAAATCACTTAACATGATAACAGGCTACAATTCCCATTTTCTAAAGCCTCAGTGAGCTGGGGACAGGATCAGGACAGGAAAGAGCAACTTCAAATGTCCTGTTTGGGAGCAAAGGTGAAGGTGCCAGGGGCCCAAGGCAGGCAGCACTGGGGACTTCAGTTACACTATTAATTCATTAGAAGCAGCTGAGTGCAGAGTATTCTCAAATTGGAGTTTGGAAGACTTGGGTTCGAATTCTGTCTCTGTGTCACCAGCAGCAAAGGTTATAATGTCTCTTAAGTCTCTGCCTTCATTTACAAACTAGGATCTAGTTTATAAAGTCTTTTTGTTGTTTGTTTTTAAACTAAATTTTGTAAGTGCAGAAAGCCAAGGGGAGGAATCCCCTCATCCAGGTCCCAGTTCTGCCTTAAAGCAAAGTGGGTACTATGACCTTAGGTAAGGGGTATGGTCTCTCTGGAGCACCAGCGCAAACTGGCACCTGCTTTGTGACTTACAATCTTAGAAAGTTGCCTGGAACACAGGCTAAGCCCAGGGTCACCCACAGCCAGTTTGTGTCTAAGGCAGACCTTTCATCTAGTCTTCCTGACTCAGTCTCTACACCAAACTGCTTTTTACCATGACCATCTGCTGGGAACTGCTTCCATCCATGTAAACACAATCCTTCTCTAACAGTAACTAGGTCTTAGAAGGGTTTCCTGAAGCTCAGAGAGCTTACTGGATGTAACGATACTAGGATTTGAAGATCTTCCACGCCCCTTGAGCTTGCTGATGTAGCAGGAAGGGGTGGAGCAAGAGAACGCCGGAGCCAAGCTAGTCTCTGTGCGGTGCTGACTGGAAGCGGCGTCAGAG
>CM053592.1:172040347-172083853 GCA_028646515.1 Pseudochirops corinnae
TCAGTCTTCTGGTATTTAAATGAATGCACTATCTATATTTCTTATGTAGAGAGCCTGTTCTATTTTGTGATTAATAACTATATCAGCATATTTATAGTTACTGTAGGCATTGTGAATACTGCATTGCTGATACACTGGACTTGGCTAGGGTCACGAAGCCAGAATGTGTCAGAAGCTGGGCCTGAACCTGGGTCTTCCCGATTTCCAGCCCGGATATCAGTTAAGCTATGTAGCCTCCTAAAGGCATTAAGGGGCTCAAATGAGACAATATATGTTGTTCTTTGCAAACCCCTAATATAAATGCCAGATATTAACTTCCTCCTCTATTCCCTCTTGCCATCCTCTGTGGGTGTACGAACATGGGAACTGGTCTTTGTGTGGCTCCCCTGACCACTCTTTTTTCACCAGCCAACCTCAAGGAACCATTGTTGAACTGGGAAGTTGATGGCACTGTCATGCTGTCTGCATAAGGCCTCTGGTCGTTGCAAAGTCTGCAGATCATCTTGGGTTATGAGGTTGTCATGCAGTTGTAACCATTGTTTTATCGTTATTATTTTATCATTATTAACTATCATTAACCATTATTTAATCATTATCCCCATTTTCTGGCTTTAGAGAACTGAAGCATAAAACAAAAGAATGACTTAAAACCAACTGTATCGACAGTGGAAGACTCAATAGTCCCAGTTCTGCATTCCTCTCTCCAGTGGCTTAGCCACAAATCCTGCGTCACTTTGGGGCAAGACGTCTCTGTAAGTTTGCATTAGAGAGGGCTGTCTGCTTGTAAAGGAAGTGGAGACATGAGCATGGGTAAGCTGCATTAGCAGGCTGATTCTTCTATAGAAAACTCTAGCCAGTAGAAGAAATGTCCAAATCAAATTCCACCACTTGGTCAAGAGAGGCTGCAGCAGAAAGGTCACTCACTTCCAAGGGAGGGTGACTAAAATTCCCAGAAGACCAGAGACAACAACCTATAAAGACTGGTTAAGAGAGCTCGGTGCATTTAGCCTTCAGCTTAGTAGAATGGAAGGAGTACTGGTTTTGAAGTCAGGGGACCTGGATTCGAATCCTCAGGTCAAATCACTTAACGTCTTTGGGTCTTGGCTTCCCCCTCTGTAAAGTAGATAGGTGTGATGAGGTTGTCCTTTCCAGTCTTACATTCATGACCTATGAGATGCACCAACTAGCCAAGTATTTGCGAGGCTTTCACGTTGAAGAATGATGAAGTTTGTTCTTCTTGGCCTCAGAGGGCAGATCCTGGAGGAATGGGTGGGAATTTCAGGCAGACGGATGTAAGGGGAGAAGCTTTCTACAAATTAAAGCTATCCAAGAGGAGAATGAGCTGCCTTAGAAGGTAGTGATTCCCCCTGCTTGGAGGTCAAATGGAAGCTTAATGACCCACTCAGGTAGAGGTCAGCCTCTATGCCTCTGAATAGAGTATAATGGTTTCCACGGATAGGAGAAAGCCAGTTGGGATGAAAGAGGGGGCTCTGGGCAATTCTAAGAAATAAATCCCATCACTTGAAAGATTCTTCTTCTTCCTCCTTCTCCTTCTCCCTCTCCCTCTCCCTCTCCTTGAGAGGTTTATACAGCCTTGGTCATTAGGTGAAAGCAAATGATACCTTTCAAGAAACTCCTTGTTTCTTGAATCTCCCTTTTTTTTTTTTTTTTTTTTATCATTTTTGTTTTCTACTCTATCCCTTCCCCTGGACTGCCCAAGCTGGACAGCTAAGTGGCTCGGTGAACAAAACATCATGCCTATAGTCAGAAAGACTTGACTTCAAATCCAGTGTCAGCCACTTATTAGCTGGGTGACCCTAGGCAAGTCACTTATCCCCAATAGCCTCCGTTTCCTCATTTGTAAATTGAAGAAGGAAATGGCAAAGCACTCCAGTGTCTTTGCCAAGAAAACCCAAATGAGGTCAGGAAGACTCAGACATGACTGAAATGACTGAAAGACAAAATCCTGCCCAGAGACCCATTCCTTATGATAAAGCATAACACCCACTCTGGGGTCCTCTGGGTTACAGGCATTTAGATCACACAGTGGTTAGAGCTCTGGACCTGGAGTCAGGAAGACATGAGTTCAAATCCAGCCTCAGATACTTACTAGCTATGTGACCCTGGTCAAGTCACTTAACCTCTTTTTGCCTCGATTTTTTTAACTATAAAGTGGGGATCATAACAGTGTCTACTCCACAGGATCAAATGAGCTAAAGTTTGTAAAGTACTTAGCACAGCATCTGGCACTATACAGTAAGTGCTAGATCAATTCTTATTCCCTTCCCAAGTCCCCCAACCTGTACTCATACTTCCTTAATAGGTCCTCAGAGGGTGGCTACAACCTTGAGCTCTAGGGGTAACCCTGTGGGGCTATGCTTCTAATAATATAGCTCCTGGGCCCCATGAGAATGCTTAAAGGCTCTGAACCTAGGATTAGGAAGTTCCAAGTTCAAATCCCACCTAATGACTGTGTGACCCTGGGGAAGTCATTTAACCTGTCTTCCTCATGAAGGGCACAAGAACCCAGAGTGCCAAACAATGAGCAGAGCATGCAAATAGACAATTGACCAATTGATGGATTGAGCTCCCCAGTCCTAATTACTGCAAGATGCTCTTCAGAGCTGGCCCATTCTTGGTTGCGGTGGGTCTCTGCTGTTCAGCTGCTTTTCTGACAGCAGCACAAGAGAGATATGAGAATTGACCTCAGAAGGATGCCTGGAAAAGTGTGTTTTAGTTAAACGCAAGGCAGATAAAAGCAATAATGGATTTCACCAAGCCTGCTGTGCTTGGAACAGACGGCTACGCAAGAGAGTGGTCACACCATCAGTGTTTAGATTTGCAATCACAGCTTTCCTGCCGGCAATCATGAAATATGCTCCAAGATGCTAATGAGATGATGATGATTATTTTATCTGAAGGGCTCCAGTGTGTGTCACTCAAGCTGGAAAAACTAGTCTTGAAGAGTGAGGAGGGGTAGAGGTGAAGGACTTGGGTAAATCCAAAAGAAGAGATGAGAATAACTGAACTGGGCAAAGGGTGCTCAGAGAGCCAAGGGCCACTCATCGGGGATGGGCATCTTTGCCCTTAATGATGTTACTGCATCCCTTCAGGGGCCAAGAATCAGAGAAAGGAAAGGAGACAGCATGGCATAGTAGAAAGAGCATTGGCTTTGGGTTCAAATCGCTCTCTGAAGCATACTATGGGTGTAACCTCAGGCAAGTCCCAAATCCCTTGGACCTCAGTATCTTCATTTGTAAAATGAAAGGGTTGGACTAGAAAGTCCTGTCTAACTCTAAATCTACAGTTCTTTATCTCGAGTTTCCTCATTTGATAAATGAGGAATTTGGACAAGAGACCTCTGAGGTGCTTTCTAGTTCTAGAACTGTGATCTTACATAAAATGTTGAGTTATCAGGCTCTGGTCAAGAAACTGGGAAATCAATGGAGGAGCAGATTGGAGAGCAAACCACAGAATCAGAGAATGACAGGGCAAGATGGCACCTCAGAGGCCACCAGCTGGTCTACCCTGTGACTAAATAAGAATCCCCTTCTACAATATCACCTTGTTTGGGTTGGCCTCAATAAAGGGGACATCTAGATTTTATTTGAGGGTTCTTAATTTAAGAGGGAGTAGTGGATGGCTTTCAGGGAGTCCATGAATTTGAGTGGGAAAAAATTATATCATTCTTTTCTTTTTGGTGGAGGGGAAGGCAATCAAGGTTAAGTGACTTGCCCAGGAGTTTTCTTGGCAAAGACAGTGGAATGGTTTTCCATTTCCTTCTTCAATTTACAGATGAGGAAACTGAGGCTAATGGGTTGTGACTTGCCCAGGCTCACACAGCTAATAAGTGTCTGAAGCTGGATTTGAATACATCATTATTTTCACTCACATCTAAATGAAATTTGTCATTTCCTTCTAATGTAATTTTTTTTTTTAATTCTGAAAAGGGCTTCCACGGACTGCCCAAGGGATCCATGACACAGACACAGAAAAAGATAAGAATCTCTGTTGTAGTTGAAGTTCAGATAACTATTCATTGTGTTTGTTATAGAGTCAGTGTGATATTGTGGGGAAAGCACTGGGTTAGAATCTAGTGCTCTGAGTTCTATTCTTTGCTCTGTCTCTGCCTAACCAAGTGACCTTGGGAATGTCACTTGACTTTCCAGGTCTTCATTTTCTCATTTGTATAATTCACTATTTTGCTGGATGTGTGATCTCATCAATGTGGGCACTCCCTCTGATGATGCAGCCCATCTTATGTGATACTTGTCCATGAACTCCCACAGATAGTCTCCAGGGGAAACATCCAATCATCCAGAGATCTTTCTTTAGATCTCTGGAGCCTGAATGGATACCAATGGAGCACCCCAGCTGTTCACTAGCTATCCTTTGCTTTCCATCATCCAACTGCCTACCTCCTTTCCCAGTCATCTGCCTTTCTAGTAGCATCCTCCTTCCTCATCTGTAAAAAAAAAAAAAAAAAAAAAGAATGATAATGTCTGTCCAAACTAATAATCATGAATTTAAATTAGATTACATATAGCATTTATTAGGGACAGATAGGTGACACAGTGTAGAGAGCACTGCTTCGAATCAGGAAGACTTATCTTCATGAGTTCAAATCTGGCCTCGGACACTTAGTAGCTGTGTGACCCTGGGCAAGTCACTTCACCCTGTCTGCCTCAGTTTCCTCATCTGCAAAATTGGCTGGAGAAGGAAATGGCAGACCATTTCAGTATCTTTGCCAAGAAAACTCCACGAGGGGTCAAGAAGAGTCAGAGACAACTGAAAAAGGCTCAACAACAACAATAGCATTTTTAAAGCACATGGTACATGCCGGCAATTGTGCCAAATGCTAGGAATATAAATGAAAGCAAAAAGAAGGGCAATTCCTGCCGTCAAGGGGGTTACCTTCTAATGAAGGAAGACAGAACATAAAGGGAAGATAAGGATTTCCAGACATGGAAAGCATAGAGTCAAGGTGGGAAAGTCCAGAGAATTGGGAGCTGAGCAGAGTTAAAAGCAAGCATAGGGTGTGGGAGCTCACTCAAATGGAGTTCCCAAGAAGGAACTGACCAACCGAAAAAGCAGGCCACGGGGTGGAGGCATCTCCAGGATGAGAAGATGTCCAGGGCCAGGAAGAAGAATTCAGAGTGCCAAGAGTCAGGCTGGGTTAGAAGAGAAGAGAATCTAAAAAGGTCTGCAAACTTACCCACCGTAGCTCAGCGGCTCACTCTGCTTCGGATCTGCCTGTCCTGTAACGTGCCCCTTCTATCAGTAAGAGAGTGTATGCTTCTTGTGGGCAGGCACGGTCTCATCTTTGTTTTCTGGCATATTGCTGATAGATTGCTCAATTAACTGATAATAAACTAATAGCAATCACGTGTTATTGTAAGGTTTGCAAAGTGCTTTATATGTTATCTCATTTGATCCTCAAAACAGTCATGAGGGAAAGACACCACTTGTAGCTCCATTTTACAGGTGGGGAAACTAAGGCTGAGAGAGGTTAAATTGATTTTCCAAGGTCACAAATATGAAACATGTCAAATCTTCCTTGGTCCAAATCCGTCACTCTAAACACCATGCTACCTCCCAACCTCTCTGCAGTTTGTAAGGAAAAGTTCTCTATGACATACAGTATCAAGGGCAGAATCTCTGTTGTAACAAAGTACTGGAAACAAGAGGTACCCATTGGTCCTGGAATAGCTGCCCAAATGTGGTTTACAAACAAGTCAGCTGGTCTTGTTTAAATGGGTTTTCTTTGTTACAAGGAAGGGTTAAATGGGAGTGGGGGGGGGGGAGTGTTAAGTGAAAATAACTTGTTTAAATAGCAATGTAATTTTTAATATATTCATTTCTTTTCAAATTTCTGACTCATTCACTCCGAATCATAATTCATCATTTTGGTCCCCAGGGGAAAGGAGGGAAGCATAAGCAGTACAAAACACACCTGCTCCAAAAAGCACCTCAAATCAATTCTGTAATCCATGAAATGAAAATAACCCAAGAAATAATTAAGACAAAGTCAGTTGAGCAGGAAGGAGAATTAGTTATTATAGCATGTTCTATGCTTCTAAAGGAGAATCTGTGTTGTTATTGCACTCCCTTAAACCATGGCACTCTGGGACGAAGCTCTGATTGTCCCCCCCCCCTTTGATTTATCTCTTCATTTCCTCCAGTTCCTCCAGTTTAGCCACCGCTCCCTCCCCCACCCAGTAAGTCATAGAATCACTGAATATTAGCATTATATGTGGTCTGAGTAGGCAGCACTTAGTTTACAAATTTAAAAATTGAAGTCTGGGGGGGGAGGATGAGGGAGTGACTTAATTGAGGGCACTCAGCTGGTTATTTGTAAGGTCTTGAATTTCTACCCTTCTTCTGGTCCAGCACCTCTATTCACACACACACACACACACACACTCACACACTCACACACTCACACGTATATATATATGTGTGTGTACAATATACACACATATATTAAAAGATATCAGCCATTGTATTTATATATACAATACTGCACACATTATGTGTGTGTTTATGTACTCACACAATGCCTGATATTACCTTTTTACACATGTGTATGTATATATGTATGTATTATATATAATGTTTATGTTACACTATACAGATATACGTTTTGCATATTTATGTAGCTTTTGTGTGCACATTTTTATATAGCTATAGGTATATATGTGTGTGTGTTCACACACAGATAGATAGATAGATAGATAGATAGATAGATAGATAGATAGATAGATACCACACACACGATGGTTGATGAGCAGATGACATGGGACTAAGCTTTTCTTTCTTCTCTTTAACTTGAGTTCTGCCTACTTGAAATGGGTCTTGGCAACCAGCAACCCAAAGCTCCCCTGCCCCCTGGACTGTGGCTACAGAGACCTTCCCCATCACCAAAAAATGAGAGAACAGGGTGACTCCTCTTTGTAATACCAAACTCTTCCAGCAGGGGTCTGACATTAGTTGCTTTTCACAAAGAAAGCCATCCATTCGAGGGAGAAATCCAAGGGGCATAAAGCAGTAAGAAAGGAGCCAAGATAGCTTCAGAAGATAGAAGGGTTGTATAAATGGTGCTCCCTTCTTGTGCAGGGATGTAAACAGCTCTTGCCTGCCACTGCCTTTGGGAGATGAGGTTGTGTGTGTGTGTGTGTGTGTGTGTGTGTGTGTGTGTGTGTGTGCACATGCGGGCACACTGGGTCTCCTCCATCAGGATATGCACAATTTCATTTAGTTTCCATGTTTATCCAAGACTGATATATTCATTACAAGAGCTACCTTAATCCTGGAGCTTTGAAGCATCTGGATCTCTCCCGGAAAGCAGCTGAAAGATTACTTCCCCTCGGGTCTTAAAAGAGCCCTGTTGGACAGTTTTTAGAACCAAAGGTGGTGTTATTTTAAAAAGACAGCTTTGCAGAAAAGCAAAAATAATCTTAGCCTGCTTTGCAAACCAAAACAACGAAGAAAAGTGTAATTACAACATTCCCAGACCATGCTTTGAGCTTACCCGGGGCCACCGCTGTCAACCCTACAATGTCAGGATTCCTTCACTGTGCCTGGAGTTAAAAATCCACAATCCCTAACTCAAGACAGCTGGAAGATCAGCGGCCTGGGGGTCAGAAGGCCTGGGCTCTATTCCCAGCTTTGTTACCTTCTCTCAACTTCCCCACAAAGAATTCACCCAAAGTCCTGAGGCTGCCAATATAGCATTCAAACTACCCATCGACGATCCTTCATTCTCACTAGGTGGTTGGTACGCCAAATGGTTGATGGAAAGATTTGCCTCTGAAGTCAGAGAAATTAGTTCAAGGCTGGACTTGGTCACTTAATGACCTCAGGCAAGTCACTGCATCTTTGTAGGCCTCCTCTTTAATAGGAGAGTACTGGACATGATGACCTCAACAGTCCCTTCCAGCCAGAGATATGTCGGTAAATGTTTAACGATTGGTTCTTAGGTGGGGAAATAAAACAGATGCATTCACATACACATTCAGGTTAATCTGATTTATTAGCATTTTCTCTATCACCTTCTTAAGAACAGACAATCAGGGAGACAATAAATCAAGCTCTGGTTTGTGGCATTCGCCGATTTCTGAAGTGTAAATCCTCCCACTAAAGATTTAACAGTCTGCTGCTCTCTTGAGAGGTTTGAGCTGGCTCCAGCACATCCCTGCTTCTGCCTCTCAGACGAAAAAATTGTGATGCCAGGCAGAGAGTTACGATTTTCAAGGCATTTTCGTAGTCTTTGTCTCACACGATTCAATAGCAATTTTAACCCAACCAAAGTTAAGTGTTTATTGTATACCAAGTCCTCTTCTGGCTGCTGAGGATACAAAAACAAAACTGGTCCTGCTCTCGAGGAGATTCCATTCTACTTGGGGAGTCAGGGTATGCAACACAGAGACAAGAAATTAAATACAAAGCAAAACTAACTCATTTCAGGAAGAAGAGAGTATAAATAATGAAAAACTACCTGGGTCTCAGTTTCCATATCTGTAAAGTAAGGAAGAGAGTCGAATCTGCTGGCCCCTGAAGTCCCTTCTAGCTGGAGATTCATGAATCTATGAAAGGAGAATAGGAGAGATCTCAGGTAGTAAAGAGTTCCTTTCAACAGCCCTGACAGATCGTTAGGGAGGCTCTTATTAGCTTTATGGGACCTTTGTTTCTTCATCTACAAAATGGGGAGAAATAGTCTGGTCAAGATCACCCAGCGAGTGAGTGGCAGGGGCTGGTCTAGGACACTGATATACTCTTTCTAAATAATTACAATCATAATAAACAACACATATTTCTCCAAAATTTGAAGATTTAATATAAATACATTATTATATGGTATATTATTAAATATATTCTGTATTATTATAAATATATTGTTATATTATTAAACATATTATGTAATATAAATATCTATCTTTTCACCACAACCTGTGTGAGAGATACAATTTCTTGTTATTCAATTGTTTCAGTCATGTCTGACTCTTTGTTACCCCATTTGGGGTTTTCTTGGCAAAGATGCTGGAGTGGTTTCATTTCCTTCTCCAATTCATTTGACAGATGAGAAAACTGAGTCAAATGGGGTTAAGTGACTTGCCCAGGGTCACACAGCTATTATGTGTTTGAGGACATATTTGAACTCAGGTCTTCCTGACTCTAGACTCAGCGCTCTATCCACTGTACCACCTAGTGGTTAAGAGGTATTATAAGAAGTACCTTTATTTTATGGAAAGGGAAACAGAGTCAGAGTGAACAAGTAGCTTGGCAAAGATCATATAGGTAGTAAAAGGCAGGGCAAAACCCCAAATCTCATTTTTCAGAGACATTTATATTTACAATATATTCCATATTGGCCTGCATTATATAATTTATCTTATTCCATTGACTGATACCCATTGATATCTCAATCAATGTATTCTACTTGAAAGCAATAATACTGCATTTTTAAGCAAATATACAATTTCACCCTTTCACCATTGCACAAATTCCTTTCCCTCTCAACCACCCTACTTGTCATGGGTGAGGTATTGTTTTGTTAATTAAATTTTAATTTTTTAATTAAGAGAAGTTTATTTTCTCTCCCTCCCAGTCCCATGGGGGGAAGGGGAAGAAGAAAAAATAAAAATGAATTCATTCTAACAAATATGTATAGTTAAAGAAAATAACTCTCCTCACAGGTCATGTTTCATGCTGCACCCTGAATCTATCCCCTCTTCATGAGGAGGTAGGTAGTAGGATTCATCACCGAGCCACTGGAATCACGGATGGCACTTGTGTTGACAAGAATTCTCAAGGACTTCAAAGTTGTTTTTCTTCATAGCACTGTTATTGTTGTATAAATTGTTCACTTGATGCTGCCTGTTTCATTCTTTATCAGTTTATACAAATCTTCAAAATTGTGTGTTTTTATAACATGAAGGACTGAGGTTCTCTTGATCCTGATTAGGAAAAAGATCCCAGGTTAAAATACAGGAGAGTTGGGGGAGAGGGGTTCTGTTGATTATTCTGTTTAACTAAGCAGAGGTGTCAGTGATAGAGGGAAGAAGGAGGGAGTGTGTGTGTGTGTGTGTGTGTGTGTGTGTGTGTGTGTGTGTTTTAAAACATAAGCTTGTTCTCACACCAATGTATTTTTGTTCTTTACTGAGACCACCTGGTGAGAGCTAAGAAGCCCAAATCTGCTTGGGTCTCATAATTTCACATTCATCTGGTTCATATAAAGAATGGAAATCACTTGTGACCCAGGAGAAGTCTGTGACGGGAAATGTAGCATTGAGAAAGGCAGCTTTGTGACTTTCCCACCATTCCACACTTCTCTCCCCTGGTCACAGAGTCCTAGAATCTCAGAATCAAAAGGGTCCTTGGAGACCATTTAGTGCTAACTGTACAAAAAGAGCACACCTGACGAGCAGTCACTCCACGGAGGAGGGAGCCCAGAACTTCCTGAGGCAGCCCATTCCCCCCATGGGGAGTACCTCTGACTGGAGTGTGATCTTGTGGCTGGAGAGCAGCCAGGAAGAGACTGGGGGTCAAGTTCAGCCTCTGGCAAAAGCTAAGTGTCAGCAATAGATAGCATGATGGATCTAGCGCCAGACTTGGAGTCAAGGAAGACCTGAGTTCAAATCCTGCCTCTGACTAGCTGTATAACCCTGGGCAAGTCACTTAACCTCTATGTGTCTCAGTTTCCCCATCTGTAAAATAAAGGTAATAACAGCATTTGCTTCCCAGAGTTGTTTCCAGGATCAAATGACTTAACATAGGTAAAGTGCTTTGCAAGAGCCATGTAAATATGAGATACTATTAGCTGCTGGCTGTGTGACCCTGGCTAAGTCACTTGACCTCTAAAATTAGAAGTTGCAGAGATGGCAAAGAAATTTCTCATCTAGCAGTGCCCTATAATGGTGAAATCTCAGGTCCCTATCTTTTGTGCTATTTCTCCTATTAGATTGTAAACTGTTTGAGGGCAAGAACTATTTTTTTGCTTTTCTGTCCCTAACCCTTAGCACAATTCCTGCCTAGTACGATGTCTGGTATATACTAGGTGCTTAATAAATGCTTGTTCATTTGACCTAATTGTTAACAAGCACAACCTTAGAAAAATCAAAAGTTTGCCTCTTTACCCACCTCCAATCCACTCCTCCTAATTGTCCACTCTGGGGTCAGGAAGAACAAGTCTGAGCCCTCAGCTTCAGAGAAACCTGCAAAGAGTGGTATGAACTGATGCAAAGTTCAATAAGCAGAACCAAGAGAACAATTTATACCTTAACAACAACGTTGTAAAGATAAACCACTTTGATCAAGGAACTCAGATGGACCATTCATGATTCCAGAGGCCCAGTGACAGAGCTTACTATGTACCTCCTGACAAGAGGTGATACACTGTAGATACAGAATGAGGCATATATTTATAGACATGGCCAAGGCAGGAATTTGTTTTTGTTTAATGATGCATATTTGTCTAAAGGGTTTTGGTCTTTCATATTTTTTCCAGTGCAGGGGAGGGGGTGGGAGTAGGCTAAAGAGAAAAACAGACACTTATTAATTGAAAAGAATTAAATTTAATTTCTGTCTTCAGTGTAATAGCCAGCAGTGGGGTAGAATGTTCCATGACTGGAAATCAGAGAGTCTTGGTTTAAACAGCTTTACTATTTACTATTTGTAGGATTCAGAGCTATAAAATGAGGTGGTTAGAGTCCATCTAAATCTAGGACCCCTTCAAATATTTTGAGATAACTATGATGACCTCACCAAAGTCTTCTAGTCTCCAGGCATTCCTGATCCTTTCCAGAGAACCTTACATAGCATGATCTCAAATCCCCTCACCATCCTTTTTACCCATCAATGAATGCTACATTCCTTATGAATGTCCATCCTGGAATGAGTTGGTTCTACATAACTGAACTCAATAGAATACCAGAGTCAGGGAACAGAGACACCTCAGAAGGGATCATCTTCACCCCACACCCCATACTTAGAAACATCCCCCACAATTCATGGCTCAGCAAAGCTTATCCTTGACTCTACAGAAGAGGAAACTTGCTATCATCTGAAGTAATCTCAGACAGTTCAAATTGTAACTGTGAGTCTGAATCTAAATACATCTCTTAGACACTTCTCTAGACTGCTCCCAGTTCAGTCTTCTGGGGCCAAGCAGTTTTATAAACGCAGACAGAGTTTTCACAACTGACTCATCAAGAATAGCCCATTTTTGAACATAGATTTATAGAATCATAGAATGCTCAAGCTGGAAAGGTCTTGAGAAGGCATCTGCTCCAAGATTCTCACTGAAGTCCAGAGATCTTTAGTCAAGGTCAAGGACATACAGCATATAAGTGACAGGGCTGAGTCTAGAATTCAGGTCTCTTCACGTCCATGTGTTGAGTGTTTCAGAAGGGTTATAGAGGTTATGGAGCTCAATGGGGTCTTCAGTAGTTTGGGAGATGGAGTCCCAAATGCCTCATTTTACAATTCAATAAGTGAGACTTGGAATAATTAACTGTCTAAGGCCCCATAGATAATATCAGAGGTGGGGTTTGAATCTACCTTATCTGATTCTATAGCCCGTCTTCATCCACCTGTATAACATTGTTTTCTTTCATGATCCAGGGACTAAGAAAGGCAAAAAACAACTCTCTGTTCAAAGCCAGAAAAAAGAGGGTCAAGGTGTAATTTATGGGTTGTAAGAAAGTTTCTCTTGCTCAAAAATGACTCCCCCTTTCTCCTGACACTAAAATTCAAAATACACCATTGGTTTCATTCCTTCTGATGCAGCTGGGTGGTTCATCGGATACAGAGAGCAGGGCTGGGAGTCAAGAAAACCTGAATTCAACTGTGGCCTCAGACACTTAATGTGTATAATCCCAGTTACTCACTTAACCTCTGTTTGCCTCAGTTTCCTCAACTGAAAATGGGGATGACAAAAGCGCCTACCTCCCAGTATTGTTGTGAGAAGCAAATGAGTTCAAATCTGACCTCAGACATTTACAAGCTGTGTGACCCCGGGCAAGTCACTTAACCCCATTTACCTCAATTTCCTCATATGTAAAATGAGCTGGAGAAGAAAATGGTAAACCACTCTAGTATCTTTGCCAAGAAAACCCCAAATGGGATCATGAAGAATGGGACATGATTGAAAAATGACTGAACAACAACAATAACTAGAATGCCTAGCACACAGTAGGCCCTTCTCTCTCTTTTTCTCTCTCTTCTCTTCTCTGCAAGCCTTGCCTTTTAAAATACAAATGTCCCCACCTATGCAGCATTACATTAAATCATTATCAGGCACTTTTCATAATTGTGAAAGATAGAATCCAATCACAGCTGAGGAAGAGAGTTGGAGGACAAAAGGGATGTTGTTGCAGGGGTATTGATGTTCCCCAAACAGGAGTCTTTAAGCAGAGGTCATGATGACCACTCTGGGGAGGATGTTGTAGGGGGACTAAGGGTTATGATTCATTTAGACCACAGAATCTCAGAGGTACAAAAGACCTCAGTAGCCACTGAATCTAACTTATGCATGTGCTACAGTTCCTGCCTACAAGGTACTTGACAAGAGGTCCTCATGTAACAGGGAGCTCACTAACTCTAGGGTAGCCCAGTCAGTCTGGTCTGAGTGTGCCTCTTTGCCATTTTGATCCATCCAATTCAATAAGGACTTACATAAGTGCCACTCAGGAGCTCTGACGACCCATTCAGTTCTGAGATTTACTGATTCAGTATCAATGATGGTAGAAGGGATGTAGGAAAAGCAAAAACAAAGAAGTGGGTGTTATGGAAAGGTGACACAAAATTCTGTCCAGATGCTCCTTAGTGACTCTCCCTACCTGGTTTTGTTCAGGATTCACAAGTATGAACAACTAGTACACTTGAGTCTCCTTGTTCTAATGATTCTCCTTCCTCATACAATCATAGACTGTGAGTAAGAAAGGACTTTTTTTTTATTCTAGGTCTCTCTATCTTGCCCAGGCAGAAGCCATTCATTGCCTTATCCCACTACTGATCAGCAGGAACACTTTGATGTGCTCCAATTCCAACTTGGTCAAGAAGGAACTTTAGAGACCACCTAGTCTAACTCCCCTATTTTCTAGATGAGGAAACAGATATTAAGAGGTTAAGTGACTTAACCAAATAGAGCATTGGACTTCGAGGGAAAAAAGTCTGAGTTCAAATGTTATAAAGATAAAATGAGATGTTTGTAAAGTGCTTCATAAATCTTAAAGCACTCTATAAATGCTTGCTATTACTATATGTCAGTGTCAGAGGTTTAGTTTGAACCTGGGTCATAGATTTAGAACTAGGCAGGACCTTAGAGACCATCTGGCCCAATTCTCTCATTTTTACAAATGAGGAAACCAAGGCATAGAGAAGTTAGATGAAGTGCCCAAGTTCACATGATCAGTAAGTGATAGAGCCAGGATCTAAAACCATTTCCCCTGACTCCCAGCCCCGTGTTCTTTTCACCATGTCATTCTGGCTTCCTCTTGGGTGGTGATCCAAGCAGCCTCCATGGCTGCTAGCCATTAATTCCTGTGTCCCCATGCCAGAAGATGCTGAGGCAACAGTTGTCACTCATTACTGTTTAAAATTGCCAGATACTGGAAACATCTGCAACCCAGTGCAAGGAGCAGGGGAGGAGATAAAAGTCACTCAGGTGGCCCCCTGGACCCAGGCCCACTAACACCAAGCAGGAAAACCTCCCAGAACCTTCTCTGGGATCTGGGTTGCAGAGCAGAGAGCCTTTTAAGAGGGGCCCTCTTGAAGCTGGGGACTTGTTTGCACTTTTATAAGTTGCACGTGCTCATAGAACATGGTAACAAGGTAAGCTACAGAGGTGCCAAGAGACCAGGGGTATGTTGAGCTTCAGGCCAGAGTCTGACTGAGCTTCTCTTGGAAATGAGCCCTGCCTGATGGGTGGGATTTTATAGTTGAAGAGGCTTCAGGAATCATTTTAAGCTATTTGAATCACTGCTTCTCTCTTTCTCTCTTTCTCTCTCTCACTGTCTCTCTCTGTCTCTCTGTCTTTCTCTCTCATTCTCTCTCTCTGTCTTTGTTTCTGTCTCTGTCTCTCTCTGTCTTTCTCTCTTTTTCTCTCTCCCCTTTTTTTCTCTCTCTCTATCTGTTGTTCTCTCTGTATGTGACTGTCTTTCTGTATTGTCTCTGTCTTGGTATCTCTGTTTTGGTCTCTGTGTATCTTTCTCTGTCTCTCTCTCTCTCTCTCTGTGATTATCTCTCTCTGTCCCTCTGCATCTTTCTGTCTTTCTTTCTGTGTCTCTCTGTCTCAATCTCTTTCTGTGTCTCTCTGTATCTTTCTGTAGCTATCTCTCTGTATCTCTCTGTCTCTGTCTTTCAATATCTCTGTCTCTTTCTATGTCTCTTTGTCTCTGTCTCTCTCATGTATTTTGAAAAAGAATTTTAGAGGCAGTGCTGCAGAATGCTGTCCATTTTTTAAGAAATCAATAACACAGACAAATTAAACATACATTGGGCACCTCAGAAAAGGACCTACAACTCTCCCAGTGCTCCCCACCACCACCCCTTTCCCCAAGAAATCCCATTTCTCTTCCCACTTCCACCTACTCTGGGCCAAAGACAACCCAATCAGGAATGGTTTTTACTTGATTTAGGATAATAGGGGATGGGGGGCAGGGGATGGGGGAAACTGGATAATTGAAATTCACAGACAATCCCAGGTCTTATCCTAGCAGATAGGCTGGAAATCAGGCAGTAGGAGTCAGGTTAAGAATCTAGTGGTGTTTAGTGGGGTTAAGAAAAGCTTCAGTGGGATAGACAATCATAATTTCTTTGACTAAAGGGTTCTGGGAGGTCATCTTGTCCAATCCTCACATTTTCTTGGTTGGGTAACCAAGTCTGGGAGAGGGGAAATGATCTGCTCAGACACACATGGAAGAAGGAGCAGTGCTAGGATCTGAACCACCCTGTGATATTGTCTGTCTCTTTGAGCATCTCAGGGGCTATTCTGTGATGAAGAATTATACTTGAACCACTTGGCCCTAGGGGACAGAATTAGGAGCAATGGATGGAAGTAGTGTTTAACAATTAGAGCTGTCCAAAATTGAAATGGACTGCTTTGAAGGGAAGTGAGTTTTCCATAGTAGGAGATCTTCAATCAGAAGCTGAGGGACTACTTGTCAAAGATATCACTGAGTGGACTCCTGTATCAAGTCAAAGTTGGACTAGATACCATCTTAGGTCTTTTCCAGCTTGAGAAAGCCAGCACCTCTTTCTGTGCCTCAGTTTCCTTGTCTTTAAAAATGGATGTTATTTTACTCAGTGAAGAAGCAACACTTATGACTTGTTGGTCAACAGATGCTCCAACCCCCATATTAAGGGACTCACACTTGTCATTGATCTGGGCACCAATTCTTCCCTTATGGTAGTCTTCCAACATGGGAAAGTAGAACTCTTTCCCAATAACCAAAGACCCCACCACTGAAGAGGTCCCCAGAAGACAGAGCATCAGACAAAGCTTTTCAAACATGAAAGGACTCAAGTTTGTAACCAAGGCTGGACATGGTGGCATTTAAAATTAACATTTGAGCTACTGTGTAAATATGGGCATTCTGAATATTTGAATATGTGCAGAGGGAGAGGAATGAACAACATAGCCCTTTATCAGGTATGCAAACAAGGGAAAATGCAAATTTTGTCCTGGAGAATAAAAATCTATGTGAAATTGATGCAAAAAATAAGGAAGTCAGACTAAATAACCTCTAAGGGTCTTTCCAATGTTGACATTTTTATGATTCTATGGTTTTCATTTTGATTCCATCTTCTAGAATGTAATTATCATATTGGATATGGAACTCTTATGGGACACAGGCAGATACAAGAAAGCACCCTGTTCTTTCCTTTTTGTTCACTGGACTGACTTGTTATGGCCATCTTTAGTGAAATATGGAAGGAAATAGGAGAATAATAATAACTCATATTTAAATAACACTTCTTTCACGTGTAATTTTAATTTTATTTTTTCTCAGTTAATGTGAACAATTTTTTTTTTCTTGCTTTTTAGAGGGGGGAAGGCAGGTCAGTTGGGATTAAGTGACATGCCCAAGGTCACCCAGCTAGTAAGTGTTAAGTGTCTGAGGTCACATTTGAACTCAGATCCTTCTGACTCCAGGGCCCATGCTTTATTCACTGTGCCACCTAGCTGCCCACCCCAACAAATATTTTTAAGACTCATTTGTAAAAATGTTGAGTTCCAGATTCTCTCCCTCTTTTCCCATCCTCTCCTACCTTGAAAAGGCAAGCAATTTGATATAGATTATACATGTGCAGTCATGCAAAATATTTTCAATTAGCCATTACATAAACTCCTAAGGTTTCCAAAGCTCTTTATGTACATGGTCTCATTTGATACCCATTTTACAGATGAGACAACAAAGACTTAGAGAGTTTACATGATTTCCCCCAGGTCACAAAGCCAGTAAATGTATGGGGCAAAGTTCAGGAGCTCTTCCTTACTCCAGAGTTTGGTAGTCTGTTCTCTGTGCCATTCAAACCAAGTTAACAAGCATTTATTAAGCACTTGCTGTGTGCCAGGAATTGCACTAAGTGAAAGAGGGGGTACAAATAGAACAAAGACAGTCTCTGCCCTCAAGGAGCTTACATTCTAGTGGGGAAAGAAAAAACATAAAAGTGAATTGAGAGGGAGGGAGGTGATGTGAAGGCACTTGGTATGGTAGAGAAGGTGCTGTGAATATGAGGCAGCAATGCAGATGGCTTCTCTCCGTGACTCTGTCTTGTTGAGTAATAAGCCAAATCAAATGAAAAGATCTGGAAAGCAACAAGTATTCAATGGCTTAAGGTTTAGGGAATGGGAGGTTTCACAGAGTTAGGACCAGCCCATGTGAGAAGAGGTCAGCTAAAGTTATTGCCCTGGGGAGGCTTGGTGATCCAATGGGAAATGAAGGAATTACAAAAATCTTGAGGGCAAGATGATGGGAGTCCTTCCTTCACCTGAGATCCATTACGTGGAAATTCACAGCATCACTCTGGCTGATTGCCCTTCCTCCCCCTTAACAACTGTTATGAAGGCTGTTGAATTCCTCTGGCCATGAAATGAAGTCATAAAGTTCAAGCTGTGGTCTGACCTGTCCCCTCAAACATGAGATGGGAAATCAGGATTTATTTTCAGGTTCATTAGGGTTGTTGGTGTCTCCTATGGGAAGATGACAGCTTGGCTTCCATTAAAGAGTTGCTGCTATTGAGTACTAGGTAACCTTCCCTTCACCTCTAATCTCCACCCTGACTCCCAAGGGAAAAAATGCTCATTCTCTGCAATGGCAATTTTTGTTTTTCTTTAAAATTTTAATGGAGAAAGCAAATATGTCAAAAGCCAGGTATAAGCCCCCAACACTTGTTTTGTTCATGTCTCCTTCAATTACTCTTCAATTACCAATATAAAAATATATTCAGTCAAAAAGGAATGGGCTATTGAGGATGGCAAAAGACCATCAAATCATTCCGTGTGGGTATTAGCTGAAGGAGTTGGGAATATTTAGACTGGAGAAGAGAAGAATAGGGGACATAGAAAAGCTGGCTTCAAGGGCTATCATTATGGAAATAAGATTAGCCTCCTTCTTCTGTTCTGCTTGGGTTCCCCCGAGGGCAGAACGAAGGTGAATAGGGTAAAGCCTCAAAGAGTCAGATTTATGCCTGATGTTGGGGAAAACTTCCTAACACCTACAGTGTAATAAAGATGCCTCAGGTGGTAGTGAATTCCCCTTTGCTAGCTGTCCTCAAGTGAAGGTGAGGTGACTACTTGATGAGGATGTTGTGGAAGGAGGTTCTAGTTGAGATATAGCATGGCTTAGATGAGTTTTGAGGACCTTCCCCAATATTTTTATATATCTTTTTTCCCAATTTCATATCAAGACAATTTTTAGCATTGATTTTTACAAGGTTTTTTTAGTTCCAAATTTTTCTCTCTCCTATCTTCCAAAAATGGTAGGCAATTTGACATAGGTTATACACGTGCTACCATGTAAAACATATTTCCATATTAGTCACAGTTGTGAAAAAAGAAGTAGATCAAAAGAGAAAAAACTATGAAAAAGAATGAAGTCAGTGAAAAAAAAATATGCTTCTATCTGTTTCCAGAATCCATCAGTTCTTTATCTGGATGTAGATCACATTTTCTAAGGCTGAGGTTTTGTGATTCCAAGATTCTGGACCACATTATTTTGGTGTCTCTTTGTTACACACTGTCCCACTAGTTAATATATTGATCTGGCTCTCCTTGTTGCATTACAATGCCTTTAAGGCACATGCTAATGACAACAATGGATCCATGGTCTCATCAGCGTGAGGATTCTCTCCAAAAATCCAGATGGCAACCCAATCATGTCTGCTCGTTCTGTACAACTTTTGCCAATGTCCTCGGAAAGGGTTTTGGTACTTAAAGTACTTCTGATTTACTTAATGTGGATCATGGAATTGTGGGTCATGTCACCCATTGGTAGATGGTTTCATGAGGGAGTATAGCCAGAAAATTCATCGGCTGCTGGCCAACCTTCGGTTGTGAAAACTCTTCCAACACAGCTAAACTGACCCTTGGATGACAGACATCAGTTCATTGGTGGAAGCCTTTCCCACAGATACATAAGCCTTTCCAGCAGATAGAATCTGCTGGAGAACAGGTTCCATTGGCATCATCTTCAAAAGTCAGGGTCACATTCACAGCATGAAGAGCTATCAGAGAATGACTACAGAAGAGGCTATGAATAAGAAAACATTAGCCCTTGTGATATACAAAGTTATGTAAGTCATAGGAAGAAATAATACAGAAGAGAATGCATGAATTGTGGAGCACCCCCTTCCTACCTCACCCCAATCCAGCTCCTGTCAAGAGGCAAGTGGGGGGCACAGTGAATAGAGCATTGGATCTGGGCTCAGGAAGACTTGAGTTCAAATCCATCCTCAGATTCTTACTAGCTTTGTGATCCTGGTAAAGTCACCTACCCTCAATCTCCCTCAATTTCCTCATCTATAAAGTGTGAATAATAGTAGCCTCTACTTTCCAAGGTTGTTGTGATGATTGAATGAGGAAATGTTTGTAAAACACTTTTGCCAGCTTTAAAACACTGCCCTAGACTCCACTGCCAAAGGGACCCAGATACATTCTGATGAGTCCTCTTAAAAGAGAACAGGAATATTTCAAATGAGTGGTTAGAAGTTCTTCAGCTCCCCTAGTGGGAAAAATCCTTTCTCCTCTCTCCCAAGGTCATTTGCTCTTTACTTTCTATGACCGTCTCTTTGTCCTGAGTCTGTGATCCAAAAGGAGGAAGAAAAGAGGAAGGCAGGAAGCAGATGCTGCCATAGCAAAGGCATCAGTAGGCAAGAGTTTAGGCAAAAATTCCAGAGTATTTTAGTGAATTGAAAACTCAATGCAAGTCGACTATATGACATGTTAGCCAAAAGAAAAACTAATTCAATCTTAGTTTATTGGAATATATCATTGAGAACAGGGAGGTGGTCATCTAGCTATACTCAACCCTGGTCAAACCTGGCACATAGTAGGCATTTAATATGTTTGTTGAATTGAAATAAATTAAATATGGAGTGGTTTTCAATATGTGGGGCACCTATAGACAAGTAGTATTGTATTGTACGTCCAAAAGAATAAAGTATTGTTGTTGCAAATGTTGATTTGAAGGTTTCTGTTGTGATTTTTAGCTCCTTACAATAATGTGGGTGAAAGGGTCTATAGATCTAATGTAAATATCTAAAAAAAATGAACTGCCTAACATATGTATATGTGTATTGACACATATATATGCATGTACTCATATATCAGTACATATCTGGGCATGTGTATAGGTGAATCTAGCACTGTGTACATATATACACCATTATAAGGCACACATGTACATATGCATATATGTAGTTTTCCACACATGGTCACATGCATGTGGTCATCATAAACACATATGTATTACATACATGTGCATGTGAATGCATATACGATATTTATTTGTATGTGCGTAGTGTCTATGTTGATACATGTATATAATATACATATGTGTGTGTTATGCATATACATGCGTATAATCTACGGCATTACATACAGATGCATGTGTATCGTGAATGCACATGTGTTAACACATGTCCAGGCATAGATTATTTGTGGTGATGCAGTAGCATGCATAATACATGTTATATAATGACAGCTTTCCTTTCACTCCACAGATGAAAGACAAAAACCAGGAGACTCCCTGTCGCCATGTCATTGCCCACTGACCTCTTTGACATCTGAAGTTCTTCCGTTTGTTACTTATTCCAATATGAATGAATTTTTCTCCCCACAGGGGTCCTGGAAGGAAAGAGAGCAGAGCAGGTTGAGAAGGATGGCCGGCTCTCATTCAGAGAGTGAGGGGAATGAAGGCTCTACTTGGATGAAGACCTGGATTCAAATCCTGGCTTTTTCACTTGCTTTTTGAATGACCTTGGGCAGGTCACTAAACTCAGGGCCTCAGTTTCCTCATCTGTAAAATAATAGTGTTGCTAGGGAGACATTGAATGATCCCATCCTCTTCCTCATTTTCGTTTAACCTTAATCCCTGAATGGGTGTTTCCTAAATCAAATTGAGACCTGTTAAAGACCTTAGCAAGGGCCCCCATGCATCCTGGGCCATCTCCTGTGGTCCTGCTCTGTATCTCCCCACTGCGCCCAGATGACCCAGAGGAGAAAGTGAGGCAGATGCAGTGCAAACCCTGGGGACAGAAAGAAAAAGCCACAGCAGTCCCTGACCTCAGGGAGCTTACTTTCTAATCGGTATTAGCCATTGTCATTCTTTGCATTCTTGCTGGGGGTCAGTTCTGAGGCCTGGTCTCTGACGTATAGAGTGCTTGGGTGCTGCTAAGGGACCCGTTCAAGCTATGCATGGTCCCTCTTCAGTCCCACTTAATTTTTTTTTTTAAACCTGATTTCAATTATATGAATTCTTCCTGTTTACCAAGGCAAATCATAACCCCCAGCACACCTTAGGAGATAAGTGAATGAGGTGCTGTGGCTGAAAATCCAATTACGTTCTATAAATATATATTAAATTCATCAACTGGTAGTCGATATCCTGGTTATGAGCCTTTCCAAACTTTCCAAACTGCCCAACCAACCAAGGTAGGTCCTTGGGAGACAGAGTCTTTCCTGCTCCAAAGGAAGGGCAGAGCTTCACCTCCACCTGCATAACCTCTAAGAACCCCAGACGTCTGCCAGCTTGGGAACGACTGGACGAATTGTGACATATAATCATGATGGAATACTACTGTGCTATAAGAAATGATGAGCTCAATGATTTTAGAAAAATGTGGAAAGACTTGCATGAAATAATGAAGAATGAAATGAGGAGAACCAAGAGAAAATTGTATGCAGTAACAGCAATATTGGTTTAAGAATGACTTTGAGCAAATAAGTTATTTTGTCTATTATATGTTACCCAAATTAACTATAAAGGCCATATAAAGAAAGGTGCTATCTGCATCCAGAAAAAGAATTGATAAATAGAAGTATGTGTAAAATAATATATATATGTATATATTTGTGTCTAATGGTAGTTATCTCTGGGGGGGGGGAAGAAAAAAGAAATTTACATGATAATTTTGTTGTATATTTGAAAGGAATAGCAATTGTGCATAGTAGAATTGCAGTTCCATGTGCAATCATCTTTTCTATTACACTATGTTATGGAAATGCTTGCTTTATTCCATAAAATAAAAATAAAATAAATAAATGTGGGGAAAAAGAGAGAAAAAAAAGAACCCAGGTTCACTCCACCCTACCCTGAGGAAGAGGAAGAAAGGCAGGCGGGGATGCCAGTTCAATAACAATCCACCAAGCTGGTCAAATTCCTTCTCTTTTACTGATTTGTTTGTTTTTTTTTATGGATTTTATTTATAATCCAAGAATACAATTTTCAAAAATCTCCCTTCTGCCTTTCTGCCATTTATGCAAACTATGACTGAACCATGGCCCACTGGAGGATGGAATTTTCGGCTTGATGTTACAAAATAAGATTTCATAATGGGAGGAATCAGGCTAGGGCTGATTGCTTAACTGGGGAAGAGATTCCCTCGGCACTCCTCTACTTGTCTGTTTGTTTTTCCTTTGAAACTCTGCTCAACTCTGTTTTTTCCGTGAAATCTTTCCTGATCTCTACATCTGTTAATGTTCTTCCTTCCACAAAAAAAGAAAATTATATTGTATTTAACAAGGCTACATTTTTGTATGTATTTATTTTTGTAAATGTTACCTACCCAATAGAATGTAAACTCCTCAAGGGCAGGCACTATTTCAGTGTCTGGCATATAGGGGATGCTTAATAAGTGCTGGTCGCTTATTTGATTATCTATACACACACACACACACACACACACACACACACACACACACACACACACGCACGCACTTAATAAGTGTTGGTCGCTTATTTGATTATCTATACACACACACACACATATGCACACACACACACACACACACACACACACACACACTTTTCCCAAACATGAGTACTTCCCACTGTCAAGACAAGGGAGCTAGCATAGAGACACATTCATATATCCTTGGCTCCATTCTATGAGAACAGAAGACTGAGCTCTGGGATACTCTGCTGATGTAAGAGAGTAGAAAGACTGCCAGCCCTGATCACTCACCTCACCCCATCCCAGTAGCCCTTACATGTTTATGTGGAAGGGCACAAAGACAGTGAAAGTGTCCTTGCCATCAGAGAGTTTGCATTCTATCAAGAAGACAAGATGTAAATGTACACAACAGAGAAAATAAGTACAAGGTAATGGGGGAGGGGGAAAGCGGTAACATCTGGATCAGGAAAAGGTTCCTGAGGAAGTTGGCAGCTTCTGAAGCTCCTCCCTGCCCCCCACCCACACCAGGGCAAAAAGACAGGTGGGTACTTGGTCTAGGACAGAAGCAGAAAGAAACAGAGACAGAGAGTCAAAGAGAAAAAAGAAACAGAGAAAGAGATGGAGAGACAGAGAGGGAAAGAGGAAGAGAGGAGAGACAGACAGACACAGAGACAGAGACAGAGAGGAGAGCCAGAGCCAGAGCCAGAGCCAGAGCCAGTCTTGTTTAGAAAAATCAGCAAACATGCTTCTCCTGACAGTTTTCTTACTTTCGCTGCATGAGTCAGACAGTGATAAG
Source organism: Pseudochirops corinnae (assembly GCA_028646515.1). Taxonomy (NCBI): domain Eukaryota; kingdom Metazoa; phylum Chordata; class Mammalia; order Diprotodontia; family Pseudocheiridae; genus Pseudochirops; species Pseudochirops corinnae. The sequence continues at coordinate 172,064,541 of CM053592.1, forward strand.
AAAATTAGGTAGTGTGAGTGCTAAATTATGATCAGGATAATGGAGACCTTTATATCGGGCCAGTCAGCTCTGGCATATTTCTGGCTGGGAGGGGCTGAGAGTCACTGGCTTTTATCCTGGTCCCAAAGTGTTCTCCATCAGCTGCAGGGATCCCCGTGGAGGTCTTATTTACCCCTAGAAAAGGAGCCTGAGTCCCCTCACGAGTCATCATTTCTCCTCCTCGCCTTTATGAAAGCTCATTTTCTAGCCCGATTTCTCAGGAAATTGCCAGCACTTCCCCGGCCTTTGGCACAAGCCAAGCACAGAGCTTTTTATCCTTTTTCTTGGTCACTTGTCCACCAAGGGCCACTCACAGAAAATTCTGGGAGGAAAAGGAGAGTTTCAGCTGGAACTGGGGAGAACAGAGTAGCAGAGTGAATGGGCTTGGTCACCTGGAGACCTTGGGACAAAACTCAGGCTTCTCTCGAGTACGAGAAAAGGAATCAGCAGAGACAGGCAGCTGGTGATTGTGATGGTTGAGAATGGGCTTCTAGCTGAGTTCAGGACTATCTGGACACTACAAATGGGGACATCACAATCCCTGATTGAAATCACTTCCAACTTGAAGCCAATGGTCCATCATCCAACATGATTCAGGTAAATAAACCCCTAACACATATGCACACCTGCTTCACCTTCCTCATCCAATTAATCAATCACGTTACATACCCACTATATGCCAGGCACTATTCCAGGTGCTAGGGATGGAAATAATAATAAATTACTAGCATTTTTATAGGGCTTTTTAGGTTTGCAAAGCTCTTTATAAACAGTCTCATTTTATCTGCACAATAACCCTGGGATGTACTGAGGCAGGCAGAGGTTAAGTGACATGTCCAGGGTCACACAGCTAGTTAGGTGTCTGAGGTAAGATTTGAATTCAGGACTTCTGATCCGGAGTCAGAATAAAGTCAGCTCTCAATCTGCCATGCCGCATGGCTGCCTACATGACTGAAATTATCTCTGCTCTAAAGTAATTTACATTCTAGTGGGAAAGAACACAAGTACATATAAAATGTATGCAGCGTATGTATAAAATTAATAAATATATGAATATGCACTATGTATATACACATACACCTCTGCCCCAAGCAGCTAAATCCCAAAGTTTGGGAAGGAGGGCACTAGTATTTGGGGGGATCAGAAGATGCTTCATGAGGAAAATGGTACCTGTAATGCAGCTTACAAGAAAGGACTCTCTAAGCCAAAGGGGAGCACACAGTGCTCAGAAACATTAACACACATGCTTCTATTTTCTCATACATAAAATGGGCATCATTTCATAGTGTAGCAGAAAAGGCTTGAGCTCTGAGAGTCAGATTCAAATCCAGACTCTAATACTTGCTGCCTGGATGACCTTGGATAAATCACCTTCCTCTCTCGACATCAGATGAGTGAATTGGATGAGATCTTTTTGAGTCCCTTCTGGATCTAAAATCTTTTTTTTTTTTTTTTTTTTTTTTTTTTGCTTATTGGAGAGGGGAAGACAGGGCAGTTGGGGTTAAGTGACTTGCCCAGGTCACACTAGCAAGTGTTAAGTGTCTGACACCGGATTTGCACTCAGGTCCTCCTGACTCCGGGGCTGGTGCTCTATTCACTGTGCCACCTAGCCACCCCATGGCTCTAAAGTCTTATAATACATTCCTTCTTCTCTGAACTCGGGCAGACGATGACCCCACTTCCTCACCTTCTCCTGGGACCCAAGAAGGCATGGGGAGGAGGCATACCTCTCCTGGATGTAAGTACCTTGCGAAAAGCTACAGCTGCCCCGTCCTAGTTATGGCTCTGGAAATAACCACACCAATATGGTACCAAGTCTTAAAAATAAATATTGAAGTACTTCGAGAGCTCTACCACCAATCAAAACCAGCCAGTGGGCAAAGTGAGTCTTTGAAGCCCCATACCTAATAATAAGCATCCTTTTCTCCTGACAGCACTCTTCTTCCTAAGGCTTTCTTGCCGCTTGTTTGGTTCCCAGGGCCCCTCCTATCATGGGATTCACCCAAGTCTGCCTTCACCTGTTCCAGATTTTTTAGACTCACTCCATCCTATAGAAACTTATCAGTTCCAAAAATCCACGTCCTAGTGGTTCTGTGGTGCAGTGGACAGAGCTCCAGGTCTGGAGTCAGGAAGACTCATCTTCCTGAATTCAAATCTGGCCTCAGACATTTACTAGCTGTGCGACCCTGGGCAAGTCACTTACCCCTGTTTGCCTTAGTTTCCTCATCTGTCAAATGAGTTGAAGAAGGAAATGGTGAACCACTCCAGTATCTCTGCCAAGAAAACCCCAAATGCGGTCATGAAGAGTCAGGCAGGACTGAAAAACCACTGGACAACTTTTGTAAGAGGATGTTAAAGGCTGATGATACCCTGAGGTGTCGCTCTGCACAGGGAGCATTTACGTATTAATAAAGGTCTCTAACACCCTAACCCAAATTAATGATTCATAGTGGGGAATTTCTAAGCAAGATGGCTGGCCAAGGGCCCAGATCTGTGTACCCGCTGCAAGGCTGTGCACCATCGCTCAGACCCATCACACAGATTGGTCTAACAGAGGTCAAAGAAGAAGGACAAAGTCCCAGGGAAAAGAAGTGATTTATCTGAGGCTAGCCAGACAAAAAATAGCAGAGAAATGGATCTGAATCAAGATCTCCTGACTCCCAGTGCAAATCCCACTACTTTAAAAATTATGACTCTTTTTATCCATCTTGAAGGCCGCCTCAGTATCCTCTGCCAGCAGCTCCCTGGGGACTCTGGTGCCCTTCCCCCAGAGTCCATCTTCCCTTCTGAATTCCTACAGGGGCTAAGACCAGAGTGTCTGGTCACCTCCCACATGCCCTCAACAGAACTCGCCCTTGCTCATAGAAGAAACATTTTGGGCAGAGAGTCCTTTAAATCATGCCGAGGAAATTAGGATTCCAACAGCCTTGGGCTTTGGTTGTTCAGTTGTTTTCAATTGTGTCCAACTCTTTGTGACCCCATTTGGGGTTTTCTTGACAAAGATCCTGGAGTGGCTTGTCATTTCCTTCTCCAGCTCGTTTGACAGATGAGGAAACTGAGACAGAGTTAAGCGACTTATCCAGGGTCACACAGGTAGAAAGTGTCTGAGACCATATTTGAACTCAGGAAGATGGGTCTTCCTGACTCCAGGAACCCTATCCACTGTGCCACTTAGCTACCCCCAGCCTTGGCTGGAATATAGCAGAAAGCAGATGGAAGAAAAAGAGGGGGGTTACTGGTGAAAGACATTCAAATCCATGCTAAAGAGTTCCAATTTGATATCATCAAAGAAGAAATTGAAAGAAATGTGTGCATATATACATACATATACACACATACATGTGTTCATACACACATGTATTTGTATGTGTATATACATATATGTATAGATATATACATGCACATATGTGTGTTTGCACGTATATGTGTGTGGATGTATGTATAATATAAATCTCATCCTCGACCAATTCAGGATTTGCCATTTCTAAGCCGTTTTCCATAAATCCACTTATTGACTTCAAGAAGCCCCAGTGAGAAATCTATTTTTGTTCTACTTTCAAAAGTTTGCTTCATTCCCAGGGAACGTGGCCCAGTGGCAAGATATTTATAAAAGTAAAGAAGGAAAGGAGAAAGGAGGGGAAGAAAAGATGGAGGGGAGGAATCTAATTCTCCATTTGGTTTAATTTTGTTTTGAAATTCTTGCGAAGATTCAACCCCCGAGTGGGGAGAAAGCATTCTCTTACTCCAGGCATTGAGGCAAAGACTTGAGCAGAAGGAAAACCTCCCCCATGCGAAGCTTAAAGGAGCTGGGTCATTTTTTGTGATATTTCTGCAAATTTCTGTTCTGGAGGAACTGGGCGGGGCGGGGTTTGGGGAGGTAATTGGAGCTTCCAAAAGGTGAGGGCTCTAGAGAGTGAGAGATTTGGGTTTCGGTGGATCCTCCCACTGAGGCCAGGATCTAGACTGGATCCTTGTGGTTCAGTCAGAGAAGAGGGGGAGCTGAGATTAATAATACTAGCTAGCTCTTACATGGCACCTACTATGTGCTGAACATTTTACAAATACTATCTCATTTGATCCTCACAAATAATTCTGGAAGGCAGGTGGTGTTGTTATCTCTATGTACAGATGAGGAAACCGAAGCAAACAGAAGTTAAGTGACTTGTCCAAGGTCATGCAGCTGGTAAGTGTCTCGGGTCAAGATCTGACTTCAGACCCGACTCTCTATCTGTGGGTCACCTACATGCCTCTTGGGCATCTGGACTGTATTAATATTGCTGCACATCTCTATAGTGTGCTTAGGCTTACACAGTGATTTCTTCCCATTAACTCTGAGTTGTGCAGAAATAGAGGTATTAATATCCCCATTTAACAGATGGGGAAACTGAGGCTCAGAAAAGTTAAGGGATTTGGCCATGATCTGATAAGGACGATGAGCTAATAAGTGTCTGAAGCAGGTCAGAGCTTCTGAAAGGGACCGCAGAGCTCATTTTTGGTGCAAAGATTTAGACGTCACCGAGTCCAACTCCTTCACTTTGCAAATGACCCAGAGACCTTGAGCAGTTTGACAGTACAGATCATGTCATTCTTTGTACTTGTACAACGACAGCTAGGTGGCGCCACAGTGCATAGAACCCAGGACTTGGAATTAGGAAGACCTGAGTTCAAATCCTTCCTCAGACACTGACTAGCTGTGTTACCCTGGACAAGTCACTTAGCTGATCTCTGTCTCAGTTTCCTCCCCTGAAGAAGGAGGATAATAATAATATTTACCTCACAGGATTAGAAGATGAGAGAACAAATGTAAAAACTTTTTGTAAACCTTAAAGGGCTCTGTGAAGGCTAGTGTTACTGGCTCCAGCCTTGGAGTGTATAAGTTTGGGATTCCTTCGTAACTTTTAAAATCAGTCCCCCAAGCTTAGGTCTTCCATGATGCTTCTAGTTCAAGCCAAGACCCTATTCCCTGAGATAAGGCAACCTAGAAATTGAGGAAATAGACACCTTGGTTCCTTCTAAATGTCCAGTTCTGCTCATAGGAGTTAGAGCTTAAAAGAATCACAGGACCAGAGATTTAGAACTATGGAAGAGATGTTTGGAGCATTTGGAATGGCCCATTTATTTTATAAATGAAATAATTCAGGGCTAGAACAGGGACTCTTCAGCTGGGGTCCAGAAACTTTTTTTTAAAAATATTTTATGACTGTATTTTAATATAATTGGAAAATTCTGCATAACCCTATGTGTTTTATTTTATGCATTTTAAAAATATTATTGCAAGAAGGAATCCATGGGCATCACCAGACTGCCAAAGGGGTCCAAGACACAATAAAGTAAGAATCTCTGTCCTAAAGAGATGACATGACTTGGCAAGAGCTAGACAATCAGTGCCAGGATTCAAACTCAGGTCCTTTGGCTCCGAATCCAGTGTTCTTTCTTCATTCTGGCCTATACAGACTGGCCCAATAGCATTAATTCTTGGTCCCTGAGCCTCAAGACAAGAGCTGCCCTCAGCCTTCTGGTCTCTCTTTACCTCCAACTCTCCAGCTTCTGGCTATGTTTCCATTTCCATCCTGACTGTGGCTAACCTAATCCCGATGACCTCACTCATTTATGAACCAGACCTTCTTTCCTTCCACCAAAGACACCTGGGTACAACACGCCTCTCATTTGTACTGTAGCTTCATGTCCTTCATCCTCTGGCACAAACACTTTAATTTCTTGTGTAATCCTTGCTTAGGATATGGGTATGATGTTAGCTTCTCTTGGTTGCCTAAAGTATCCATGCCCGTGCCTCATGAGAAAACTGAGGAGTGACTGGATTGGTCTGGCAGTATCTGAGAAGCTGGGATGTGGTCATTTGGGGAAGTTGCCCTCCTTCAACTCTCCCCCAATACCAGCAAATCCTAACGAGGCTCATGAAGATACCAGGTCCAGGAAAAGGTAGAGCTCATCTTAATTAAGTGTGAGGTTAATAACTGACCTCATAGTGGCCAGAACTTTTTAGGGCATTTGTATAAATAAATCAGAAAACAATAGAGTTCAAAATATAATTATTTGTCCTTCATCTTCTTCCCAGAATAGATATATATTTATACATTATTATATTATATATAAATATTATATAATATTTATTTATTATATATAATAGTATAATATATAATATTTTTATATATGCATATATATTCCCATTTCATTAGAGCTATGTGATTTATAGAATCCTGTGGAGTTGAAAAGAGTCAGATTGACTGAAACAGTTGAACAACAACAACAATTACATTGAGGTGGGCAGCAGGATCTAGCAGAATGGGCATTGTAATCAGATTATCTCCTCACTTCAACATTTTGACAATGGCAAGCCCCTTCTGTTTGTTCTTTGAGTCTCACTTGTCCTGCTCCATAAAATGGGAATAATAGTGCCCCTATTACCTACTTCCCAGGACCGTCCTGAGGAAGAGCTCTGAATACTCTAAAGCACAATATGAAATGGCTGATTATCTCTGGCGACGTTAGTGAGAGCAATGAGAAAGATGGAGCTGGTTAGCCCAAGACTGTCTAGAGAGCCTCCCACCTCTTCTTTCCCCTGACACAAAGAGTAAATATAGACAATCGCCAACAAAGGCGGAGAGTCCTTCCATCCCACTGTCACATGGACTTTCTCTCGTGATTACGAATTCCATTCAAATTCAAGTTACGTGCTTCGTGCCCTCAATCCGACACGGGCTGACTGCCCCTCCAATCACCTGTGAGATAGGTAGGATTGTTACCCTTCCCTTTCCTTATCTTGGTCGTTATCTTAGTCAAGCCTTGAAATGAGATTTTAAAAGTCATTACTGCAGGATTTAAAGCTGGAGGGAACCTGATGCCATGGAAGGAGAGCTGGATTTGCAGTCAAAGGATATGGGTTCTAATTCTGACTCTGCCCTTTACTGACCTTGGGCAAACCACTTAACCCAGTGGTTCTCAACTTGTGGGTCAAACGACCCTTTCACAGGGGTCACAGGGGTCGCCTAAGACCATAGGAAAACATATATTTACGATGGTCTTAGGAACTGAGACATGGCTCCTCTGTCCGTCTCCAGGTGGGTCCGCCCATATGCAGATATGTCCACATAGAGTATTAAAGGGTCACAGCTTTAGGAAGGCTGAGAACCACTGACTTAACCCCTTGTAGTGGAACCTAGGTTGAATGGTAGATTACTGAAGTCAGGAAGACCTGAGTTCGAATCCCGCCTCAGCCATTTACTAGTTACTGGGCAAACCATTTCACTCCTCTATGCCTCAGTTTCCCTCTCTGTAAAACATAGGTAATAATGGCACCCACCTCTCAGGGCTGTTGTGAGGATAAAATGAGATAGTATCTATAAATTGTTTAGCACAGCGCCTGGCCAATAGCGGGTGCTTAATAAATACTGTTTTCCTTTTGTTTGGACTTCTGTTTCCTCAACTGTAAGATGAAGGGATTGCAGAAGATGCCCCCTTTTTTTTGGAAGCAGTTGGGGTTAAGTGACTTGCCCAGGGTCACACAGCTAGTAAGTTCTGAGGCCAAATTTGAACCCTTGAAGATAAGTCTTCCTGACTCTAGGCCCAACACTCTAGGCCCCTAGATACATACCTTAGAGATCATCTGAATCCAGCCTAATTTTTATTTTAGTAATAACAATTAACACTTAGAGAACACTTTAACATTTGTAAAGTGTTTTATATATGTCATTTCAATTGATTCTCATAACAACCCTGGCAAGTAGGGTTACCGATGTGGAAACTGAGGCACAGAGAGGTTAAGTGACTTAACTAGGGTCTGAATCAGGATTCAAACTCAGGTCTTCCTGACTCTGAGTTCATCATTCTATCCACTAATGTACCTAATACTTATTAATGATTTTTTATACTACAATCACTTCCCAATAACCCCTCTCCCATAGTCTATTCCCTTATAAACTGCCCCCCCATCAAAAAAAAACAGCAATTCTATCCAGAGAGTAGGATACAGTTTCTATAACATTTCACACCTGTGGTCTACCATCTTTCTGACAAGAAGAAGCAAGTGCATCCACCCTCAGCCATATGGACTTAATCAGTGTCTCTGACTGAAATTCTGTTTTCTTTTTATCTTTCAGCATTATTTTTATACATTATTGTAGTCATTGTGCAGTGCATTCTGCTTGTTTCATTTTGTTTTAATTCATACAATTCTTTCTATGTTCCTCTGGATTCTTCCTCATTCCTCATGGCACAACATGGCATCATATTCACATACAACAAATGTTTCAGTCATTCCCTACTCAATAGGCACCTACTTTTTTTCTCTGCTTACAAAAGTACTGCTGTGAATATTTTTTATATAAACTGGATCTTTTCCTCTGTCTTTGACCCCCTGGGATATATATGCCCAGCAGTGAGATTGCTAGGGAAGATCATGAGCACTTAAGTAAACTTTGTTGCATAATTCCCAATTGATTTCCATAAAAATTGGATTAAGTTCATGGCTTTGCCAGCAGTGTACAACTCTCTTCTCACAGCCACATCAACACAGATGATGGCTATCTGTTAATATCTTTGCAAGTTTTTGAGACTCACCTAAAAGAAATGACTTGCCCAAAGTCATTCAGCCAGTGAACACAAGAAACGGGATTTGAACCCTAGTTTCTTGTCTCCCAAATCAGCACTCTTTCCACTATGCTAAAAGGCAATCCATTGATTCACAATATTCACAAAATTTGCATGGGCCCCACTCAAATTTCCGAGAAATAATCCCTCTCCTCCAACAAGGGATATATCTTCCATGCATATGTTACATGTATACAAGTGTCCTTGAAAGATATTAAGCTGGAACAACCCTGCTTAGTGTCTGAGATTAGGCACATTCAAGGTGGAGTGGAGTTAAGGGGGAAGGGGAGCACTGAACTATGGGAAGTGTCCTGCCTCTGAAGTAAGAGGTACTGGGTTCAAATTCTGACTCTTGACTCCTTCTGTAAGGGGAAGGGTTGAATTAAAATGGCCTCAAAGATCTCTTCCATCTCTAGACCTATGATACATGAGAGATAACTATATTCAGTGACCCTGTGCCTATAAATATCAATTGAGGCATAAAACTGGAATATATGGGCTTGCCAGAAGTCACAGGGACATAGACAGAGCACCTGGGGTTTGCCTCCATCATGGAGGATGTCCAACAAAATGTCCAAATGGAAGAGACTCTTCATAGAGAAGTCTTCCAGATGCTTCTGGTTGCAGCTAGCACAATGCTGACAGCATCACATCCTGAAACATTGCAGAGACTCTTTGCTGATATCTGTAATCACTTCAGAGAGCCTGGCTGACTATCTTGACAAAAGAAAAATGAGAATGCTTATGGTCTGGAGTCTGACACGCGCTTGGATGGACAACCCGTGGAGCTGATGCAGTAGGACGTCTCTCTTGGGCAGCAGACAGCAATGATTTCATTGCCAGAATTGAATAGGAAGAAAAAAATCAGGCTCCATTGGCTTTGGGAGATGGTGCAATGCCTTCAAAGATCCCCAAGCTTCCTCTTGGAGCCAAGGTTAACCTTTTGACCCCAATATAAAAGCTCCCTGAAGCCAGGGACCATTTCATTCTTGTCTTTGTATCACCAAAGCCTGGCACCCTGCCTGGCACATAGTAGACATTTGGCAAATGTCCTTTGAATTCACTTGATTTGAGCTATTCTTCCAATGATGCTTTATGTTTGCAAAGCATGGAACACTATAATTTTCCAAAGAAACAGTTTCATGTTGCCCAAAAGGCAATGGAGATCTGCAATGAAGGCTTGAATGCTTTGCAAAGAACCATGCAAGAGAAGTAAGTGAAGGACATTCTGAGAGAAATAATGACCAGAAAGGATGTGGGCACGTCAGGCTAAAAAAATGCCTAACAGATGCTGAACATTTGTCCAGGCACCATATTGGAGGTTGCCTTGCCCTGCTTATTTCTCATATGCCCATGGAAGCCAGCCAAGACGATATAGTTCTGGAATGTATTTAATAAAGACATTTCCCATTTCTTTAATGCACTGTGGTCTACAAAGCACTTTTCTCATAATAGCCCTGTTAGATAACACAAGCATCACTTCCATTTTACAGATGAGGAAACTGAAGTTACAGGATTAAATATCTTGCTCATGATGACACAGGAACTAATTATAGGAGAGGGGGCAATTTGAACCCAGATCTTTGAGGAGGCAGAATGTCATAGCAGAAAGGACCCTGGATTTGGAGTCAAAGGGGAGAGCACTAGTTCTGGAGTTAGAGCACCTGAGTTCAAATCCGACTTGTCACTCCGTGAATCATGTAGGTCAAATCAGCTCACCTTCTGGGTCTCAGTTTCCTCAGCCATAAAATGAAGAGGTCAGACAAAAATCTCTAAGGTCCTTTTTAGCTTAATCTATACTCTTCGGATCACTTGTTGCCAAGTCAAGGGATGTGTCACTCTGTCTCTGATTGATGGGCTAGGGAGGATCAACAAGATGAAACAATGAGCAAACACAGAAAAGTCAAGGAGACCCTTTGACCCAGAGATTTCATGACAAGGAAAGTACCCCAAGGAAGTCATTGACAAAAAAAAAAGTCATTGCTCTCCCCTTTGACCCAGTGTGCATAAAAATACTTGTAGCAATTTTTGTGGTTACAAAGAACTGGAAACCAAGGAGATGCCAATTGATGAGAGAATGGTTAAACAAATTGTGGTCCATGAATGGAATGGCTTATTAATGGGTTGTAAGACACAAGGACCATGACAGATCTAGAGAAGCATATGAGAAAGACTTGTGTGAATGGATACAGAGTGAAGTAAGCAGCGCCCAAAGGGCTATAAATAATTGCATACCCTTTGACCCAGTAATACCACTTTTGGGGTTGTATCCCAAAGAGATCATAGAAGTGGGAGGAAGACCCATATGTACAAAAATATTTATTGCAGCTCTCTTTGTGGTGGCAAAAAAAATGGAAATTAAGGGGATGCCCATCAACTGGGGAATGACTAAACAAGTTGTGGTGTATAAATGTAATGGAATACTATTGCACTATAAGAAATGGGAAGGAGATGGACTTTATACTTACCTGGAGAGGCTTATACAAACTGATACTAAGTGAGAAGAGCAGAACCAGGGAAAATCTGTACACAATCACAGACACATCATATGTGTGACAACCAGCTTTGATAGACTGGACTCTTCTCAGCAACACACAGCTATAAGACTGCTCTACAAGTCTCAGGATGGAAGGAGATACCTACATTCAGAGAAAGATCCAGGAAGAACAGAGTTGAAATGAAGACTGAAGCAATCTACATGCTATCACTCTTTTCCATGTTTGGTTTTGTTTCCTTTTTCCCATTGTTCATTGCATTAGTTACAACCCTTCTATATAACCAGAGTCATGTCCAATGTGAAAGTATTTGCAGATTCTATACCTGTCTGCATGCCACCATGGCGGGGTGGCGGGGAGAGAGGGAGGGGAGAAAACCTGAAACTCAAGGGATTGTAGAACTGAATCTTATAAACTAAAAGTAAATAAATAAATCAAATTAATAAAATAAAAAAATAAAACAGAGTGAAGTAAGCAACTATATATGCATATATACATATATATATATATACACACACTTACATATGTGTGTATGTGTGTATGCAATGACTGGAAAATGAAAAGGACAACCTCAAAATAATCAAAATGGAGTGTTCCAAAATTATAAAGAATAAATTTGGCCTCCAAGAGGAGATATGAAAAGATACTTCCCCTGCTCCTTTATAAAGGTGGTGGTATATCACTACAGAACCACACATATTACAGTAAATTTGGGGGTTTTATATGTGGATTGATTTTGCTGTATTATTTCTTATTTCCCTTTTTCTTTCTTTTAAAAAATTTCTTATAAGTAGGGAGTGCTGATAAATGTTTGACAACCAGGCTATCTGGTGGGGGAAAAGCAGAGGCAGGCAGAAAAATATCTTTAGAAAAGTAAATATGTATATATATATATATGTGTGTGTGTGTGTGTGTGTGTGTATCTGTATGTATGTATGTCTTTAAATTTAATTTGCATTATTAACATTTTATCCATCATTTTAAATTTAGACAATCAACAGAATAATAAATCAAGTCCTGGTTTTCAGTGTTTGCCCAATTTCTGATATGTAAATGATCATGCTGAAAATTTCACAGTAGAAGCTCTAAGCTGGTTAGAGCTGGTTCCAGCACACCCCTGACTTTAAGAGATGACTCTTGGGAAGGGAGGAGGGGTGAGCCTAGAGGGAGAAGTCTTAGTGATATAAAAAAGATATTAATAAAAATCTATTTACAATTTTAAAATAAGAGTTAGGGACCAAATATTAGGGATAGAGGAAGAGAGAATTCAATTTTCTTTTGTGCCCACTGCCTGATTTCTTTCAAATCATTCCTGATTTTCTTATGACTTGAAAGGACCCTCAGCTTCTGCTCTTCTCAGAGCCCAAGGATTCACTCATTTCTAGAGTCCTAGTGTGAGCCAAGCCAGGATTCAGGGGATGGTTAGCTCAGCTGTATGATCTCCCAGGGAGACATTCACTACTGTCAGTGCCAGGAAGATAATCAGTTGTTAGATTAATATCCCATAAAATATCACTTAGGCCAAAGAAGGTTAGCAAAATATGTGGTGTTAAGAATTTTAGAGTCATTTCCCCTTTGGCTTTGACCAGGAAGAAGCAGCAGGTGATTGTTTGGGATTTAATTAGGCACAGGTGGGAAGGAGTCCCTTCTGGCCTGACGGCCAACTGTCTCCTGCTTGTGTCTCAGTGGATTTTTCCATGAGCCATCACCTTCACCCAATGACTCAATGATCCATGGGAAGTCTATAGGAAGAGAGGCCTCTTCCCAGCAAAACCATGAAAACTGGGCTCCCATCCTGAGATCTTTCCTCAGAACCTGGAGGTCCAAAGGTCTAATTGTAGGGCTTTCCTTAGTCAGGAGGCATCTACTTATTCAACAAGTCTTCATTTAGCACCTCCCACATCCCAGACCTTGAGGAATCTTGGGATCGTATTTTTCTAGAGCTAGAAGGGACCTCAGAGGCCACCTAAGCCAATCCTCTATTTTCCTGCTGAGGAAACTGAAGCCTACCATGGATAATGATTTGTCTAAGGTTATGAGACAGGTTGCAAGCATCAGGGATGGGATTCAAACCTAGGTCCTCCAACTTCAGAGTCAATGCTTTTTTTGACTGCACTATGATGTCCTCTTTATACACACACAGAAAAGAGATAGACCCTGCCCTCAAGAAGGTTACTTTGTACTAGGAGACAACAACATATACATATAAGTAAAAATAAACAATACCAATATATTAATGTACTACTGATCATTATGGATATACTATCAATTAGATAAATACATTAATTAATATACTAATAAGAATTATAATCATATAATTGATACACAACAATGGAGAATGGAGGAGGGCCATGACGATTTAGGAATTCAGGAAAAACCTCTCATGGTGGGTATCATGAGAGCTGAGCCTCGGAATTAGCAGGAGTCACTAAATGATGATGTAAGGAAGCTATGCTTTCCAGGCCGGGGGAAAGCCTGTGCAAAGCCTTGGAAATAGAAGGTAAAATGACATGGAAAATATCCCAGCAGGGGAACAAGCCAGTCAGTTTGGCAGGTAAATTTAGTGCATGAAGAAGTATAATATACAATCAGCATTGAGAGGTAGCCTGGGCCCTCCCTAGTTGTGAAGGGCTTGAAATGTCAAGCAGAGAGAAGAGTTTGTATTTCATCCTGGAGGCAACAGAGAGCTACTTGAGTTTCTCAAGCAAAGGAGTGCCATGATCAGACCTGACTTTGGGAATATCAGTCGACGTCAGCCGCTAGCCAATCCCGCCTCTCAGACCAATATGGCATCAGTAAGAGCTCTAAGCATCAGGGAAGTTGTTGGGTTGGGTGTTGTTCTTGGGGCAGGGAATGGAGGGACCTGGAATCCAAGAGGAGAAGCTGGCCCACCTCATGCTGAAAATATTCACATGTAGTCAGTCATCTCTGCATTATTTGTACTAATGGAAAATAGACAACAGAGGCATATTATACAAACTAGCAGGTAGTACCAAGTTTATTTCTGTTTGGCTTTAGAATGAGTTCTCCAAAAGTACAATTGGACAAATTCTAGAAGCCTACACTAGGGCCTTCAGGTAAAGACTGTAGGACCAATTAATTACTTGCTGGGCATGTTGTAGTGCAAATTAAGGGGTAGTATGGTAGAGGGGAAAAGACAGACGACCCACACTCACATCACACCTCTGATTCTTCCTAGCTGTGTAACCATGGGCAGGTCATAGTGGGCCTCAGTTTCCTCATCTGTAAAATGAAAGGGTTAGATGGACACTTAAGTCCCTCCCTGTTTGGAATGCATGATCTGATGATCTCAAGGCAGTAGATTCCTCTTTCAGTACTATCTGACTTCTGAGGTTCAACTTTGAGACTCTGAAATTCTGTAGTTCTGTTGATCTATAGATTCTATATCAGTGGTTCTCAAACTGTGGGTCGCGACCCCTTTGGGGGTCAAACAACTCTTTCACAGGGATCTCCTAAGACCATCGGAAAACACATATTTTTGATGGTCTTAGGAACCGAGACACTGCTCCTCTGTCCATCTCCAGGCAGATCCACCCATATGCAGATACGCCCACATACAAGTATTAAAGGGTCATGACATTAGGAAGGTTGAGAACCACTGCTTTATACGCTAACATGGTGGCCCTCAAACCTCCTCTCAAAGGTCAAAGGGAACTGGAAGTTTCATGAGTGATTACATCAGCACAGTACAATGGAAAGAGAGTTGGGTTTGTATTCTCAGAAGAGCCATGTTCATATTCTGGCTCTTCTGTTAACTCCTGGAACACCCCACCATCACAATCCTGCCTAGGAAAGCCAAAGGTTGTTCATTGCGACAAATGGGTATCGCCTAGTGCATTGATGGAACACACAACATAATGGAGAGACCATTGGGTTTGGAGTCATGAACCATTTGAGTTTGAACTTCTTCTTTGGTGATAAGTGAGTTCCTGGAAGATTGCGATTATTTTGGCCTTTCTCAGTTTCCCCATTTATGAAATGGAAGGCAGGATAGTTACATGACTTCCCTCAAGCACATAAAGGGGTTGTATCCCCCTCAGTTACCTTGAGGACGCTGGCAGCCTGTGCTCAGTTACTGGGGACTAGCTGGAAATTATCGCTGGCTCTTCTGACACTCAGCTCTGCTTATGTTTCCCAGAGATAATGGGGCTCAGTCTCAAGTCTTCATGATCCAGAGTCCACAATCCACCAGGGCAAATCCTAGCCCATTCCTACCCTTTCATCCCACGTCGTATTAGCTCTGTGACTCTGAGCAAATCGTTTCAATGTCCTTGGCCTCAGTCTTCTCATCTGTAAAGTGGGATAATGATGGCACCTTAACACTCCCCTAGCGTTTTTTGTGAGAGTCGAATGAGATAATGTAAGTAAAGTGTTTTGCAAACCTTGGCATTATGCTAAATGTTAGGTGTATAATTACTATTAGGCCAATGAGTAAGAAAAGCATCAATGGGTGAAGGAGGTAGGGAGTCATCTCCAGAACGACGGTCTCTGGAGGAAAAAACCTCTTACAAAGGGGAGGGAAGGACGGAAAGAAGGTGGAGCCACTGGTGTGTCGGCATGTTTAGTGCTGCTCTCTCAGAAGCAAGGATTCTGGAAAATTCAAGAAAGGATCATGGGGGGCTAGAAAGGAAGATTTCTGTTCATACCAAGAACTGCATCTCCCTCTCCCCACTAAGTGGGGGTGTAGGCATCTCAAAATACCCCTCTTCCTGGAGGCTCATTCTCTGCATTGGTCCACAGTCTCCCACAATGCAACACAGCAGCCCCTAGGATTTGGGCCTGGAAAGGACGTTAAAGGTCATTTAATCACATCCCCTCATTCTACAGATGAGAAAACGTGAGGCCCCAGGATTGGAAGGAGCTCACTCAAGGTCACCCAGCTATTAAGGATCAGGGCAAGTGAGGAAAGGATCACATGGTCCTGGTCTGTAAAATTCCTTCCCTCCTATTCTCCAGAGAGCGTGTTTGTCTTCTTCCTACCAAGGACGATGGTGGAAAGGGGTCCCTCTGCCACATTTGAAGAGGGCTGTGCATCCAGGCAGGCTCTGCTACACAGTCTGCAGGCTGGGGAGGGCCCTGGGGAAATTCCTCACCAGGGGGCTCATGCACTGCCAGGAGAGGTGGGTGCTGTTCTCCTGGTGATAGAAGGTAGGTTCCTAACCTCCTATTTGGTGGGAAGGGAGTTTCTTCTTTATGCTCAGCCTAAAAAGCGAATAGATAGAAAGCTGGATAGAGAGAGTCAGCCTTGGAGTCAGGAAAACCTGGATTCAAATCCTATCTGTGACACACATTGGCTGTGTGATGTTGGGGAAGTTACTCAACATATCAGTGAACCAGGTGATTTCATAGAAATACACATTGCCGAGCAGGGACTGATTGGCATTGGTAGAATTCGTTTCTACTCTTGAGAATTCCCTGTACTGATGAAATTTCAGGACAAGTTTTTAAAAAACCAAACAAAAAAAAATCAATTCCCAGCCTAATACCTTGCTTTGTACAGAGCAGGTGTTTAACACATGCTGGTTGAATTGAATCAGATATTAGGGGAAAAAAAGGATTTCACAGTCCTATAGAGTCACCTCATTCTCATCACCCTACTCTCCCAAGAAACTGTCTTGGACAGGATGAAAGAAGGCTAATGCTTTGTTGTGTTTTCCAGAAGTGAGTTTGCCAATTGACTTCAGTAACGGAGGGATGACATCATTTGTTTCCTTCTTCAGGTCAGTTTACAGATGAGGAAATTGAGGCTCACCTGGCAAAGTGACTTGTCCAGAGTCACACAGCTAGTGAGTATCTGAAATCAGATTTAAACTCATGAATCTAGAGAAAGAAATGGCAAAGCCCATTAACCACAGCAGAATTAAGTGGAGTTGGACAAGGCTTCGTATAGCAGATGGGATTTTAGGCAGTTGCAAACAACCAGCAGGACTCTGGGCCTCAGTTTCCTCATCTGTAAAAAGGGGATAGAAATATTGGTACTGTCTCACAGGAAACCCTGTGAGATTTCAATGAGATAACTCCAATAGAGAGCTTTGCAAACATTAGACTACATAAATGTCAGCCGTTTTTAATGAATCCTTGCACGGGTGAACAAATGTTAATGGGCCACTCAAATAAAAACGTTTCATTTCTCTTCTTCTGGTCATTGCCTGACACCTTTAACTGTCCTTGGTCTCTGCCTTAGCCTGCTCCTGCTGCTTTAGAGGGAGGGCTGGGAGGGGCACCTCTGGAGGTACCTGCCTGCAGCAGGCCATGGTCCTTTTGTGTTTCCTCTTATCTCCTAACTCCATGATCTCACTCAGGCAGGTGGCAGGCGTTTGCCAATAGCAGATTATCTAGCTGGGGAAGAAACTTAAAAGGACCATTGATCGCCAGCTGGGGCCCAGAGATCCTGCGCCTTTAAACATTTAATTTTAAAACCCCTACAGTGGCATTCTCTGCTCTGACTGTACCAGGTGCCTTCGATCAGAAAGGAAAAAAGAAAAGAAAAAAAAGCTCTCTTGGTTTCTGGCCTTCTCTCCCTTGGTATGTGTGTCATTGTTGCTGGATTTGCTGTATGAAATCTGCCCCATAAAGGATGGGTTTTCAGTATTCCCCCCTGCTCTCTCTTGTTGGTTTCATGGTGGGGTGGAAAGAGGACGGAATGGGGCATCCAAAGACTTGGGTTCTCCTGCCAGCTCTGCCATTAACTTGCTGGGAGACTTTGGGCAGTTCTTGGAGTCATGAAAGGAAGGCTGGGTCTCAGGCAAAGGTCTTGGGCCACCCCCATGGGCGTCCTGCAGGGGTGAGCTGGAGCCAGCTCTCGATGACCTAGGAAAGCTGACCGCTAAATCTGCACCTGAGAAGTCAGGAAACACTGCACGCCAGGGCTTGATTTAAGATGTTGTTGATTGTCTAGACCTGAGAAAGTGACAGAGGACATGGAAATAAATCTTAGGGTATTTGCCTGTCTTGTCATCTTCCTCTAGCTCAGCCCCGTCACTCCCCAGGTCCTTTCCTCTGCTTCTTCCCTTAGCACTGTGCCTTCTAAAAATCCCCGATCCAGAATGGGAGTGTTGACCAGCTTCCCCTCATCCTCCACCTCTTAACACACTTTCATCCCTCTGGGCAGCTAGGGTGCACATAGTGCACACAGAGCTGGGACTGGAGTTAGGAAGACCTCAGTTCAGATGCAGATTCAGAGGCACGATAGCAGTGTGACCCAGGGCAAGTCCTGTAGTCTGTCTGCCTCGGTTTCCTCATCCGTAATATGGGAATAATAACAATAGCACCTACCTCCCAGGGTTGTTATAAGGACCAAAGGAGATAATAATTGTAATGTGCTTAGCACACAGCAGGTGCTCTATAAATGTTAGTGATGATGATGATGATGCAGCAGCAGCAGCAGCAGCAGCAGCTAGGTGGCATGGTGGATAGAAGATCAGCCCTGGAGTGAGGAAGACTCAACTTCATGAGTTCAAATCTGGCCTCAGACTCTAGCTGTGTGACCCTGGGCAAGTCACTTCACCCTGTTTGCCCCAGTTTCTTCATCTATAAAATGATCTGGAGAAGGAAATAGCAAAACCAGTCCATTGCCTTTGCCAAATGGGGTTTTCTGACGCGAAGAGTCAGAGACAACTGAACGGCAACAACAAATTGGTGGTGGTGGCGGCAGCAGCTGTAGTAGTAGTAGTAGTAGGAGCAGTAGTAGGAGCAGTAGTAGTAATAGCAGTAGTAGTAGTAGTAGTAATAGTAGGAGTAGCAATAGTAACAGTAGTAATAGTAGTAGGAGGAGGAGGAGGAGGAGGAGGAGTAGGAGTAGTAATAGTAGTAGCAGTAGGAGTAGTAATAATAGTAGTAGTAGCAGTAGTAGGAGTAGGAGTAGGAGTAGGAATAGCAGTAGGAGTAGTAACAGTAGTAGTAGTAGTAGTAGTAGTAATAGGAGTAGCAATAGTAACAGTAGTAATAGTAGTAGTAGGAGGAGGAGGAGGAGGAGGAGTAGGAGTAGTAATAGTAGTAGGAGTAGGAGTAGTAATAATAGTAGTAGTAGCAGTAGTAGGAGTAGGAGTAGGAGTAGGAATAGCAGTAGGAGTAGTAACAGTAGTAGTAGTAGTAGTAGTAGTAATAGGAGTAGGAGTAGCAGTAGTAGTAGTAGTAATAGTAGTAGTAGTA